>JAPXFY010000023.1:53477947-53560447 GCA_030674185.1 Monoplex corrugatus
GTGCGTGTGTAATTTCTTGTGTGTATATATGAAAAGGGTATGTCTACGTGTCAGTGTGTGTGTGTGTGTGATGTGTGTGTCTGTTTGTCTGTCTGTGTGTTTTTGCGTACGTGTGTGTGTGTGTATGTGTGTGTGTGTGTGAGTGATGAATGTGTTGTGTGTGTGTGTGTGTGTCTGTGTGTCTGTGTGTCTGTGTGTCTGTGTGTGGTGTTTGTTTGCGTACGTGTGTGTGTGTGTCTGTCTGTCTGTGTGTGTTTGCGTACGCGCGCGCGCGCGTGTGTGTGTGTATGTGTGTGTGTGTGTGTGTGTGTGTGTGTGTCTGTGTGTCTGTGTGTCTGTGTGTGGTGTTTGCGTACGTGTGTGTGTGTGTGTCTGTCTGTGTGTGTTTGCGTACGCGGGGCGCGCGTGTGTGTGTTTATGGTGGTTGTGTGTGTTGTGTGTGTGTGTGTGTGTGTGTGTGTGTGTGTGTGTGTGTGTGTGTGTGTGTGTGTGTGTGTGTTGGTGTACGTGTTTGTGTTTGCGTTTGCGTACTTGTGTGCGTGCTTGCATATGGGGGTGGGCGTGGGGGTTTTTGAGTGTTAAGTGTTTACTCTTTTTTTTATCCTAATGGATTTAAAATGTGAAATTTGGGCTTCTCTTCCTAGATAGAGAGTGCCGCCATAGTGCAACACAACTTACCCCTCTCTGTCTGTCTGTCTCTCTCTGTCTGTCTGTCTGTCTGTCTCTCTCACTCTCTCTCTCTCTCTCTCTCTCTCTGTCTCTGTCTATCTCTCTTTCTCTTTCTCTCTCTCTCTCTCTCTCTCTCTCTCTCTTTCTCTCTCTTTCTCTCTCTATATATATCTGTCTCTGTCTCTCTGTCTCTCTGTTTCTCTCTCTCTGTCTGTTTGTCTGTCTGTCTCTCTGTCTCTGTTTCTGTCTCTGTCTCTCTCTCTGTTTCTCTCTCTCTCTCTCTCTGTCATTTTCTCTCTCTCTCTCTCTCTCTCTCTCTCTATCTCTGTCTCTCTGTTTCTCTCTCTGTCTATCTGTCTGTGTCTCTGTCTGTCTGTCTGTCTCTCTCTCTCTCTCTCCCTCTCTCTCACACACATATCCTCTCTCTCTCTCTCTCTCTCTCTGTCTATCTGTCTATTTGTCTGTCTGTCTATCTCTCTCTGTCTGTCTGTCTCTCTCTCTCTCTCTCTCTCTCTCTCTTTCTGTCTGTCTCTCTCTCTCTCTGTCTCTCTGTCTCTGTCTCTCTGTCTCTCTCTCTCTCTCTCACACACACACACACATACACACACACACACACACACACACACACACACACACACACACACACACACACACACACACACGTTAAAAACCCTGTAAGTCATGTCAGTGCCTGGCGCATGGAAACACGAAAACACCCGGTGTCGTAGAATATTTCAGAACCAGGATAAATCGGAACCGGTTCCCAAAAATCCTAGGATATTTCGGAACCATTCCCATTTATCCCGCACCTGGCGGCAGGATATTTGGGAACCTCCAGGATATTTCGGAACCACCTTCTAGACGCTTTCATATGATTTTCTGAGTTTCTAGACGCTTTCAAATCAGAGTTTACACTTTGTACACTTTTTATTTGTTATTCATTCAAAGTAGGCTGGCTTTCATGAGTTTGTGCAAAGTAAACAAGTAAAAACAAGTAAAAAAGTAAACTCGTTCATCTCGTTCATCTGAATCCAACCACTGGTGCATAGTGGCACCTGGTGCTGTTGTCCAGATAAAGTGCGCACAGTGTAGGCTGGTCCTTGGTGAACTTGTATGGTTTGCGCTGGTCCACTGGTTTCTTCGACTCCTCTGCAGCGGCCTTCTGTGTGGCTTTTTGTTCCTCCACCATTGCAGGAGACACATAGGGGAATCTACCCCAGGAGAGTTTGTCCTGGTCGGGTGAAGTGCCTTGCCCAAATGTGTAGGTGTAAATATCCATCTGCAGAATCTGGGCAGCCGTGAATATTTCAACTTCTGTGCCCCACACTGAAGACCGTGGCATATTGGTGCGCAGAATGTACTTCCAGACGGGCTCCCGCCCAGTGAATTGCTGGATCACTGAACCTGGACCTGCCTTGGCAATCGCTTCTGTAATGACAGCTCTGACCATCAGGTGGTCCTCTTCGTCACCAGATATAAGGTAGGCCAACGCACGGAAGAGACAGTTCCCATCCCCTTGCACCTTCCTGGTGACCAGAGTTTCAGTAATCTTGTGCCCATTCACCTTCCAACAGTACTTGACCTTCTGGGCGCTCAGGCCTCCCATTCTTTCGCAGAGGACTCTCCTCTCAGCAATGGTCGTGCAGGGGTGAAGGAGTACTTAGTAGACTCTGTGCAGCCAATCACAATGCACTGCTGTTCCAACCCTTCCCTTTAGTTGCTGAGCCGAGTGCGCTGACCTATGCGTGACCCGACCATGATGCCTGCCTTCCCTGGGCAGACTGTTTATATCTGGCCTGTCAGCAGCCATAGCTGACATCTGGCGTTTAACTGGGGGAAATGGGTATGACTTTAAATGCCATATTTTTTTTAAGCGCTTTAGCCAAACAAGAGTGTATTGTAGATAGCTGGATGGCCAGAACCACGAGCTTTAAAATGACACCAAACACGAATATGTTTGACTGGCAAAGCAGACTGCAGTGTTAGTTCAAATACATGCACAATCACAAGCACGGAGACGGTTAATTTCCGATTTCACAAAATTTTGCTGTTTTAAACCGCCGTTATTGCAGTCCTGACAGTTTCCATGCACACAGAACAACATGCCACACAAACTACAGCATGCCAGCGTGCACCTCCACTTACTTGAAAGATTTCGACCTGAACGTGGGAGGAGAGGCGCGCGTTTTAATTACTCCACTGAATTGGGGTCAAGAGGTTGGTCATCACACACTTCTGGGTGCGTGTTGAATGCAGGTTGAAGTTTTTAACACAGTAAGGAATAGTGTACACTCAACTGCACATGTCGGTCAATTTCTCGGATAAACAGACAACACATCCAGCCACTGAACTGTTGTTCACTATTGTATTCATCATTAGCCAACTGTGACGAAAAAATAAAGCTACAAGAACTACAAAAGCTGTCTAAAGACTGCAAAACAATTTCAGTGTGTTTTTCCCTGTCTGTTTCAACGGTCGAGTCAATCCTTGTGTTTCCTCCGTAAAAGAAAATCCTTTCATTGCAGCTGTAGTGTTGTTAAAAAGAATCCATGGAAATCAAAATTTTGAAAATTCTGTTAGCACCTGTTAAATCGCAGGAGAAATGCATAAAATGAAAAAAAAAAAAACACCATAAAACCGTCACAGTCTGGACCTTCTGCACATTTTTATTCAAAACTCACTGTTCCTGGCATAGTGTTGCCTGGTCTAAAACGTGTCTACATTCACAACATTTGTTCCTTTATTACACTCTTTTTTTCACCAGACACTCAAACGCACAGCTCTTATCCTAGCTGACTCTGGACCTAACGTCACTGCTATACACTGTAATATTCCTTGAACAAATTGGTATTTTAAAAAAAAGTGTGATTACAACTGGCATTATACTATTTCTTGGTGCCCTTTGTCGGTGCGTTAAAGGGCATGGCTGCACGGAGGAGAGGAGACACAACTGTCATGTGTTCCTTCAACAGCACGCGCACCTTGTCCTCTGCTCTGTTGACACCTCGAACTCTCACTTTCAGTTCGTTGACGAAGGCGTGTGTCTCTTCTCCACCCTGTTCACCGTGCAGTCCCAAGCCAAAGTGCCAGGTTTTCATGAACTCCAGGCAGTGGTGTTCCAGAATGTGTTGCTTGGGGATTATCTTAGTTTTGGGGAAGTGTTGTCTGAAATAAGCCATATAGTCACTAATATATTGTTCAGTTTCCTTGATGTCCACTTCTGTTACTGGTTTTGTGTGTGAAATTTTCCTGTGAATGCGGTGGTACAGAGAATTCAGCCTGTAGTATTTCTTCCCAATATCAACAGCTTGTTTCTTGATGGTCGTATCAGACGTCAGTGTGTCTGTGATGTGGGCGACTGACTGGCATATGTTCTCAGCCACGCTTGGCTGAAGATATTTGTGGCAGTGGTTGCCAACAAAACTACGTCCATGGTAGGCCTGCACTGTAATTTTGTTTTCCCTCAGTGCAATGTCTAGATTAGATGTTACAGGCCCTAAGCGAAATGCCAGTGGCTGTCTTCTACATTCTTCTTCTTCTTCTTATGTCCTGTAGGAGTTCGTTGTACTCCTCCTCTTTCTGCCGTCGATCAAACAAAGCTGCATCACCCTCGCCAGTCTGTGCAGAAAGGTCATAAAAAGCTAATTCTGTCCCCAGCCTGTCCAGCTCCCTCTCCTTATCGATGATTCCTGCTTTTAATTTTTGCATGTTGTTGACATATTTCCCAAAAGGTGACATATTTTCATATATTTTATCTCTATCCTCTGCCAAACATGTTGCTATATGTTTGTCAAGACGATGACAGTCCTCCTCCAGGAGATCATGGTGCTTTTTCGCCACACTAAGAAGAATATGGAGATACGGTGGGGCAACCTGGCTGAGTGGAACATCAAACAGTGGGGTGTGTATTACATTGTTAAATGACTTGGCTTTTTTCTTGTCATTACCGCCGTGGATTCTGAACCGCCGTCTGTCACGTTTGATGCTCTTCAGGCTTCTCTTTGAAGCCACGGGCTGCTCAGCCTGACTTTTCTGAAGGTACCTCTGTGATGTGGTGCACCATAGACAGGGGTGGAGTGACTGTGCACCGGACAGGCCGTAGATTTTCGTGAGAAATTCGTAGTCTCCGAACAGAAAAACTCGGATTTGTTTCCCTTTCCATTCTGCCTGCTGTAGATTTGCAACCTGGCGTTTGTACGGTCGAAGCAGTTTTTTCAGGTTGTTGTGGTTGTCCTTACAGTTGGCCAGCTCCAGCAAGATGGTGTTTTGCTTTGAGTTTGGCTCCTTCACGTTGGCCACCTGTAGCATGAGCTTAAAGCTGCCACCCCCATGGTCTCCGCCGATCTTCACCCACACCTCGTTTTCTGGGATGGAATCATCATGCCAGGTCAGCAGGTTTTCATGGTCACACTGGTCAAGAATATTTCTGACAAAGGCTGGCAGATCATCACTCCCACAGAGTCCAACTGGCATGCTGTCTTGACTTGGACTATCTGCTGGCTCCAGTCTCATGTGTTGGATTTTAATATCACTGCACATTATTTTTCTCTGAAGACGCCTTTCGGCCTTCTCACTTTCCAGTTTAATGCCCAGACTTCTGACAAACTGGCGTTGCTTTCTCTGCTTGCTCCAGCTGAGGCCAAGACCTGTTCTCCATGCCAGCCCTTGCTTCGCAGTAACTGAGGACCTGTTAAATCCTGCAGCCTGTAGAACTCTTTGTTGGTATGTTTTTGTTGTCTTCTTCAGTTCTGCTGCTTGCTGTTGCACTGTATCGTCTGGTGAGGATCCTGATACACCAAATCGAACCTGTCTACCTGTCTTGCTCTTTTCTTTTTAAGTGCCAGTCCAGCCACAACTGATGGCTTCCATGGTTTTACTATTTTTCTCATGATGATAGGCTGGCCTTTTGTTTTTAGTCTGGCGGTTGATTTGTCGTCAGACTGCTATTTTAATGCGTGTAAGTGCTGTTAGGTATTGTTCTTCATCTCTGCTGAGAGGACCACTCAGTTCACTGACATGACGAACTGCAGACTTGACAATAGGAGAGGTTGTGCTGTCAACAGTTTGCACCACTGACTTGGCTTTTTGGGGTGTTGTCTGTATGCAAGTGTCTGTTGTGTTGCTTTTTTGTGCGATGGGAGAGGTTTGCATGTCACTGAAAGATGCTTGTGTCGCACCGACTGGACCATGGAAGGAGCTCTTCCTGGGAGTGGAAGTGTCAGTGGGGAGAAAGGTTGAGTTGTTGTCGTCGGATTCCATGTCCATATCATGGCCATCAATGGAACTGCTCTGTTGTGGCTGTTGTGAGCTTCTCTTTCTTTTGGCTGGCCTTCCTCCCTTTGACTGACTGACAAACACGGAGCAAACGGAACACTGGTGAACAGACAAGGCTGCATCAAAGTTAACCCACATCGGTGCCGCCTTCTCCACATTAGACAGACTGGTTTTCAATATCGTTTTCGATGGAACAGACAACATCTTCAATTTTCTCAGCCGTGCATAGCACTTTGAGCACAGAGTGCTAGAGTGAATATCTGGACTGTCGCACGAAATGTCTATTTCAAAGAACTCACGAAGTTCTGATGTCACATACTGACAGAGAATGGGAGCCCTGGGCTTTGTTTTTTTGCTGGAACGCCCACCACATACTCGACACAAAGACTGAAGTCTCTCATTGTGCAAAAACGCAGTGTATTCATAAACAACAGCCATTGTTCAATTCGACGCACAACACTTAACACTAATAAGTAAGGAAAGAACTAAACTGTTCAGTTCTCTCACAACAGTGCTCTGATTACAAGACTAAATGATGTGATGTTCAAAGTAGATTATAGTGAGTAACTTATCCTTAAACTTTCACTTAACTTCATACACCTCAACACTTCAGCATCACATATATATTTGGAAACCAGTCTCCAAGTCAACGCCAAAAAAATTAAATAAATAAATACAATAAAACGAGAACAAAAGGATGAGAAAACGAAAAGAAAAAAAAAAAAAAAGGGGGGGGGGGACAAAACTCGGTATCAGCGGAACTAGAAGTTTCAACACGTGAAGAATACACATTTTAACAAAAAAAAGCACAGCAGCTGAACAAATAGTCACTGCAAAAATTTGTAGATTACAAACTTCAGTCAATGGTACAAATTCTGATTCTTAGTTGTAACGCAGGCACTTAGAACAAACTTGTAAATCACAAAAAAATCAACATCCAGAAATCTTAGGTTCCGTGTCTACAGACTGGAGAAGATCGGGTAAAATGATCAAGTTTTAATACAGACAAAGAAGGGATTCATCCGCAGCTACTGCCGTGACCCGGTCTCGACCCCGCATCCCACCCCTTCCCCCACTCTGGAATGCCAGGCTTTGAAGGCCTACAGCTGCCGTCAGCAGATAAACTAAAGAGAACGATTTGGCCAGTTTTGCACAGCCGTGAATGCTCATGTCCACATCCTCCTCGTCATCAAACTCCATACGTCCAGCAGGCCCAGGTGGGGGGATCACTTTGATCCAGTCGGCTTCCTTGGTGGAAACTTCTGTGGATGGAGCAAATGAGACCTTCTTGACGCGCTTGGGTTTTGGTGGGGCAGTTGCTTCACATTGGCCTTCTGTGCGCTCTGAGGTTTGAGAAGCAGTCGCTGATTCTTGTGATGAGGGGGGTACTGAGTCTGGTGCTGATCCTTGAGAAGAAGCTGGAGCGGATTCTTGAGAAGAGGCGAACACTGAAGCAGGTCTCTTTTTGGGTTGACGTGATTTGTAGTTGGCTGGTGCGTCTGGAAGGTCCAGATGGGGGAACTCTTCTTGTGGGTTGTGGTACAATTTCAGGTTGCTTGCATTCACCTGTTGGGCCAGTACCTTACCCTCTTCAGTCATCAGCGTGTATCTAGATTTCTTGGCATCCACAGACACGATTGTGTAGGGCCCCATGAACTGGTAGTCCATTTTGCCACCCTTCCTGCCGCTGTGCATCATGTTCCGCTTCATAACCTTGGTACCCACTTCAAGGGGCTTGCCTGCTTGATGTCTTCTATCAAAATAGTCCTTCTGGACGCTCTGCTCCTTGGCAATGTTCTGGGACACAGTTTTGAAGATATCTTCACGGATGGCCTTTGCTGACTCGAAAACCTCCTCTTGGCTGACTTCCTGTTGTTCAGATTCAAGTTGCTTCTCCAGGTTGCGCGCCTCCTCTTCTGAGATGTCATCCCCCTCAGGTTTGTTGTGCAGTAGATCAACTGGCAGGGTCATCTTGCGTCCAAACATTATCTCAAAGGGAGATCTGCCTGTTGCCCGCCTTCTGGACGCTCTGAAGGAGTAGGCTATGGCGTCAAGAAGTTTATACCAGTCACTGGGTTGGTCTTGGACTGATTTCCTCAGAGCTGTAAGGGTGCTGGCATTCTGGCGTTCACAAAGTCCATTGGCCTGTGGATGGTATGCCCCTGTGATGCGGTGGTGCAGGCCAGTAAGGCCATACAGACGGTCAGACACTGCATTGCAGAATTCTCTGCCCTGATCTGTGATGTGTATTTTGGCGGGGCCATACCTGCACATTAATGAGAAGAGGCAGTTTCCAACAGATTCAGCAGTTTTGTCCTTCAGGGCGAACAGTTCTACCCACTTGGAGAAGTAATTAATGGCAGTGAACACATACAGATGGCCTTCTGGACTCTCAGGGAAGGGGCCCATGAGATCGATGCCAATTTGCTTGCCACACTCCTTGAGGAACAGGGATGGGTTGCAGAGTCTGCTTTCCCTTCTCCAAATTGCTCACCTTGTTGCGCTGACACTCTGTACAGGATTTGATGTACTTCTTGACGTCTTGTGTGATACGCGGCCAAAAGTATCTGGTGGAGAGGTGATTTGCCACAGTGTTCCAACCCAGGTGGCCACCAAGCGCTTTTGATTCTTTGGATGTGCCAATTCCACTGTGGATGCACTGGATGATGGTCAGCTGCTCCTTCTGGTCGGCCACTACCTCCAGATCCTTCCCACTCTTCTTGAACATCAACTTGTTTCCATTCAGGAAATACTTGTGGCGTGCTTGGAAAATTAATTTGTTCTTGGCCTTCTGGTCGCTGAAGGTGGGGAGGGTACTATCAAATAGGAACTTCCTTGTTTGCTCCATCCTGCGTGCCCATTCATCAGAAGGGAGGGGGGCCCTGATGATGCCATTCCATCGTTTTCTACCATCAGAGCACTTCTGGGTCTGGGTAGCCTGTGTGTCAAAGTCCTCCAAGGAATCATCGTCAGAAGGTACATACTCTGAATCTCCTGTATCCTTCTGGTCGCTTGAAGAAGTAGACTGTGTAGAAGATGTTATTGTTGAAACACTGGCCTTCTGTTCGCTGGAATCACTGGATACAGGCTGGCTTGGCACAGAAATTTCCACTTCTTTGCCTTGATTCAACTGTTCCCAGATATGATCTGGGATATCAAAAACAATACTCCCGTCATCTAGCACTTCTCTCTCCATTTTACAGAATCTTGATCTCCGTCTAGAAGGTTTGATGTACGCTGACGCGCTATTGCGCCACAAAGCGTGAAACTAGCCTTAGTGAACATTTGTTCGCCACAGGCGTGGGAAAACTCACGCGCTGGAGTAGAGTGAATTGTAACTCGGTGAATTTTGACACGGAATGATGCAAACAGAATATTAGTGAAGCCTTGAAGTGAAGGAATATGTATCAATCTTCATTCTCTTATTAGTGAAGCCATTTGGGCCTTCTGTGCGTGAATGCATCATAAACAAAGAGATAAACAGGTAGATGAGAAGAGATTTATTGCACAACCTCATCAAAGCGGCCACAGTGTGAGAAACTCATCAAAATCTGTTTAGAAAAAGTCATAAAGTCAAAAATTCATGTGGGCTAATGACCTTCTAGACGGTTCCGAAATATCCTGGTGGTTCCCAAATATCCTGCCACTAGAGTCAGGATTAATCGGAATGGTTCCCAAAAATCCTGCCACCAGGGCCAGGATAAATCGGAATGGTTCCCATTCGTCCGGTTCCGAAATATCCTGTGACACCGGCTCTTAACTAACTGCCGTTGGAAAATGAAGTATTATTGTCATTATCGTTATCGCTATCATTATCATTATCATTATCACCATCCAAATGCCACGACAAACAGAATGTACTCTTGCTGTCAATGACTTTTATAACCAAGATATGAAGCTATTTTTACAACTTTTAGTTTATATAAGATATTTAATAAACGTCGATCTGTTGTGTCAGCAAATTGAAGTAAAATGATGTTGTCAATCTTCAATGCGTTGCTTATGTCTTAAGTTTGTTATAAGTGGGCCTATGACTTAGATCTAATGTTGTTTGTGTATGTTCTAATGTATAGACAATATGACATTGTTCATAATGTGTCACTGCTTTTTACTCCTTCAAATTGGGCGACGGTCTTTTTTTTGTCTTTTTTCTTTTTCTTTTGTTTTAATTGAAAAATCCTCTACTCTGATTTCCACCTCTCTCTGTGCGTTTCATTCAACAATTAAACTCCAGTAGTAAAACACAATGGAGTGTCTAACGAAAGACTTAATGATATAGACACAAGTAGATAAGGCACATGGCGAAGGCTTGCTATTGTTCCTGATAAGATTGACCAGTATAGCAAGACAACAGCATGAACTGTGTGGCCTAGCGAGTAATTGCTGGCAGATTGCTGTACCTAAACAGCGCATAAGGATTTTTTTAGTGTTGGATGGGTCCCCGAGCACCAATGCCTCACCACTCTCCGGACAACTCCACGCGACAGTTGATTCATTAAGCAAAGGGGTGGGCCTGCCAATGCACTGCATGACCCATTCGGACCCAGTCATCAGTTACCTTGTTTACAAACCGAATGGCAAGGTGATGAGATGACAAACCCCGGGACATAGCCACACAATGTGCACCAACCAGGTCCAGCCCATGCTACCTGACCAAGAGAGAATGGAAGACCCCTCTCTTGACTTATTCTGGGCCTTCATCTCTCTATTGGGAAGCCTGCCAGCTCGCATAGCTGCTACTTCTCTTTCACTTACTATAGACTCGACAGTTAGCAGTCGGAAGCTCCCAACGATGCAGTACTATAACCACAAGTGGTGTTCCAATAGCCATGAAAGTGGCCAGGCATGAAGCTCCAGACACAGCCCATTTTGACATGGCCCCAAAGGAATCCCAAGTTTGCCGTCTTTCCGAGGCGCCAGCAAGTCTTTCCATGCGGTCATCATGCCTGATTCCCTGATGTCAGCGGCCAAGCCACAAAGTCCAAACTGACTTACATGTATTGTGATGGAAACTTCACTGTAATAATAACCCCTTGAAATAGCAGTTTAGAGTTTGGAGTTTGTTCAGAGGGATCCATCGCACTCGAACAATTCCATATGTGCTCCACCCAACTCTACCAATAATTATCTGGCAGATTCCGTGAGCCTGTGCAAAACCCTATGCTCTGGCAAGGTCTTGAAATTGGGGAGGGGAGGAATTTTCAAACACTAAGCTGACACCACCAGAATGATGGAAACAATAAGATGGAAACAGAAATCAAACAACGATGATGACAACGATTGACAACGATTGACAACAACAACAACAACATCAACAAACAACACAACGACAACAGAGGAAAGAAATGTCGCTTTTTATATAAAACGATGATGACAACGACTGACAACAACGACAACAACACAACAATAACAACAACAACAGAGGAGAACACTGCTTTTTATATAAAATGATGATGACAACGACTGACAACAACAATGACAACAACACAACAATAACAACAATAACAGAGGAGAACACTGCTTTTTATGTAAAACGATGATGACAACGACTGACGACAACAACAACAACAACGACGACGACGACAGCAACAACAACAACATCAAACAAACCGCAACGACAACAGAGGAAAAAAATATGGCTTGTTATGTCAGGACCCAGGGGCCAGAGGTTGTCCAACTGGCACTACGATAACGGTTTCTTTCGCCTGATGGTGCCTGACCCCGTAGTGGACGGCAACTACACCTGCCGTGTGCCGGCCAACGTCATCAGCTGCCAGCACAACAACTCCCGGCCTGTGGAAGGCCAGGTCAGGGTGGACATGTTGGTCGCCAGGGTCAGCGTGCTGGAGGCCCAGCAGGCCCAGCTGTTGAAGGAGAACGGCCACCTGCAGCACAACGCTTCTTCCGTGGCCCTGGACAACAGCAAGCTGGCCACCGTTCTGTCAGGTCCCCACCATTAATTAAACTGTTCTTTTGCTGGGTGTTGGGTCATAGATTGAGTGATCATGATGACAATGATGATGATGGCGGTGATTGTGGTAGTGGCGGTGGCGATGGTGGTGGTGGCGGTAGTGGTGGTGGCAGTGGCGATGGTGGTGGTGGTGGTGGTGGTGGTGAAAATGATGACGACGACGACGACGATAACGATGATGGTGATGGTGATGATGAGATAATGAGGTGGAGGAGGGCGGCGGCGACGACGGTGATAACGACGACGACGACAACGATGATGATGATGATGATGATGATGATGATATGATTGATGATGATGATGATGATAGTGGTGTGGTGGTGGTGGTGGTGGTGGTGACGACGATGAGGATGAGGGTGATGGTGATAACAATGATGATGATGATGGCGTATTTGATGGTTCCGTTACAGGACATACAGTTTATTTTCTATGCATGGCCTTGTCAAATGCCACTACGCTACGTCCTGATAGAAACCATCGCCTGCCCGGGATTGCATGTTTGTCAGACAAGCCTGGCTTCTTCCACATCTAACCTCCATATCTGAAGGTCATCCACTATCCGCCACCTGCGACCCGCTTGGTTGGGGGTGATCGCCTCACTCATCATCACCATCATCATCATCATCATCATGTGCCCTACCGCAAGGCGTTGGCGATCATGGCCCTCCATACGAATCTATCCCCTGTCGCTGCAAGCACATCTCCCATTCTTTCTGTCCTCAACCACCCTACAAGTCCGTCCAACATTTTCTCTCTGGGTCTACCTGGTGTTTTCTTTCCTTCCAGTTTTCCTGTTGTGACCATGTGCTCTAATTCCCCTTTCCTCATAAAATGTCCTATAAATGTTGCTTGTCTTTTCCTTATCTTCTTAATTAATGATCTTCTTGTGTCTGCCTCTTTCAAGACTGTCTCGTTTGTTTTCTTTGCTGTCCATGGAACTCTCAACATTCTTCTTAGAAACCACATGTCATTTGCCTCGATTTTGTTCTGACTTTGCGTGTTGATGTTCACGCCTCACAACCGTACAACAGTATCGGTTCTATATAATATTCAAGATCTTTTTCCTGAGTCGCCCCACTACCAAACGTTTACATAGAAAACAGGAGAGTATATGCAGACATAACTAGATATCTGTATGTATCTATTCACCAGTCTGCTCCTTCATATCTTTGTGACATCATCAAGATTTATACGCCAACGCACCTTGCGCTCAGCTTCAAATACTCTTTCCCTTCAGGTTCCTAGATTTAAACTATTAACTTGTTGGCAAGCGTTCTTTTGCTGTTTCGGAACCGTATTTCTGGTATATAGTGTGCTTTGATTTGAATTGTCAAGATTTGGCGCCATATGAATACTGGAAGTAGTAGTAGTGGTAGTAGTAGTAGAATTGGTGGTGGTGGTGGTAGTGATGGTGGTGATGGTTGTGGTGTTATTGTGATCATTATTTGTTTGTTTTTAATATTGTTATTATTATTATTGTTGTTGTTGTTGTTTTCTTGTTGTTGTTATTGTTGTTATTATTATTAGTGTCTCCGTATCTGTGTGTACAGGACTGGAAGCTGGACAACAGAGCCTCGTCCAGCAACATGACACCCTGAAGCAGAAGGCCTCCGAGCTGCAGGCCCAAACGAACTTCTCCACTCAGGTCCTTCAAGACCTCTTGCAACGGGTCCAGGAGCTGGAGGCTGGCGGAGCCCATGCCCAGAACCCCACCATCTCGAACACCCAGGGACAAAGCAGCGCCGTGGATCTCCACAACCTCCAAACCCAGATCAACCAATGCTGCCAGAAGAATCAACAACTCCTCCAGGACAACGCTTCACAGATGCAGCAGGCTACTCAGTTGAAACACGATTTTGAACTGCTCGCTGAGCGGCTTAACAGCAGCGATGCTCAGTGGACCGCGGACGTTGGAGACTTCGGTCACCGGCTGAACGAGGTGAAGCGGGAATGTTCCGGTCTTGACGCCTGGTTCAGGAATCTGGACAGCCGTGTCAATGAGACGAGGCAGGAGGGGCAGGTTCTCAGCCAGCGTGTCATAGACTTGGAGAATAACCTCACGTGTCAGAACAACTCCGGTGACGTCAGTCAGGTACTGCGGTTGGTGGAGAGCCAGATAGCTGACTTGATCTCTCGTGAGTTGGGCTTTATCTGTCTGTCTGTCTGTCTGTCTGTCTGTCTGTCTGCTGTCGGTGTGTGTGCGTCAGTGCTTGTAGTCTGGAGTATGTTCAAAGATTTATTGTGCTCGGATAATCCCATATACGGTCCACGCGAACCTGCCAGCAGTTATCTTCCAGATTCGTCAAGCCTGCGCAAGACCTTATGCAGTGGTAGTTTTAATGGACACAGTTCAAAACAGCAGTAGTAGCGGCTGCAGCAGTAGTAGTAACAGTAGTAGTAGTAACTGTAGTAGTAGGAGTAGTAGTAGATGTAGAAGTGGTAGATGTAGCGGTTGTAATTGTTGTAATAATAGTAGCAGTAGTAGTGTTAGCGTCTCATCATCATAATTGATGTCGTTGTCGTCGTTGTCGTCGTTGTCGTCATCGTTGTTATTATTGCTGTTGTCGTTGTTGCTGCAGCTGCTTTTGTTGTTATCATTATCAGTGTCATTATTATCATTGTTATTGTTATTATATTGATATCATCATCATCATTACTATTGTTGTTATTATTATTTCATGTGGTTACTAATCTCGTTAGAGTCATCATCACATGACCATCACCATCATCATCTCCATTGTTATCATTACCATCATAATCACCACCAGTATCACCATTATGCCACCATCATCAACAACAACAATCATTGCCACACCATCTCTGTCACCACCATCATCACCACCATCACTATTATCATCATCATCACCACCGACCATCACCATCACCACCACAACAACCATCATCATCAACAACAGCAACCATCACCATCACAAACATCATCACCACCATTACCACCACCATCATCATCATCCTCATCATGAACAACAACCACACCACCACCACCATCACCATCACCATCACAAACATCACCACCACCATCACCACCAACACCATCATCATCCTCAACCACCACAACCACCACTTTTACTATCACAAACATCACCACCACCATCACCATCATCAACCCCATCATCAACAACGACCACCACCACCATCACGACACCATTCTGACGTGTCTCAGGTCAGTCCCAGGCCAACGTCAGCTTTCACGTGCGGATGGGCATCACGGACAACACGTTGCCAGGCGACGGCCAAGCTCTCGTCTTCAGCGACCTCATCAGCAACCAGGGCTCAGGTTACGACACCACCACGGGCATGTTCACCGCTCCAGAGGATGGGACCTACCTCCTGGTGGCTTCCTTCACGGCCAGGGACAAATACCACTTCGCCCAGGTATCTCTCATGAGGGACCTGGACGAGGTGGGGTACGGAGAGACTTACACGGCGCTTCATTTCGAATCCGGCTTCGTTCATGCTCTGGTTCCCCTCCGACGGGGCCAGCGGGTGTGGCTGAAGAGTCATCGGGAAAGTCTGTATGCTCATATCGGCGCTTTTAGTGGCGTCCTCGTTCACCTAGGCCTATAAATTAAAGCTGTGGAGTGATTTTGTGTGTGTGTGTGATTGTTTAATACACTAAATGACCTAATAAACAGACACATACCCTCGTTCACTTAGGCCTATAAACTTAAAGTTGTGGGGTGATTCTGAGTGATTGTTTAATGAGCAAATAAATAAACAAATAAACAGATAATACCCTCGTTCACTTAGCCTATAAACTTAAGTTGTGGGGCGATTTTGTGTGAATGTTTCATGAGCACATAAATAAATAAACAGATAAAATCCTCGTTCACCTAGGCCTATAAACTAAAATTGTGGGGTGATTTTTGTTTGTTTGTGATTGTTTAATATGCAAATAAATAGACACATACCTTCGTTCATCTAGGTCTATGAACTAAAATTGTGGGATGATTTTTTTGTGATTATTTAATATGCAAATAAATACATAAACAGAGGTTCACCAAGGCATATAAACTCAAGTTGTGGGGTGATTTTTTTGTGATTGTTTAATATGCAAATAAATAAATAGACAGACACACACACCCGTTCACCTAGGCCTATAAATTAAAGTAGTGGGGTGATTTTGTGTGATTGTTTAATATGCAAATAAATAAATAAACAGACACATACCCTCGTTCACCTAGGCCTATAAGCTGAAGTTGTGGAGTGATTTTTTCTGATTGTCTAATATGCACATTGTTATTGTTATTTTTGCTTAAAGCCCAGCCGACTACGTAGAGCTATATCAGGGCTATAACCTATTTCAAAACATATACAAAACTTCAACAGGAAAAAAAATGGAAAAGAAAATTAAGTGCACATGTCAATGCCAATCTAAGGAGATGCCCCTGGCGTTGACCATTTCGTCCAATTTATCGCACAGGGATTTAAAAAACACACCTGAACACAAATGTAAGCATACCTAAGGACACCAAAACATATAAAAACGGGCATAGATTACCTAAAATTGCTTCTGCATATCTCACCTACCGTTAGCCAAAAATGCACTTAACACATGTACCCAAATATCAATCCTAAGAAAAAGTAGTAAGACTTTATCGAACACATACAGGTGAATGGACCAGCAAGGCAGAAAATGATAGGAAGAAATGACAGAAAGCAAAGGAACGAGGCAGAAACAAAAAGAATGACAGAAAAGACAAAATTTCTAGCACAGAACGTCCAGGTGGGGATACTGTTAATACTGGAAGAGCCCCCGGCATCCCCACGGGGGGATAATATGCAAATAAATAAACAGACATAGGCCTACCCTCGTTCATCTAGGCCTGTAAACCAAAGTTGTGGGATGATTTTTGTGATTGTTTAATGAGCAAATAAATGAATAAACAGACACATACCCTCGTTCACCTAGACCTATAAACTAAAGCCGTAGGATGATTGTTGTGACTGTTTAATATGCAAATGAATAAACAACTGAACAGATATATCAACAGATAAATAAATGCGGATTTTGTTGAAGAATCCTTTCTTTTTAGTCAGTGAGTGACTGAGTGAGCGAGCGAGCTAGTTCGTTAATTCATCAGCCAGCCAGCCAGCCAGCCAGCCAGCAGCACCAATCAGTCAGTCGGCCAGCCAGCAGCCAGCCAGTCAGTCAGTTAGTTACTGACTTACTTAGTCTGTCAGGTAGCCAGCCAGCCAGCCAGCCAGTCAGCCAGTCACTCTCAGTCAAGTTAGTCAGTCAGTTATTTAGTCCAATATTTGCTGTCCATTTCCTACCTCACATTGACGGCCACATAATCTAAGACAATTTTGCACTGTGCTGTGAGACAAGTCAGAGAGAAGAGTGGCATAGTGGTTTAGACGTTCGCCTGGCAATATCTTAACTCGAGGTTCCACACACACACACACACACACACACACACACACACACACATATATATATATATATATATATATATATATATATATATTATATATATATATATATATATATATATTAAAATTATATATATACACGCTATCCAATGCTGTATTTTGTGCCTTTGGGTTTCTCGTCTGCACAGAGAGTTGCAATGAGAAAAGCTTGTGTCAGAAATAGTATTTCTTTTGTTCCTTTTAATCTTTTTTATGAAAGAAATGTGAAATTATAGAACGACATTGCCGTTTTTTGACTGTTTTGTTTGGTTTGTTGTTTAAGCGGTCCGATTTTTTTGGAGCGTATATGCATGTTGTTTTGGCGTTTTCATAAGCCACCGAACACTGACATGGCTTGCAGGATCTTTAACGTGCGTAGTTCGTGTTCTGCATGCATATACATACAGAGGTGTTTTTGCACCAACAGGTCAGCACTAGTGTTGAACTAGGAGATAGGAAAAATCTCTTCCCTTTATCCTACGGGCGGGATATTCCCATACAGGATCGAACCCCAGACCTTCCGATTGGGAGTGTAACGTCTTACCTACTTGACTATCGCACTCATCATATCCCGTACATTTAGTTTGAAAGAGGCGATTTCACTTATTCCACCCGTGGGGATGCCAGGGGCTCGTTCAGTATGAATAGTGTCCCCAGCATTTTGGAAATTCTTGCTAGAAATGTCCTTTTCTGTCACCGTCTCTGCCTCGCTCCTTTGCTTTCTGTCCATCTCTTCCTCTATCATTATTTGCCTTGCTGTTTTCCATAATGCCTTACACACTTTCTGTCTATGAAGATGGATAACTGGGTACATGTTCTTTCTGTCCATGAAAGATTGATTACTGGGTACATATATTAGTAGCATTTTCAGCTCGAAGGAAATATGAACGCTTACTGGCAATGCATGTACTATTACATATGGGCCAGTTCTAATGTAAGTTTTTTGCCTATTTAGTTATGTTTGTGCTTTTGTGTTGTTTGTTTGTTTGTTGTTTTGGGGGGATGGCCAACGCCAGAGGCATATCCTTATATTACTTACGTAAATGTAGTGATGTGTGTACTTAATTTTTTTCCAGTTTTTTTTTTTAATAATAATAACAATAATAATAAATAGCTTTTGTATAGCGCTATTCTCAGTTCGATTCACT
The DNA here is from genome assembly GCA_030674185.1 of Monoplex corrugatus. NCBI lineage: Eukaryota > Metazoa > Mollusca > Gastropoda > Littorinimorpha > Ranellidae > Monoplex > Monoplex corrugatus. The sequence goes on from JAPXFY010000023.1 coordinate 53,496,443, forward strand.
GCGCTATTACATAAATAATATCACTCACATACCAACATCATTTTTCAATTACGCACACACACACACACACACACACACACACACACACACACACACACACACACACACACACACACACACACAAACACACACACAAACACACACACACAAAGGGGGGGGGGTATACTTATGAAAATGCCTGCAGAAACAAATGTGTTTTGAGTATTCTTTTGAAAGCTTTAAGGGTTGGAACATCTCTTAGACTGGTTGGCAACTCATTCCATGCAGACGACGCGGTGTATCCAAACGGTCTCCTGCAGTCTTTAGATTAAACCTTGGTGGTACTAGGTGTTTCTCCTGCGACGAGCGGAGTGTGCGTGACGGCCGATAAGTACACAGTGTGTCAGACAGGTAGGGAGGTAATGAGCCGTCAAAATGACGGTAAGCCAACACACAAATTTTGTACCGGCAACGAAAGCGGACTGGGTGCCAGTGAAGTTCCTTTAATTAACACTGGTGTTACACTCTGTTCCGTTCTGTAGATTTTAAAGTCCTACCACTCTCAGAGTATACGAGGACTAGCAACAACAAAAATGCTCAAAGAAGCCTTTAAAAATGGTGTTACATTAGCGCTCTTTATCTTTTTCATTACGGGTCGTCGATGTGTTTACATCTGTGTGTTTTGTTTGAGATGGTTATGGCCCTGCAATTGCTCTGAGCAGTCTGTTGGGCTTTACTAATTAGACACTAATACTTACTATCTGCACTTCTGCGGCAAAGAGTCTGGTCGCTCATGCTTTGACTGCACATACTCGTATTTCGTTGCAATATGGACACAAATGTGAACCAGTGGTCTGTATCTTACAGCACCCACTTATGATGCCAGAAGAGCTGTGTTTGAGACTCGGTTGGACAAAGGATTCCCACCCACCTCCACACCTTTTTGTAGAAGCCCTTAGTCAGAAGGCCATAGTCAAAGCCACTAGTCAGAAGGCCCATTAGTCAGAAGGCCCACTAGAAAATCAGTATTTTTTGTTGTTGTTGTTTTTTTTATTGGGGGGTGGGGGGAAATTCCACTTTCATTTTCACTTTAATCTTCCGCATTTTCACTTTCATCTTCCGCACTTTGGGGAAATTCCACTTTCACTTTCATCTTCTGCATTTGGGGGAAATTCCACTTTCACTTTCACTTTCATCTCCCGCACTTGTGGAAATTGCACTTTAATTTTCACTGTTTATCTTCCGCATTTCACTTTCATTTTTGCTTTCTGTTCATGTGGAAGGTGGAAAGGGCACACAGGCCACTCGCCACAAATTAGAATACGGCCCAAAAGGCTATATAATCCATGTACCCTGAAGTTTGACTATGTGCCATGGCGTCTTTAATTGATGGCAAACGTGGAAAGATATTAGTTCACAGTGGGTTTAGATACCACAAGAACAAAGAAACAGCAAATGCCATCTACTGGCGTTGTTGGCGGAAAGCATGTGGGGCAAGTCTTAAAACAAACCATTTTGATGTCAACGAAGAAACCCCAGTCATAGAAGTCCTTCGCGAATCTCACCATTTACATGTGAAGACGAGGACAAAATGCTAAATGACAGGCAAAGCATCGACTGAGAGAAGCTGTGCGTGAAGATGCAACAAGACCAATTAAACCAGTATTTGAAGCAGTAGCCCGGGAAAGACATCAGCAAGAAGGAGGTGATAGAGAGCATCTTCCAGAGTTCCATAGTGTGCGCACCCTAATGCAAAGAGCCAGGTGTGCCCTTGTTCCACCAATACCTCGGGTATGTGCTAATGTGAGAATTGAGGGAGAATGGGCCAATATTTGGTTACATGAGAGATTTCTGTGACACTTGGACAATGACTGGGGTGTTGCTGTATTTGCCACTGACGAGAATATGCAGAGGCTTCAACGCTGTCATGATGTGTACATAGACGGTACCTTCCGAACATGTCCATCACCTTACACGCAATTTTTCATAATTCATGGAAAGTACAGGGAGAGGGTTCTCCCTTTTGCGACAGCCCTCTTGACAGGGAAAACAATTGGTCATTACCGTCAAAAGTGCTGCAGGTCCTGAAGAGAGAGATCAGACGTAGGTCTGGTCATAGATGGAGGCCAAACACCGTGATATGTGACTTTGAACAGTCACTCATCAGTGCTGTGGAAACTGAGCTGCCAACAGCCAGGGTTACTTGCTGTTACTTCCACTTCTGCCAGTCCATGTGGAGGCGTTTGAACGAGTTAGGGCTGTCTGTGGCATACCGGAGACATGCACGATTTAAAAAATGTATCAGAAGGTTTCTCTCCATGGGCTATTTACCGGTGGCCGTTGTGCGACAAAACTTCCAACAGTTCTGTGCCTCTCGTGGCACACAACGTCTCATTCGACGGTATCCAGAGTTGGGAGACTTCATCCTGTATCTGAAAAGAAACTACTTTGATGGCAACTTCCCTCCATTGATGTGGAATGTATACAACAGAAACTCTGACACACGCACGAACAACTATGTGGAAGGTGAGCTCATTTAACGTTCCACCAAATGTAATTAATGTTACCGGTACTTACCATTTCCGCGGAAAACACCTAATGAACGTTAATTGAATATATTTACTTTCTTCCCGATTCTGAATACCAGCAAAATACATCGTTTTGTTAAATCTCCCTTTTTTTAACAAAAAAAAGGGATATTTATTGATTTTGACCAGACCGAGCCATGTGTGTGTGTGTCTGTCTGTCTGTGAACAAATTGTGTGAGCAAATTTTTCTCAGCTGTTTATGGGCGAATTTTCACCAAATTTGGATCATAGGTCCGTTTTAACGAGTCAAAGGCTGATACAATCGATTTCACAGCTCGTTTCAAACTTGGACGTTCCGATCTCGTTCAACACAGAGTTATGTCCTTATTTATTATGTTAAATACTGTCATGATTCATGTTTAAATACCTGTCTATGATTCAATGTTTAAATACCTGTCTATGATTCAATTTTAAATACCTGTCTATGATTCATTTTAAGTTTATTAACATAACATATGAAATATAAAGAAGAAAAATAAGAAGAAAATGAAGGAAGAAACTACATCTGATATTCATATTCTTTAGACTATTACAACAAATTTATAATGATAGCAAAAAATTACATTTATTAAGCACCTAATAGTCTACAAAATTCCTTGCATACAGAAGTTCAGTCAGATATAATACTGTCCCTTGAACGACTCGGCCTACAGTGTAGACCATGGTCTGCTATTAACGTCCATCTCATACAGTCTCTGTATATTGCTCATCTGATGAGACTCAAGAGTTAAATTAAGGCGTGCCGACTCTCTCTCTCTCTTGTGTGCTATATCATATATTTCCTGTGGGGTTTTGAAAGTATAACAACTTGCCTTCCATTCAATTGGAACAGCACATTTTTAGAAAATATTCATTTTGAATGATTATTTTCATGAAAATGATATTGCAGGCATAGGTGGTATTTAAACTGGAAATGAATAACGATGGGGGGAAGCGGTGGCCGAGTGGTACACAGCGCGTGTGCTCAACTTGGCGGGTTTAAGCAATGCCGACCATGGTCAGCGCTTGGATGGCTGACCGTCCCGGTGCGCACCGTAGCTGGTAACTTAACTCCTGGGCTTGACTCAGGGCCGTGAAACCTACTCTTTCGGATGACAGTATAAACCAAGGTCTAGTCTGTGCCGCATGCACTTCATCATGCACGGACTTAAAAGATCCTGACGCTCATGTCCTAGACGGGTGAGTGTCGGCCACAGCAACACTCGTACCACGCATGCATCATCCCCGAAGACGGAATGTGACAACCTAAATGGTGGGAAATAGAAAACGGTCACATACGCAAATCCCTCCCAGATACGGGGAAAACGCAGAAGAAGAAGAAGAATAACGATGAATAACACATGGCTGATTGATACACTGGACATGAATAATGCTCCCAAAAGTGAAATACTGTTACCAAAAGGGAGATTTTAGTATGGGCTTGCCCATCTTGTTTTTATTAGAATGTACTCCGAAATAAATTAAATACCAAACTTTTAAATCTCCAACAACAAACTGTTTTGTTGTTATAGCAAATATCATGTGGGGCTGCTTTTGACACTTTAGTGTCAAATACTTAGCTTGTGTTACGTTTATCAGTCCAGCCATGCGTTATTAATTATTTTCACACTTGTCTTTTCTAGCTTTCCATTCGGGATGGAACCAGACTATGGGTGTTAGACATCCATCACTCTGGACATTTCTTCGCCATCAGAAGGACTCACAGGCCAAACTGGAGCTTCAAGCCGATGCTGCAGACAGAGGAGATCCGCGTCCTCCCCGCAAGCGAAAGTGGCGACAACTGGAATCACGGATTCGACTCCTGAAAAGGCAGTATGAAGTAGGCGACAGAACCCTGACCGAGTATTGGGAGGCCGTTGCACACTGCACAACCCATTTTGAGTAATCGTGTCTATCACAAAGTTCTTAGGATCACGAACTGGAAGGCTGTTGGCCATTTGTATGACAAATACAGTGGAAACCATTTATAACAGGACCGGTTATAACAGGAATCCGGATATAACAGGGCTTTTTTCAATCCCCATTTTTTCTTCCTCTTTGTCTCTATTAAAACTTATCGGCAATAACAGGGAGACAAGAGGGCTCGATCGGTTATAGCAGGGATGCCGAGACGGGCTCTGCAGCAGAAAGGCCTAGGCCTAGACTCAGCACGCCACGCAGTAGGCCTAGATCTAGATCTAGGCTAGCCTTGGTATACTGTGTACTGTACACTGAAAGAACGCTTCGCAATGCGAGCATGATGCGCTCGCAAGCGTGTAGGCCTGAGGCCACTGAGTCAGTGACTGACTGCGCCATCATTCAGTTTGTAAGCTTACTGCACACTTACACCAGACCAGATCTAGGCCTAGATCTACTGTTTATCAAGAGTTAGTTGATCAGTCCTTATTTCCCTTGATATCTGATATAACAGGGATCTGATATAACAGGGATTTTGATTTGGTCCCATCATCCCTGTTATATCAGGTTTCCACTGTATTAAGTAATCGTGTTTATTGTTCTCAGGACCAAGTAGGCCTACTGAAAGGCCGATGTGCACTGTTGCCAAATTTTCAATAATAGTGTTTATCCCAAAGGACTCGTTTTTTTTTTGTGTTCATAGCTAGAAAAGCATATGTAATTAATTTCAGTTGCTTTGCCATTGAACATTGTGTGCCAATTTACAGTAATTATGTTTGGTCTCACATAACATGTTCTTTTTTTTTTCTTTTTTTTTTTTAATAAAGTAGCTGTTGCTCATGGTTTGTCTGTAGACTTCTGTGCATTTTCTCTGCTGGCCATGTTGAGATAAGTACATGTACATGTGTTATTCATTTGGGCTGGTGTTTATTTAATTAAGTCAGAAAATCAGTTGGCATTCAGTTGCATGAATGTAGGGCTTAAAAATGTAGGAAACATGAAAAACGGAAATCCAGTTTGTATGAATATTTGACCAATAACACCGTAGGGCAGTTACTGTAGGTCAGATAGAAATTCTGTGATCATCATTTTTGGCCTATCAGCGGTAATCCCTACATTCATGCAACTGAATGCCAACTGATTTTCTGACTAACAGGCCTTCTGACTAACGGGCCTTCTCACTAGTGGGCCTTCTGACTAACGGAGCCTTCTGACTAGTGGGCCTTCTGACTAGTGGGCCTTCTGACTAACGGGCCTTCTGACAATAAGGCATCCGCGCCCGCACTCCCCTCTCCGTTTAACCTTAAGCAGTAGTCTGGGTTCCAGTCTTTCTGTGGACACAGTAAATGGAGGCCCCATGTGCAACACGTAGGCCTACTCTGCACAGGTAAAAGAATGCACGTCGACAAAGGAGATGTTCCTTTAACCCTTTGACTCCTGCACCCTATCCACCAACTGCAAAAACTTAACCTTTTGAATCCCTCACCCTATCAACCAGCTTCCTGCATGAAGTTGGTGAATAGGGTGAGTGAATCAAAGGGTTAAAGTTTTTGCTTTGCTAACATGGTTGAAAATGCAGGATGCTAATGGACAAGGTGCAGGAGTCAAAGGATTAAAAATATATGGAAAAAAACACACTTTCATGATAAACAGAAATATGCGCATAGAAAACATTTATAAAATGAATGGCACCGCAATGTGGCCTCATGATTTCCGAAGAAAGGAGGCTGTGACAACATGAAATATTGCCTAAGTTATCACAATAAATGAGTAGAAAAATCGGCTTATCTCCCTTGCATCAAGTGGTGCCCGCATAACCAAAGCAAGTGAAGATCATTTGTGTCTGTGAATTGGCATTCAGCACGGTCAGTCAAAAGTGTGTTTGAAGTTTGTTCAAGAAGGGTTCTAGGCACTCGGACAATTCCATATGCGCTCCACCCAACTCTGCCATCAATTATCCGGCAGACTCCCTGAGCTTGCACAAAACCCATTACACTGGCAAGGTCTTGAAATGGGAAGTAGACAGACCCATGAAACACTAAGCTGACACCACCAGAACGATGGCAACATGAACAAATTTAGATGGGCAGCAAACAGGACAGTTTTCAATGTTGCAGGGTGGGATTCAATTCGAAATGTTGATCAGATCTTCACTCCACGGTCATTGAAAAAAAAACTAGATTTAGCTGCAGGTCTTTCAGATAACGCCAAGTTTGAAAAATGGCTTTTAACATATAACATGTAACATGGAAGGCCATGATCGCCAACGCCATGTGGCAAGGCACCTGATGATGATGAACATGTAACTTCCACCGTTGGAAAATAAGTGCGTCATTGTCATTGTCATTCTCTCTCTCTCTCTCTCTCTTGCTCTCCTTCTCTCATCAAAAGATTTAAAACAAAACAAAAAATGCCATATCCTGATATACATATAATTTTTCTTGTCGTTGAATGTTAAAGATGTGGGTTTTTTTGTGTTTGTTTTTTTGTTTTTTGTTTTTTTGTTTTGTTTTGTTTTGTTTTTGTTATTTAAATTAATTCCAATATTTCAGCATCCCGTCAGTATGGGCTTTGGTCCATATGAAATAAAGTCCGAAGTCTCTAGGCTCGTATACAATAATTCATATGCTGTTCTGTTTTAGTGAGCTTAAAGTCCTACCATTCTCATGAGTATGTGAGGACTAGTTACGAGAACGTTGCTCAAAGAAGCCTTAAAACCTTTTGGTTGCACTGTGGGATACCGATGCTATTGTCGGAATATCAGTAAACAATAATCCAGTAAGTTGTGACAGCACTTCAAAGCAAAACCAACGGCTGGACGTCCCCCTCCCCTCTCTCTCCTCTCTCTTTCGCTCTCTTTCTTTCAACAGGGCACGAGCTACTTCAAAGTGATCACGGTCAGTCGCCGCCAAGACGCTGTCACGACGCCTTATGAGTGCAGGTGGCTGACGTTCGAGTAGACTAGCGTTTTTTTCGTTTACTTTTTTCACCCAGCACGCGCTATGGTGGTGACAGGTGCGGCAGTTACGTGGATACGTAACTGTCGGACCGTGTGTTTCGTGAAGGCCACGGTCGGACTTCCACAGTGAAAATCATAGGTTCTCTCCGTTTAACCCCTTGACTCCCGCACCCTATCCACCAACAGCCACATCTTCCTGCAATGATGGATAGGGTGAGGGGGTCAAAGGGTTAAGTTTTTGCTTTGTTAGCATGGTTAGCAATGCAGGATGCTGGTGGACAGGGTGCAGGAGTCCCGTATACACCAACTGCAAAAACTTTAACCCTTCAAGGAAGCTTTCAGATAGGGTGATAGAGTCAAAGGGTTTTTTGCTTTGCTGCCATGGTTGACAATACAGGATGCAAGTGGACTGATTGCGGGAGCCAAAGGGTTAAATGAGCAATATTACGAATTATGATAAAAATTCACTTCCACAGACGTCAATCAGTCCTGCCACAAAACCGAAAGAAAAAAATGATAATACATACAGGCAAAAACAAACAAATGCGTCGCTTAAAAAATACACAATTAAATGAATGGCAAACCGCACTGGTCTTTTTTTTTTCCCGCGTCTCTTTAACACAAGTGCTTTTAGACAAAGCCCGCGGAAACATTTGTCATGGGAGCCTGAGCTTCACCTATCACCGAGAAAGGCCCGCGACAAGCCTAGCGGCAATATCAAAAGAAAGGAAAACCCAGTAGGCCTACATCCCCAACCCTACTGTACAGCAGTACAAACTTACAAGAGCACCGGACACGGGTATCGCTCACTACCTTGCCTCAGCATTGACCATCTGCTCAATACCACAGTCATCATGACGCCACCATACGACATCAAAAGACGCCGCAGGACCCTGTCGCACGTCCGATGCCCCGTCATGGTCTTCGTCTGAGCGATGGACGGATCTTTGATGTGTCTGATCAAACCGACACAGCTTGTTTCAATTAAAAATCGAAACAGACGATTTCTTCAGTTGACGCCGTGCTTGTGTCCAATCAGCGTGTGAGATGAGCCGTCAGTCAGCGTGGAGAGGGCGGAGTCAGAGTAGAAAAGGTGGTCAATGGTCAGTGATGTCTGAATACATTGACAAAGCCACAAGTGACTGGAAAAGAAAAGGAACGCCTAATTTGAGAAACGAGGAAAACGAAAGGGACGGTGTTCGGTCCCAGGGGACGAGAATTGAACGATTTTTTTTACTTGAGATAAGGATCCACTTTGCGAATTGAAGTGTTGATGGGAGACAACTTGTGAACGGCGTGTGTTCTTCAAGACACTTGGCAGTAACAATTTTTTGTGTCCGAGTAGAACTGACTCAACAAGTGGCAGGCTAATAGTAACCTATGAAATGAAAGTGTAGCAACAAACGCGTGTTGCTTTACTATATTATAAAACAATAAATTCGTTTGACATGATTCAAATGAGGCACCAGCTGTGGTCAGTGTAATTACAATAAGGGTTTTGGTAATCACGAGAGACGATTTCTTCTGTTTTTGGGTGAGTTTGAACTGTTCAATTTTCCAAATTTGTGTCTACTTTCTTCGGGTTTTTCCTGTTTGTTTTTGTTTTTTTTCTTTCTTTAATGTTTGTTTGTTTGTTTCTTTCTTTGTTGCTAACATGCCACTTCGATGTTTCTCCCCCATGGGGATGCTGGGGGTTCTTTCAGTAAAAAGCAAATTCTGTGCTAGAAATGTCCTCTTTTCTGTCACTCTCTTTGTTGCTGCCTTGTTCCTTTGCTTTCTGTCACATCTTCCTATCACTTTCTGATTTGCTGGTCCATTCACCTGTATGTGTTCGATAAAGTTGTTTGTACTTACTCTTAGGATTGATAACTGGGTACATGTGTTACGTGTATTTTTGGCTCAAGGCATATGAGATATGCGGAAGCAATTCTAGATAATTTATGCCCGTCCCCCCCCCCCCCCTTTTTTTTTTTTTTCCTCTTGAAGTATTGTGTATGTTTTGAACTGGTTATATCCCTGATATGGATCTACGCAGTCGGCTGGGCTTTTAACAACAATAACTTCGATGTTTGTTTGATGTTAACATGTCACTAACCCACAGCACATGTTTGGTAGAAAAAAAAAGATGTTAAATATTTTGGTAAAAGTTTTTTTGTTTAACATTTTTATTCATTTTATGCATATACAAATATATTGACAAACAAACGCAAACTCCATTAGTTCAATCAATCAAGACAAGCATAACAGTTATCTCACATACATTATAGACAATCGTTTCACTGCATTTTTCCCTGATCACCCTCAGCAACATCAAACTGTACAATGACTGATACAAGTGGACACATTACAAAAATGAAGCCTATCATAGTTTCCAACCAGAGTACATCTTGATCCCCGTCTGATCTCACTCCCATGCACACACATTTATGCATACACTTATTTTCCCTCTCTCTCTCTCTCTCTCTCTCTCTCTCTCTCTCTAAACATTTCAAGTTTCCATCAAGTCTTTATAAAAAAAAAAGCCAATTAACTGAAAACTCACCAAGCTCATAACTGATAACAGCAGTGTATTTTTCAGTTTCGTATCTTGTTTTCAGAAATTTTTGAAATAGTAAAAAACTTGGTATATATATATATGTGTGTGTGTGTTGTGTGTGTGTGTGTGTGTGTGTGTGTGTGTGTGTGTGTGTGTGTGTGTGTTTAATTTCGCAAGTAACAAAATGTAATCAAAGGTTTTGTCGGACTTGTAGTTTACAGCATGTCCAAAAAGTATGGTTGATTGGTTTAAGATTAATGACGATATATTTGCACAACTATCGTTGGCTGTCTATTGTAAATGTTTCCAGAATTGTTTAACTTGTACACAATTCCAAGATGTATGTTCAATGCTGTCCCTCTCTCTTCTACAAAAGGAACATTTTGTCATCATCTGTTATATTTATATGTGATAAAACAATATGTGTAGTTAATATTCTGTGTACTAACCTTATCTGGAAGCACTTTAAATTAACTTTTCTTTTATGTACTGAATTTGTCTAAAAGTTTCCATCCAGTTTATATCTTTATGAAATTTATCGTTCCACTTTTCGCAGCATTTTGGCATCTTTTCGTCATGAGTTAAAGTATCAGTACACCCTTATTGTGGTGTCGCGGCTGTTTCATTACAGCTAATAGGTAGGGGCCTATGCTTAATTTGTTTAAAAAAAAAATTTTTCTGAATAACTGATGCATAGCTGAGAAAATTTGTTCGCACGTTATATCTAGCAACAAATTCATCATAGCTTAAATATGTTCCGTCATCTTTACATAAATCTGCAATACTGTGCACATTGTTCAGAATCAGTTCATTTGACATTACTGGAATGTTATTTACATCAATATTGTTTTTGCTTAGGAGAGCATCTGCACAATTTCTAATTGGTTGAAGAGTATGCAACTTTTGAGTTTCTGAGGATAATCGGTATCCGAGGTGTAGCCCCCTGTGAGGGTTGAACCTGCGACCTCTGTGTTACCAACAGGCCCAATGGGAAAAATACTGAAAAATGAATTTTAAAAAATCTAGACAGGCCGAAGGGGTAGTGTTTCTCCTTCCCTACCTCTTTCCCATAATTTCGTTTCCTTTGGATATGTCCACTCATCATCATCATCAAGTGTCATGCCGCTTGGTGTTGGTGATCATGGCCTTCCATACAATTTTATCATTTGTTGCTGCAAGTATATCTCCTACCCTTTCCATCCCCATCCAATCAGCTGCAAAACTAATATTTTCTCCCTGGGTCTACCTGGTGCTTTTCCCCCCTCTCTAGCTTTCCTGTTGTAACTAGATGTTCAAATTTCTCTTGCCTCAAAAAATGTCCTATAAATATTGCTTGTCTTTTCCAAATCTTCTTCATTAATGTTCTTTTCGTGTCTGCTTCTTTCAAGGTCGTCTCGTGTGTCTTCTTTGCAGTCCATGGAAATTCTCAGAAACCAAATTTCAGCTGCCTCAATCTTGTTCTGACTTTGCGTGCTGATTGTCCAGGTTTCGAATCTGTACAACACTATCGGTATATATATAACACTCAAGAAGTCTCTTCCTGATGTTAATTGATAGGAAGACCCTATTTCTTAATAAGAACGCTTTTCATTTTCTTGAATGCTGACTTAGCTAGGCCAATTCTCTTGAATATCTCTAATGTGTATCTGCTGTCTGGTGAGATGACTGTTCCCAAATACTGAAACTTATCAACCTGCCTCAGTGTTGTGCCATTTGCTGTTATTTTGCATGAGGGGATATGTCCACTACGATCTGTGTTCGTATAACCAAGTCAAAACTTCATATCCGATTTGTTTACGACGATCTGTTTAACAAAGTAAAATAAAACGTCAGTGTAATTGTTATTGTTATTGTTAGTGTTATTGTTGTTTAAAGCCCAGCCGACTGCGTAGAGCCATATCGGGGCTATAACCGCTTCAAACCATACAAAACTTCAACAGGAAAAAAGAAGAAGAAAAAAAGAAAATTAAGTACATATATCAATGCATTCGTGCACATCATCTAAGGACATGCCCCTCGTGTTGACCATTCCGTCCAATTTATCGCACAGGGGATTTAAAAACACACCCTGAATACAAATTTAAGCGTACCTAAGGACACCAACACATATCTTAAAACGGGCATAAATTACCTACAATCACTTCCGCACATCTAACCTCCCAAGCGCCAAAAATGCACTTAATACAAGTACCCAATGATCAATCCTAAGAAAAAGTACACAAAACTTTATCGAACGCATACAAGTAAATGGAGCAGCAAGGCAGATAATGATAGGAAGAAATGACAAAGCAAAGGAGGAAGAAAGAAACAAAGAGAGTGACAGAAAAGAGGAAATTTCTAGCAGAGAATTTCCAGAAGGTAGGGATACTATTTATACTGAAAGAGCCTTCAGTCAAGATGACATTATTATTATTATTATGCTAACTAGAGATCCTGCAAGCACTCTCTATCTATGTATATATATATGACTAAGTGCCAAAAGGTGGGATGCTGAGAGGGTGTTCATGAGAACTGCAATAAAAACATTATTTTCACATCTGAAACCCGTGTTCTTCTTTTGGTTTGTATGGAAGAATGAATGTACTCATAGTGGAGATAACTTCAAGCCTAATTTTTTTTGTATTTTGCTCTACACGTGCAATATTGTACAAAATTGTCTTAAAAATCATGGCGTCGAAAACGGACATTTCGTAGTCAGCACTAAATGAAGATGCCGTGCTCAGCCTAAGTGTGATTAAAGCACTTGAAACTAAGCATGTGAGCAAAATATACCTCGATTAACATACACAAACTTGCCGAATGGATCGGAATTTCTTGATGCGTCTATTCTGGCCGTTCAAATTTTCGGTGTCACACGTTATAACGTGTTGTAAGACCGCCGTCGAAACTTTGAGTGTGTTGTTCTTACAAATGTTTTGGGTTAGAGATTCCAAAATGGTGTCATTTTGTACTCTGGAAACGATTGTTAATCATTATTTGAGTGAAAAGTATTGAGCGTATTCTCATCTGTTTTTTAATTGCGATTGTTACCGTCGCGGAAATGTGTTGTAATGTTTGACGTCCGACACCCAGCCCAAAATTTTCTTTCTCATTTCAACGATATCGCAAAAATCGATGTTATTCACTTCCAGTACACACGTGGGTTACACGTTGGTTTGTCAACTTTGTGGTCACGTGCATTTCGCAGGAGTTTTGCTGCTGATGAGGAACTGTCTGCATCTGAAGGTATGTTGTAATACTCTTCCTTGTTTTGACGTGTGACACTTTTTGACGACCGACACCACACCATGCAGTATTTTTTACAAATATCGACAAAGCAGGTTTTGTCATTCATTTGATTTTGGTCAGCTTCATACAGTAAGCCGATGGAAATCGTATTCTGATGACAGAACAAAGCATCTTAGCTTACATCAAAATAGAGAAATGGTTTTCTTGCTTTCTTACAACAAAGGCATTTGTGGTGATTTTTGTTGTAATTTGTAATTTTTTGTGTCTGCAGGAAGGATTATTTCTTGATGGCCAGAACTGGTGTGCACCATCAGACAACCTCAATGCAGAGCATGTGATCTATGTTGCAGTGCTGACATCTGCACCCCGTGCTACACCATAGGATGCTTTCAGGAATGAATGCATGGCAGTGGTTGGGAATGCTGTCTACACAGGTTTGTGGCAGTTTTTTGCTGCCTCCGTTGCCCTGAACAGGCCTGTGCAGTCAGTATTTCCATCACTTGGATGGCCAGTATACCAGAAGCACTGCAACAGGATCATCCGTGCGCATGGCTGCACAAACAACAAGAAGCTGACAGTGATGTGGTCTTCGTCCGGGGACGACATGGTTGCGGAACACTGGACCCCGAACCATTTTGTTCCCTTGGTCATCCTCAGGAAGCCATGTCAGTTTCCTGTTATAGGAAACACCTATATGATTAGGTGGTCAGGTGTTGAATATCCCTGTCAGGTGCTGGAGATGGATGGACTGCTAGGAGTAGTCTGTGTCAGTGTGCACTTCGGGGACATCTCGATACATCCCAGGTTCGATACGTCCCATGTTCGATACGTCACAGGTTCGACGCGTCCCAAGTTCGATACGTCCCACACCAACACCCACATCTCACCCCCTCCCCACCACCCACACCCCCAACCCACACCCCCGCACCACCCCATACCCAAACCATACTACCCACACCCCACACCAATAACACCCTCACCACCCACCCACACCACCCAGCCCCCCGCATCCACCAACCACACACCGCCCACACCCACACCTCCACACCCGCACCCCCCACACTGACACCACCTCACCACCCACACCATTCACACCTCCACCACGCACACCCCCACATTCACACCACCCACATCCACAGCACCCCACCCCCACCCACAAGCACACCCACACCACCCAAACCACCCTCACACTCACCACCCACACCACACCACCCACACACCATCCACACCTCCAGCACCACCCACACCACACCCACAAGTGTGGGGGTAGTGGAGGTGTGTGGATGGTGGGGGTGTGGGTGGGGGGTGTTTGGTGAGGTGGTGTGAGTGTGGGGGGGTGTTTAGTGTGGGGGTGGTGTGGTGGAGGTGTGGGGGTGCTTGTGGGTGTGGGATGGGTGGGTGTGGGGTGTGTGGGGCATATCAAACCTTGGACGTATGGAACCTGGGACGTATCGAACCTGGGATGTATCGATCCTTACTCGTGCACATCATGTCAAAAGCCAGAAATGGCCTTTGGTGCTGGAGTGTAGCAGACTACATATACTCTTTGAAGCCACACACTTCTCTTGTGAGGGAAGTCACACTTATGTTAATGGACAAGGTGTCCACGCAAAGGTGCCAGCTGTTCAAAGTTTGTTAGCACGGTTGGCTTCAGACCTTTACTGATGACGATGAGCCACCTCTAACCCATGCTGTTGGCATGGGTTACAATGACTCAGTGGTTTTAGTGGATTAATGTTTAGTTCAGATTGGTCCATAAGTTAATGTTTGCATCATTTTTTTGTTTGTGTCAGTCTGGTGATGTTGAACCAAGACCCATGTTTGTGATTTGGTGTAATATTGATGTGCAACACTTTTTTGAAAATCATCCTTTTCTTCAAATATATTTCTTCTTTTTTTAATACTTAAATACAAATCATCCTTTTCTTCAAATATATTTCTTCTTTTTTTAATACTTAAATACAGCTTGTCTTGTTTTGTGTGTGTTGAATGTGCAGATCACGGCGCACAAATCCGAGATTCTTTAGTTGGCCCCACAGACATCTAAGATCGTTCTGCCCTGCTGGTTATCAATAGCGTGCACCTTTCCCCTTCAGTTGGCGCACTTTTTGGTTCTGCCCGCCCTGCTGGTTATCAATAGCGTGCACCTTTCCCCTTCAGTTGGCGCACTTTTTGGTTCTGCCCTGCTGGTTATCAATAGCGTGCACCTTTCCCCTTCCCTTTCTCTCTCCACACCCCTTTCAGTCCCTCTAAAAATCTTGAAAGAACGCAGCAGTCACACATACACACACACACACACACACACACACACACACACACACACACACACACACACACACAATGCATGCAATAGTGGGAGGGGAGAGAGAGAGAGAGAGAGAGAGAGAGAGAGAGAGAGAGAGAGAGAGAGAGAGAGAGAGAGAGATATGCGTTCCTTGCGCGAACACACACACACACACACACACACACACACATAGACACTCACACACACAGACACGCACACACACACACACACGCACACACATACACACACACACACACAGACACGCACACACACATACACACACACACACAGACACGCACACACACACACACGCACATACACACATGCACACACACACACACACACACACACACACACACACACACACACACAAGTGCAGCGCGCCCATGCACATGGCCTAGTTCACCCACAGCCGGTGGCGTGCTTCGGCCGTGCAACAGCTAACACCCGATTTTAGCCAAATTCAAGCCTCCAGAAAAGAGTGAAAACAGAGAACGAACTGCAATTTTTAGAAATTTGAGAAAGTTAAAGCACTGAAGATCACGAATATGACCATGCCAAAATGGACAAAAACATGTGAAGATTGTAACTTGCACTATACTTACGCCACTACTACGAAAATAATCTCACTTTATACTGAACAAACAACAACCACCTGGAGATATGAGTCAATCATCACATTAGTAATTTCTACTAAAACTCAAAGACAAGGTGATGCATCAAAGTAATGATCACTTCTTCAGAACAATGAGTATTCACAGCACTGAATGCATCCAGGTAAAGTGATGAAAATTTTTTCGATCATTACACAAATTCACAAAACATACAGAAAACCGCACTCAGATTCCTTCTTTGTCAGTATTGCTGTAGCACAAGACGCGCTTCAGAGATGGATTTTGGTCAAACCTGCCTGGCTAAAAATACCACTTCCAAGCGATGCTGGCTGACAGAAAGGTACCAACCAAAGGGTGTCAGAATGGCTGGGAAAATGCAGCCGTGAGATGTGTTTTATTAGAAGAAAAAGTGTGATTGGGCCTGGTGGCAAATTGCTGAAAATCTGTCTGGTGTCGCACGTCAAACATTACCACAATACATGTCCATAAATTATGTTCAGGGTGTGATAATCAGAAAGAGATGATAGCATTACATTTAGGCATGCTACATGGACACAAAAACAGTATCTTGGGTCTGCAGCATTATAAAAAAGAAATATGTTATGAGCATTTGTGTTGTAATGTTTGACGTGCGACACTTTAGACATCCCAACAGTTAAACTGAGATATTTCTAAAACCGAGCTTTTGATTATCTTTTGCTTTTACAGAATCATGCTTGGTACTGAAAGGTATCAGACAGTACCAAAGAGAACTCTTTAAAGCAGACTTTATTTTTCAACCCCTTGTCCTAAATCGGGGTCCCACCTTTTGGCACTTAGTCATATATAGTAGGCCTCCCTCAGTCATGACTGACCATGGACAAAGTAGCCTACATCCGTTCTAATGTCAAGATGGGCTGTCTGCTTGGTCCAAGCAGCGTCGCCTGTGACTGTAGAGACCAATGCGACAGAGGCAGTCTCTGTCTCAGCGGTCGCATGTGTATGCTGATGCTGGTCTGTTGGCTGCCATCCCTTTTCTGCGAACTCGCTTTTCTGCTGCAGCAGCTGACAGTTTGCCCTCACCAATCCGCAGCTGTTTCTTGAGAGTGGTTCTCCAGCTGTTACGGTCGTCTGCCAGGTCCTCCCAGGACTCAGTATTGATCTCAAGCGCCTTCATGTCACGTTTGCAAACGTCTTTGTATCTCAGCTGTGGGCGGCCAATGTTTCTCTGCCCTGTGGCAAGCTCACCATAAAGGATGTCCTTTGGGATGCGACCATCTTCCATGCGGCGAACGTGGCCCAACCAGCGCAGCCGACGCTGTCGCAGCATGGTATGCATGGTTGGGAGGCCAGCGCGGGTCAGGACTTCGGTGTTGGTCACCTTGTCTTGTCAGGAAATGCCGAGTATGCGCCGTAGGCTTCTCAGGTGGAAGGTATTGAGCCTTTTCTCCTGATGAGCACGAGTGGTCCACGCCTCGCTGCCATACAGCAAGGTGCTGAGGACACAGGCGTTGTATACAGCCATCTTTGTCTTCGTGGTCAGCTTGGGATTTGTCCACACCCTTTGTGTGAGGCGGGCTATGTTGTGGCTGCCTTCCCGATATATATAAAAATTCATACGAACCTACCTATCTAGCAGAGACAGCGGATTTTTGCTTATATGACCGTTCTTGAACCCTTGGACTCCCGCACCCTGTCCACCAGCATTCTGCATTGTAAACCATACTGGCAAAGCAAAAACTTGTCAAAGGGTAAGGGAGTCAAAGGGTCAACTTTTTTGCAGTTGATGGATAGGGTGAGGGAGTTAAAGGGGTTCTTTCTTTCTTTTATTGTTGTTTAAAGCCCAGCCGACTGCGCAGAGCCATATCAGGGCTATAACCGCTTCAAAACTTCAACAGGAAAAAAAAGAAAAGAAAATTAAGTACATATATCAATGCACTCGTGCACACAATCCAAGGACAATCCCCCGGCGCAGGACTATTCTGTCCGATTTATCGCACAGGGGAAATTTAGAAAACACACCCGAATACAAATATAAGCATACATAAGGACACCAAAACATATATAAAAACAGGCATAAATGACCTAAAATTGCTTCCGCACATCTCACCTCCCTAAAACCAAAAATGCACTTAATACATGTACCCAATTATCAATCCGAAGAAAAAGTACGTAAGACTTTATCGAAAAAATACAGGTGAATGGACCATTAAGGCAGAAAATAAGTAGAAATGACAGAAAGCAAGGCAACAAGGCAGAAACAAAGAGAGTGACAGAAAAGAGGAAATTTCTAGCACAGAATTTCCAGAAGGTGGGGATACTATTTACACTGAAAGAGCCCCCGGCAACCCAACGGGGGAAAGTTAAAGGGGTTAACCTATCCTAAAGGCAGTCAGTCAGTTGAAACAAACACAGGTAATCGATGTGGCTGCAGACATATGTTTATAAAGAAAGAGCCCTGGGTGGTAAAGAGTGTGATAGGAAAAAGAAACCCCTAACTACCTAAAATCAAACTAGACAGTTAGTATGATTCCAGAGCAGGCCAGGAGGTTCTGCATCCGCCGTACTCCACTGCGGGGACGATGAGTCTTTTAGAGTGGTGTCGGGGGGGGGGGGGGGGGCAGGTCACGGTGCATCATCAAATATTAAGAGACGCTCAGTTAGCATTCTTGTTTTAATTTTCCAACGAGTGTTAACCCTACTAAAGTTTACAAGCGCTTGATTCTTTTTTTTTTTTTTTTTTTTTTGGGGGGGGAGCTGGTCGTTGTTGTGGGTTTAGTCTGTTTTTGGTTGTTGATATTCGTAAAAAAATTCTCTGTCTGTCTGTCTGTCTCTCTCCTCTCTCTCTCTCTCTCTCTTTTCTCTCTGTCTGTCTGTCTGTCTGTCTGTCTCTCTTCCATTTCTTTTTGGAGTTGGGTGGAGATGGGAAGTGGGGAACTTGTTTGTTTGCTTGTTTGACAATTTTTGTGGAACTTTACCTTCTTAGATAAATTTTCGTTAGTTCATAGTGTTGTAATAAAAATTATTCTATCCTTGCACCCTGCCTATGTATTACACACACACGCACACGCACACGCACACACGCACGCACACACGCACGCACACACACACACACACACACGCACGCACACACACACACACACACACGCACGCACGCACGCACGTACACACGCACGCACGCACGCGCACACACACACACACACACACACACACACACACACACATTGACTTTGATAAGAAAACTTCAAAACTGCTCCACAGTTTGGTCAGTCCACTGGACAACTAATTTCATCCAGCATAACATCATGTGTGCAGTACATCAACGTCCCTTCCCAAGTGTCATCGTGTGGACCGTCCGCCCCATCCTGTTATAACCATCTGCAGCACGGGCCATCCAACATGTTCCCGTCTCCAAACGGACAGTTTGGTGAACCCATGCAGCAGGTCGTTCCTCTGGCAGTCTCCAATGCCTATCAGTCCAGCCACATCCATGGACAAGCCATGCAGAGGGAGGTTACGGACAACATGACGGACAACTGGGAAGCGTTTGTCAAGGACGTTAGGTTTCACCTTTGCCAGCACTGCGATACGTATTTCGTGAGTGCCGTTGAGTTACGTCTACATCAAGTGAACAACTGTACGAAGAACAGAGACATTGCCCACCACTTGCCTGTTGATAAATGTTCACCTTCTCCTGGAGCACACTGCCTCTTCCATGGTGCACAGCGAGAACAACTAACTTCAGGCCATGCTGCTGATGTTGCTGGTATAAAAACCAATAGTGCAACTACCAGTGCCAGAAATAACTGTAACAACAATGGAGCTGATGATGATGTAAAATCATACGGAAACGATTCCTTTCCATATGCTGTGGCAAATCAACATAAAAATTATGTGAATATATTCAACCGATCACGCAAAATACAACTTCCCACAACAGAGATTCAACCAAAGACAGCAGGTGTAATCTCTGAGAGCTGTCTCCCTACAGCAATGGGCAGAAACCACCCCAGGCGTTATGCTGTTGGTGACCGCCCCCAAGAAGATTCACCCAAGGACACTCAGCCATCTCCTGCTTCACCAGTGGCATCAGCCACATCCAGTTTCATGGCCATGGACAGTCTTTTCAAGCAACCCCAAGCTGGTTGTTTCGTGCAGAAGAGGGCTTCTGAATCTAGCGAG
This sequence comes from Monoplex corrugatus, assembly GCA_030674185.1. Taxonomy (NCBI): domain Eukaryota; kingdom Metazoa; phylum Mollusca; class Gastropoda; order Littorinimorpha; family Ranellidae; genus Monoplex; species Monoplex corrugatus. Next base: position 53,516,688 of record JAPXFY010000023.1, read on the forward strand.
ACGAGACCTAGGATGGTGACAAAAACGAAACGAAACTCAAGCGAGACGTCCAACATGCTCAAGCACCCCACCGAAACACAGTTGAAGAAGACAAAATGGGGTCACCTATTACAGACCTCCACACCCCGGCTAGCTTCATGCTTTGACGTCATCGGCCATCGGCCCATGAAAGTTTTTCACTCTCTTCCCAACACTGGGCAAACGGTGCCAACTACATCTGAAACAGAACACATCTGGCCCACCAGAACTGCAGGCAGCAGGACAAACAATGAAACTCATCGGTGTTTATCAGACCTGAACATCGACTCAATACCTGCGAGTGACTTTTGTTCACAGAACATGAGTGTCGTAAACAATGAGCACCTTGTGCCATTTTCCACAATTCCAGCAAACAACATGGCGCTGGTCCCCCACAAACAGGACAAATCTGTGTCTGCTTCAACATACCAATTTGAGGATGAAGAGGAGCAAGCATTTCAAGGATACACACAAGGGAAGCGTAGTCTGCAGAAAAAGGTGAGTAATTTATGTACTTTTTTACCTTTGTTTTCTGAGCTTACGGATTTTGTGCTTTGTACCTGCTTCTATGCTAGCTGAATGGGTAGCGCAAACTGTGTTAGATTTGAGAAGTTCTACAACATGGGAGATAATTCCTACGTGACTCTCAAGAGTTATGTTCTTTGATTAATATTTCTTTTCTTTGTTTTCTATTTTTCTTCTTCTTTTAACCCTTTGACTCCCACACCCTATCCAGCAAGTGCAAAATCCCTTTGACTTCCTCACCTTGTTCACCAGTTTCCTTCAGGAAGCTAGTGGATAGGGTGAGGGAGTTAAAGAGTCAAATTTTTGCTTCGCTTGCATGGTTGCCAATGCAGGTTGCTGATAGGGTGTGGGAGTCAAAGGGTTAAGCTCTGCTCTCAAAAAAATACTTCAGAATATGTACCTGGAACTGTGCCAGTGTAAGAAAAAAGGATATCAACCATAAACCAGGTAGGACCTCACGACCTGGCCAGCTCATAGGTTTATGTGCAGGCTTGTGCCATGATCGTTCTGGATGTATTCCATTACATGTGACGTTAGTGAATATGGAAAGTATTCTGAGCACAGAGACGTCATCTTGAGATACTAAAACTAAAACTTTAAGTGTCCAAGCAATGTTATCTCAAAAGCGTGTATGCGAGTTGTTTCGGCTCACACTGTGCATGCGTTATGTGGCTGCATAATTTGCATATTTGTTCTTCTGTAGGTGTTCATAATGGGTATTTTCATGTTTTCGTGTTTCTATAAGCCACCGAACACGGACATGGGGGTGCAGAATCTTTGACGTGCGTATTTCATAGTTGTTGTTTAAAGCCCAGCCGACTGCGTAGAGCCATATCAGGGCTATAACCGCTTTCAAACATACAAAAATACGAACAGGAAGAAAAAAAAGAAAAGAAAATTAAGTAGGGCCTATACATATCAGTGCATTCATGCACATAATCTAAGGACATGCGCCTGGCGTTGACCACTCCGTCCAATTTATCGCACAGGAGATTTAAAAAATACACCTGGATACAAATTCAAGCATACCTAAAGACACCAAAACGTATATGAAAACGGGCATAAACGGGCTCAAAGGAGGACAATGGAGCCTTGATGTGACTGCTGGTTTTGCTTGCTTGGCAAGAATGACAGGTTCGAAACGTTCCTCACGTCCTTTTTGAACCCAGGCCAGTTATAACGAGATGACATGGCACGGAGGGTTGGTTTAGGTTCAGGGTGGCAAAAGTTATGAAATGTGGCAAAGATAGTTTTTGTCCATGATGGGGGCACAACTGGACGAGGGTGGCCAGTTGAAACATCGCACAGTATTTGGACACCATCCAGGAAGACATCCTGCAGCTGAAGAGACCTTGTTTGGCGCACTGAGCCACAGCCAGTTCTGCAATAGCGCCACCTTTCGCTGATACAGGCTGAATTCCAGCTGCTGAGATTACATGCCCCAGGAAATCCAAGGAAGACTGACCAAAGATGGATTTCTTGATGTTAACGCCCAGGCTGTTCAGAGTCAATAAACTGAAAACAGTGCGTAAATCTGTCACGTGCTGTTGTGGAGTTGTGTTGCAACCAGGATATCATCCAGGTAAAGGAAACAGCAATTTACTCCCTGCAGAATCCCATCCATGAGTCACTGAAAAGTTTGAGCTGCATTCTTCAAGCCAAAAGGCATTTTCAAAAATTCGTACAGGCCAAAAGGAGTTATCACTGCAGTTTTGGAAATGTCTTCTGATGCGACAGGTATCTGATTATAACCACGAACCAAGTCAGTTTTGGAGAAAACTGTTTTTCCACGAAGATTTGCATCGAGATCTTGACTGTGGGGAAGGAAATAGCTATCATACTTATGTCATCGAGTCTTCGGTAGTCCCACATGGTCGCCAGCCACCACTGTTTTTGTTTCTTTCTTTCTTTTTAACCAAGGGTAAGACCACGGAGAACATGAGCGGCGAACAATACCAAGTTGCTCTATCTCATCAAATTCTGCTTTGGCTGGTTCAGTTTTTCGTGGTCAAGGTGGCGAGCACGTGCATGTACTTTGGGGGGGGGGGGGGGGGGGGGGGCGGTAGTCGGAATATGGTGAAACACACCATGTTTGTTTTCTTTGAAAGATGGAACTAACAGTTCAGGGAATTCCTCCACTATTGCTTCATATCTTGAGTGGATTCTGTGTATGCGTGGGGTTTGAGAATGTGCGAGTTGTGCATGGATCACAAATCTGCCATCAAGGGAGACTAATCTTCTGTTGGTGAGGTCTATTGCCAGTTGATGGGAAGTGAAAAAAAAATCTGCACCAAGAATGGGTTGAGTTAATCTGATATTCAAAACTTACGAGTAAAGTTGGCTTCATTGCCAAAGCTAAGTGGAATGTTTCGCTTTCCATAAGTAAGAATGGAGGAACCGTTTGCTGCGATGAAGCTGGGTCCACGGGATTTTTCCGATCCAATAGAGTTGCTTGAAAAACAGACTCTTCTGCCCCAGAGTTGACGAGGAAAGACCGGCCTGACAGGAGGTCTGCATTTATGATGGTGCCTATGTGGCTTGTGTGTGTTTGAGAAATGTCTCATGTATCAGCAGTATCTGTATTTACTGCAAAGATCCGTCGAGCTGCACCTTTCAATCTGTGCTAATCTTGTTTCCTTTGGGATAGTGGTGAAGCCATGGCACAAGGCCTGCCATCGACTGTACCCTAACATTAGTAACAAAGTCTAGCAGCAGCGCGAAACGTTGAATGATATCTACACAGGGCGAAAGCAGGGGTGGCAGTCTGTGTTTTGTTCATTGTGCGACGCTAATATTAGTCTTAAAACTTTTGTTTATGGCATTCAACTCAACGGCAGCTGTGTCGTGATAATTTGTGTCTTGACATGCCTGAAGTTGCTGTTCTTGTCTAGCCACTGGTGCAAAAGCAGCCTGGTGGTAAGTGGCTGCCACAGAACCTGGTTGCTGGCAAATCTACTTCGAGGATACGTTCTGCTGTCTTTGCAAGAGTGTCAAGGTCCACCTCAGGGGTCTGGGTCAATATACGGCGAACCTCTGGGGGAAGCTGGTTTAGAAAAAGGGCTTGAAAGAGTCGCGGGTCTGAATTGAGGGATCACATACATTGTAGTAGTTCTGAAGGATGCATGTCCTCCAAACCGTGCATATCTGATAGTGCAGTGTCCTTTTGAAACTTCGTTCCTTCATACGCATCTGAAAGTGCTGCCTTGAGAGCTTCGTACTTCTCCGTAGCCGGAGGGTGTTCAATGACTGCTTGGACACGCCGGGAGGTGGCTGAATCTAGGAGCTGAACAACATAATGGAATTTGGTAATGTCATTTGTTATGGGAGGAGTGTGGGTAGCAAATGAAGCTTCCAAACGTAAAAACCATGCATTAGCTTTAGTCGTCCAAAATGATGGAGCTTTGAAAGCGACAGCGGACACTGTAGTTGGAGGGGAAACTGCTTGCATTTGCGCTGCTTGAGCAAGTGTTTGTTATCGAATGGCGGCTGCAAGTTGATAAATGGCTTGTGACTTGGGGGTATAATTATGAGTGGTCGTAGCTTATTCTTCGTAACAAAATTAGAACAGCTTGGTCACTTGATACAGAGTTTGTACTCACGTAGGGATCACCAGTGAAACAACACACGAATTCATTCGACTACGTGTTGAGTGAACACTGCGACTAGACATGATGGAGACAAAAGAGAAAAAATGAACAGCCGACACAAGCGAAAACACACTTGCCCAGAGCGGCAGACGAACACAACCGTTACTGTTCAAGCGAAAGGCAAGAGTGATCTCCCTCGCTTTTATCAAAATTCATGAGGAGATATCAGTCTTTTACTGACACGTGAATATCGTAAGAACACAATCTCAACACTACGTTTTCATTATTCATTCCACTAAAACGTCTTCACGGTTTCCAAGGGTCATGCCAACTCATAATCGCAACTGCTTCCGGTTCAAAAACTAATAATGATATTATTACTGTTTTAGAACTAAACACCATGTCCAACGAAAGGTGTAACTGCATGCACGAACAAAGCATGAGACGTTATAACGACGATAACGCTACAGACCCTTTGACTCTCTCACCCTATACACCAGCTTCCTGCCAAAGGGTTAGGGTGGTTTTTTTGGCAGTTGGTGGATAGGGTGCGGGAGTGAAAAGGGTTATCTGTTTCCTAGTTTTCAAGTATCACCACAATTCACGTTATATTCACAGTGAGGCAACTTCCACTCGTGTAGAATGTAAAATGAGTAACAAAAAACAAACAAACAAACAAATAAATAAATGATTGAATCATGAATGAATGATTCAGTAAATAAATGAATGAAGGAAAGAAGAAAGGAAGGAAGGAAGGAATGCACTAAGCAAATAATTCTTTACTTGATTTGGCGACATGATTTTGTATAGTACCGTGACTCAGGTTATACTTTTCATCTCGGTCTACTGACTGCTGCTGCCTTCAGTCATGGTACAGCATGTTTCTTATTTGTTAAACTGTAATTTGAGGTGATTTTCCTTAAAATAATTTATTTAGATTATTTTTGTCAATTTTCTTTTCTTTTTTTTTTTTTTCATCCTTCAAGTTTTATTTTGCTGAGTTAATATAATCTATGAGGGTGGCGTGAGAAAGACGTGACTGAACGAAGGTGTATACTCCCCCCCCCACCCCCCATCCCCATATCCCCACACGCCTTCCACAGTTTCCCCTTGTCTTTGATATCGTACAAACTCGGTCAAATCTGAGAAACAAAGTTAGTAGGTCTATTCGTTCAAGATGGATTCAACGCATCCGGCAATTCCATATGTGCTCCACCCAAATATGCCAGCAGTTATGTGGCAGACTGCTTCAGCCTGCGCAGAATCCAATGTGCTGGCAATGTCTTTGAGATGGGGTGGTAGCGGGTAGAGGTGGTGAAGGGACCTACGAAACATAATGATGACACCACTAGAATAAATTACTGCATTAATATAGACAGTAAACATGCCCAGTACTTACGTGGCGGGCGGGGTTTGATCTTGAGACTTCAGATATTGAGTTCACAGCCCCTATCAAAAAAGAACCAACCCAGCCGATGTGGTAGAACTTGAGTGTATCAGTGAAACCTGTGGTAACTTGAGTGTATCAGTGAAACCTGTGGTAGAAATTGAGCGTATCAGTGAACCTGTGGTAGAACTTGAGTGTAGTAGTGAAGCCTGTGGTAGAAACTTGAGTGTATAGTGACTGTGTAGAATGAGTGTATCAGTGAACTGTGGTAGAAATTGAGTGTAGTATGAAGCCTGTGGTAGAACTTGAGTGTATCAGTGAACTGTGGTAGAAATTGAGTGTAGTAGTGAACCTGTGTAGAACTTGAGTGTAGTAGTGAAACCTGTGGTAGAAATTGAGTGTAGTAGTGAAACTGTGGTAGAAATTGAGTGTAGTAGTGAAGCCTGTGGTAGAAATTGAGTGTAGTAGTGAAGCCTGTGGTAGAACTTGAGTGTAGTAGTGAAGCCTGTGGTAGAAATTGAGTGTATTAGTGAAACCTGTGGTAGAAACTTGAGTGTAGTAGTGAAACCTGTGGTAGAACTTGAGTGTAGTAGTGAACCTGTGGTAGAAATTGAGTGTATTAGTGAAACCTGTGGTAGAACTTGAGTGTAGTAGTGAAGCCTGTGGTAGAAATTGAGTGTATTAGTGAAACCTGTGGTAGAACTTGAGTGTAGTATGAGCTGTGAGTAGAAATGAGTGTAGTAGTGAACCTGTGGTAAATTGAGTGTATAGTTGACTGTGTAGAATTGAGTGTAGTATGAAGCCTGTGGTAGAATTGGTGTATAGTGAAACTATGGTAGTGATAGTGTATAGTGAAACCGTGTAGAATTGTATTAGTGAAACTGTGGTAGAAATGAGTGTATTAGTGAACTGTGTAGAAATTGAGTGTATTATGAAACCTGTGGTAGAAATTGAGTGTAGTAGTGAAGCCTGTGGTAGAAATTGAGTGTATTAGTGAAACCTGTGGTAGAAATTGAGTGTAGGGAGTGAAGCCTGTGTGTGTACGCTGCTGCTCTCCCACTGGACGAAGCAGCAGAGAAGTTTTCAGCCTGTTTCCCCTGATTTTTGTATTTGGTGTTTTTCGTTTGTGATCTGAATTTATGATTGATAAAGACAGTTGGCCGAAAATTTGTGCTTGTTTTGTCTGTTTATATTAACCCTTTGACTCCCGCACCATATCCACTGACTTCAAAAACTTAATCCTTTGACTTCCTCACCCTATCCGCCAGCTTCATGCAGGATTCTAGTGGATAGGGTGAGGGAATCAAAGGGTTAAGTTTTTGCTTTGCTATCATGGTTGACAACACAGGTTGCCGATGGACAGGAGTCAAAGGGTTAAATACGCGTTCTGATTCTATTTTCGTGTTTTTCTGCTACTGCTGCTGCTGCTGGACAACTATGTAGTACAAAACTCTGCATCTCATCTGTCTCATGTCCAGGTGGCTTTGCAAGGCAACTCAAAACAGGTGACGAGCACAGAGAACTTCATCAAGACTGCTCCAAGCCGCGCGAAGACGTCTGCGGTTCACAGAGTGGCTGAGAGCAAGTACGCTTGTGACGAGTGCCCCAAAATGTTTACCGCAAAGTGGTCTGTTCTGCGACACAAGAGAAGATTTCATGCTGGTGAGTAGACTTGCTTCTTGCATAAACATCTTTCTGAAGAGAAAGCAAGACCCACAATTACAACTGCTTTCATCCTGTACAAGACAATACTCTTTCGAAGAAAGAGCAAGACCTAAAATTAAAATCGTAATTTGTTCAAGCGGGATTTGTCACGTTCGCACAATTCCATATGCGCCCCATCCATATTTGTTAGAGATGATCTGGTTGGCTGTTTTAACCTACGCAAAACCCTATGCGCTGACAAGGCCTTGAAATGGTAGGGAAGAGGGGAGGGAGGAGGGCAATTAATGAAACACAAAGCTCACCCACCTGAATGACTGAAGCATTTTATTACAGTGGTAATTAATAAGTCATTCTTGTATAGTACTATTCTATAAACTCATTTGGATTCACTGTGCATTGTGTATTTTATAAGACCTTGAGTGTAATACATTGATACAAGCGCTAATACGTATATGCGCCCTACACACATCAATACACTTTCACAGATCAGTGCACACTGAAAATGTCTAACCATACATATATACACATATGAAAATTTATGCTCATAAATGTATGCACACATTCATACGACTCACATGATCAGCAGCCCGAAGTGGTGATGCAGACTGGTCGTTAACTCTATCGACAAAGGAAGGCACGGGTGAACAGGCAAGTCTTTCAATGTGACTTGAAGTGACTTGAAGATCTCTCAACTCAGCTGGCAGTGAGTTTCAGACGATAGCACGATAAAGCTGAATGCACCTCACCAGTTGATAAAGACTTTGTTTTGGCATCCTCAGAAGTTCTTGTCTTGGCACCTTCAGAAGTTCTTGTCTTGGCACTTTCAGAAGTTCTTGTCTTGTCACCTTCAGAAGTTTTTAGTACTTGGGGATTGAGGGTGCCCGTATTCGATGTATTTTGAGGTAGGACAATAAAAATCCATCAAACTGGCGATACCAACAGCATGCAATTTTGTATTGGCGGCGAGATTTGATTGGTCACCAGTGCAGTTCTTTTAGTCACGGTGTTAAACGATCGTGCCTTCTTTTCTGCATTTTTAGACGTGCTGCATTATGTTGAGCCCTTTGCAATCGAAATACTGGCTCTGCTGGTAAGCCAGCGAGGACCGAATTACAATAAGTTACCTGAGAACAAACGAGACAGTCTTGAAAGAGGCAAACACAAAAAGAACATCAATGATCAAGCTTAGGAAAAGACAAGCAACATTTATAAGGCATTTTATGAGGCAAGAGAAATTAGATAACCCAGTCACAACAGGAAAGCTGGAGGGAAAAAGAGCGAGCACCAGAAAGATCCAGGAAGAAAATATTAGACGGACTTGCAGAGTGGATGAAGACTGAGAGGGTGGGAGATGTACTTGCAGCGACAAAAGATAGATTCGTATGGAGGGCTATGATCGCCAACGCCATGCGGCAAGGTACATGATGATGATGATGACCTAAGAAGTTCTTACAGCGAAGACAATATGTTTACATGCTGTTTGGACAGACGTGGTCTTGTGGAAACGATCCTGCTCAGTTCTACATAAGAACTACAGTAGATGTTGCTGATGTGTTCTTGTATCTCTGTAGACAACTTTTGGTCAGTCTTGACCCCGAGGTATTTCACACAGCTTGGGAATAAAATATCAGTGCAACCAGTATTTGCCCATTCACTGCCAACTAAATTTGTTTCAGTTTGTAATTTTAAAGTTTTTGTTTGTTTTTTTTTCCAGGAGAGATTCATTGCACTCGGACAGTTTCATAATACGCTCCACTCAGAGTGCCATCTGTTAGCTGAGAGACTCTTTGAACATGAGCAAAAACCTTTGCGCTGACAAGGTCTTGAAAAGGAAGGGGGAAGGTGGGGAATGGATGGGGAACAGGACATGAAACACTACGCTGACACCACCAGAATGATTGGAGCAATAAGGTGGGCAGTGAACAGGCCAGTTTTTGTTTTGTTTTGTTTTGTTTTTGTTTTGTTTGTTTTGTTTTTGTTTTTGTTTGTTTGTTTTGTTTGTGTTTTTTGTTTTTTTTTTGGTTACTGGCTAGGATTAAACTCGAGACATGGGTCTATTACAAGAGCTAGTCAGCCCGCTAAATACAAAAAATTCCAGCTTGCCAAGCAGTTCAGTTTGTCTGCTGTGTATGTTGCTGTTCATGCAGTATAGGATGTCATCAATACATGTCTGAACGCTACTTTAAACAGGCGGAAATTATTTGGTAAAGAAGTTTTTGCCTGTGCTGTATCATCTGCATATTTATGAAAAAAAATAGTCGTGTACAGCAATTACATCAGACAGGGATGTGAATGTATACATTTTAAATGAAACAGGTCCCAGAACAGATTTTAGTGGTGCATCATGTATGACACGACAAGGATGATCAGATAGACTAAAATGGGGTGTACCATGTGTATGAGACAAGGAGTATCAGACATACCAAAATAATACACCATGTATATGAGACGTTAGGCGTAGATAGACTATCATTGACAATGACGGGTTCGGAACGCTCACCGACCCAAAAGACAAAACCACTTAAAACCAATGTCCTGAATCCCAGTGAAGCTTCTAGTCTGTCCAGCAAAAACAATGACCATGCGTGTCAAATGCTGCCCTTCAGTCAAACAGAGTATCCACAGACTTGTTTCAGGTCTACATTAGTAAGCAGATCGTCCCAGACATTCAAAACAGCAGTTACTGTGGTGTTCGTTCTTTAATTTAACGTCTTTTCACTATAAGTGATATTAGACAGGGGAGGGGGGGGAGGGGAAATTATTAAAAAAAAAAAAAAAAAAAAAAGTGAACAAAATAAAATGTAGAACGATAGTTGGACGGGTTGGATTTGGGCAGAGGGAAGACAGAGGAAAAAGACATTAGCAGGTGGGGGAACAGTAAAATGGAACGAGAACTTAACACTAACAATTAACTTCAATAACGTGAAGGGAAATTGTAACACTAAAATACAAACCGAATAAAGTTAAAGTAATGCATTAACAGGACTGTGAACTAATGATTCTGAAATTCTAACTAACGTTTGATCTGATGTAATTTTCTGGAAATGATTTTCAGAATACTTTTCTTGAGTAAACATTTTCGGTAAAAAAGAACGTAGCATTTTGCAGTAGAATAAACAGTGAAACAGTGTGAACTGTTCGCCGCAAATACACTTGACATTTTTACAATATTTTGTTCTCAATGCGTTTAGCTGAATACGAAAACAAACAGCAACAATCGATCTCAAATGATACATAGAAGAATACTGCAATTTTTTACATACATTTTGAACGGTAAGTTTTATCATTTGTTGTGACACAAACTGTTCATCTGAATGTTCAAGAAATCGAGTCCATGAGGCTGATTCGAGCAAGTTGCAAGCTTCTTTTACACACATATTCAAGATGGCGGAGACTCCTGACGGATAAAAATTTCGGCAGTCAGAGATAACAGGAAATAGTCTCAAATGACCAGAACAAGACGGGGGCGCCTTGCTGAACAGAGGCAAGAAGCTGCGTCTGCGGAAAAGACCGACTACGAGAGGCCGTCGACCAGCGACAAGCGAGACAGGATCAAAAAGGCAGAGACTGTCCCTTCAAATGGCGCTTCGACCGCGGTTTCCACGGGCACGCAGAGCGGGTCAACATCCATCACATCTATACCAAGCTCTGCGGACCTCGTGAGTACGATCGTTGAACTAAAAAACATCGTACTGGATCTGCGCAACCAGGTCAGTACCTTAGAAAGGACTGTGCTTGCGCAGATCGAGGCCCCGTCGACAGCAACCGCCACCATCAAACCGACCAGGAACAGTCATACACAGACAGATAATTCCACAACAACTCCCACGTACGCAGACGTTCTAAAACAAAAGCACACACGCAGGCAGGACGTCCAACAGGCACAACGATCAAACACAACAAAAACTAGCAGCAATACACGAGCGAAAACAGAGCTTGAAAAGAAAACCAAAGACGGGAAAGAACACCATGACATCAAAAAAGCTAAAGACGTCACATCACAGCTCAAGGACGCAACGTCACACACCAAAAAGATTTCAGAACAACGTAAAACAAACCACGACCTTCCCTATGTTCTGACTATCCATGATTCAGTGTTGAAAGGTGTCCACTCGAGACGACTGGGACGATCTTATGGTTTTGAAGGAGACTCAAGTACTGTGAATAACATTCATGACATACAAAAATCTTTAGACAAGTCACTTTCCAACTTTGACAGTCCTGCAGACTGTATTGTTTTACACTGTGGTGTCCACGAACTGAATAGCAAAGATCTCAAAGCAACAACACAAAATTTAGCTTCTTCCATCAAACATATAACACAAAAATATCCAAACACAAAGATAGTCATCAGCAAGGTCGCCCCTGTACGACAGTCACGTATGGAAGTTCGGCGGAATTTGTTTAACGCCTTTTTATCTGCTGAACTTGTTAACATAAAAAATCTATCATTTGTCTCCCATGATAACCTTCGAACTAACCAGCAGTTTCTACAGGACAATATTCACCCCACCGCCAGAGGAAGCAGCGTGATAGCGGGGAACCTGGGAAGACACATTCGGGATCTATTTTGGGAGACGCCTAGAAGACCAGGAGGATCACGACCTTCACGGCCACACGCCTCTAGATTCTCCCGAGGACCGTTCCCCTATTTTGACAGCTATGAACCGTGGTGGCTGTCATACAACATGTTTTGAATGAAAAGTAGTAGATCTACAGTGACCAACGTTTCATGTCACAGGACTTTTTCCTCGTCATCTCTGACAGTTCTCTTGGTGAAAGTGTATAAACGCTAGGAATTAGTCAGTCAGGACTCAGACTATAATCTCTGTACATTTGAAGGCGTGTATACTATTATTTAATTTATTTATAATTTATTTCTGTTCTAGATCAAAAGTCTTATCTTGATTAGTAGGACTTCTTTTCTCCATAGTTTTACTCATTTTTTGTTTCTACCTTTACTTTGTAGTAAAAGTAATCATTCCCCCCCCCCTCCCCATTTTCCTCGTACACAGAAAACCAAATATACGTGATTTTCAAACAAATCACCGTTAATTGAAAATAAGGGATTAGCCGACTATGAAAATCAATTTTTTACAGTGGAATTGTAGGTCTATTTCCACCAATTCAGCATACCTGGAACATTTCCTTGCCTCAAATCAGTGTGAAGTCTTGATTCTGCAGTCGCTTAATGTTATACCAACCAAACTTCCCAATTTCCAAAATTACTATTATCCACCAGTGTATGCCTATGGGAATCCCGGGAAGAAAGTAGCCACTGCGATATACATACTTAAAGAGTTACAATATCACATATTTACTTCCCCAGTTTTAACGTCAACTGAAGACTTACACGCTTGTGCCGCTACAGTACAATTCAGTAATTCTTTTATCCTGAACGTTTTGTCAGTCTACCTGCCAACAGGTCCAAATGACCACAACACAGAATGGCTGCGCACGATTCCGGATCTGCTGCACGGTAAATGGCTAATAGGTGGAGACTTTAATTCCCACTCCCCGTTTTGGGAAAAAGATTGCTGTACTGTGACAAGCAATCGTTTAGTAGAAAATATAGTTGACAGTTCGCTTTACCTTTTGAATGATGGGAGTGTCACTAGAATTCCTGATATTTCCAAACATCGGGCAACAGCCATCGATCTGTCTTTAATCTCACCAGAATTAGTACCCTGCTGTACCTGGGACACTCACAGAGATACTTTAGGAAGTGATCACTTACCTATCCTCATAACACTAACTAACGAAAACATCAGGATGAAAGACAGCATTCCTGATATTATACCAAAATATAATTATACACGCGCTGATTGGTCCTTGTTTCAGACTGTTCTTTCTATTCGAGATTTCACACATTATGAAAGTGAAAATGTAGACGTTATGTTTTCTAAATTCCAGGAGTCAGTTCTAGCTGCTGCAGACCTTTCCATCCCGAAACTCAAAACTTTTAAGTCTAATAACCGTTTGGGTAATGTTTGGTGGACGGAGGTATGTGAGCAAGCAGTTCAGTATAAAAAAGAGAAATACAAAATCTACATCAAAAGCAGGAAACCTGAAGATCATATGGAAATGAAAAAAGCTAAACCCAGTGTAATAAAATCATCGCTGAAGCAAAGAAAAATTACTGGGCATCATACTGCACAAAAGAAATTTCAGATTTCAAGGATTTCCATAAAGTATGGACAAAATGAATCAAATGAAAAATGGAGCCAAACTTACCTAGGTGTCCAATAATGATTGATACAAGTCACAAATTTCTTTCCGACATGGACAAAGCTGAAACTTTTGTGGAACTTTTTGCCCAAAATAGTAAAGTAGATGGTTTGACTCCTACCTGCAAACACTACAGGGAAATGGCAGCTAACAACCCTATCTACACTGATCCAATACCTCAAAATGATCTCTGGTTTAATCTCCAATCACCTTAGAAGAGTTAAAAAACACTATCTTGTCTCTGCGCAACAAAAGGAGTTCGGTAGGTGTTGATGCAGTTTCAACTGAAATGATTAAACATCTTCCAGAAAACTATATTATTTTTTTACACAAAATTTTTCAGAAATGCTGGGCTGGTGGAACTATACCACAATTATGGCAAACGTCTGTTGTTATACCAGTATTAAAAGCAGGAAAGCCTAAAAACAATAAAAACAGTTACAGACCTATTGCTTTAACGTCCCATACGAGCAAACTATTGGAAAAATTGGTATTAAACAGACTTGTACATTACTGTGATAAAAATAACGTTATTCCAGTAAATCAGGCTGGTTTTAGAAAAGGGAGATCTACAGTTGAGCACCTGGTTAAACTTACCACTCACATCAAGAAAGAGTTTGCCCGCAGAAAAAGTCTTTTAGCTACATTTTTTGATGTGAAAAAAGCTTACGATCAAGTTTGGCATACGCGTTTATTGTACAAGCTGAAATCTATTGGTTTATCTGGCAATATGTATGATTACATTAAGTCTTTTTTAGCCAATAGAACTATTCAGGCAAGAGTGGGAACTAGTTATTCTACTTCACGACATCTTGATATGGGAATTCCACAAGGTTCAGTGATAGCACCGCTTTTATTTAATATCCTTATACAGGATCTTCCTAAAGCACTCTCAAATCGTGTTGTTTTGGCACAGTATGCTGATGATATATGTATTTGGATGAATATTACTTTAAAAAAGACAACTCCACAGAGAGCACAGAATTACATTAGGAAATTGTATCAATCTGATCTTGATAATCTTGGAAACTATATGTTAGAAAATGGTCTGTCGTTGTCAGCGGAAAAAAACTAACATGATGCTATTTAATTCTGGTGGTACTTTAAGTAACTTGCCTACTTTCAGATTGCTTGGTGAAGTGTTACATTACAAACAGGTTGTAAAATTTCTGGGAGTCTTTATGACATCGAAATTAAATTGGAATGTCCATTTTGATTATATTTCAACAAAAGCAAGAAAAGCCCTAAATTTTCTAAAGATAATAAGCCGATTACCTTGGGGAATGGATACGAACATACTAATTCATCTGTCAACAGCACTTGTACGATCTAAATTATCCTATGCGCAAGAAGTGTTTTCAGTGCACCAAAATATTTATTAAAGAAGATACAAAGCTTAGACTGCAAAAGTATTAAAATTGCTCTAGGTGTCCCTACTCATGCCTCTAATCTGGAAACGTACAAAGTTGCTGGAATTCTGCCTCTGAACAACTATCGTGAGCTAGCGACAGCAAAATTTGCAGTTAGAACTACTTCACAAACGGACAATTTTGTGAGTAAGGAAATTAAAATCAGGTCTGATGTTGACTTTCCAAAGCGAGCAAAAAGCATTTCATCACAAATGACTGTTTCAACTTACATATCTGACTTGGTCAAACAGTCTAACATAAATATGGATGAAATAGCTGAGACACCATCAACAACGCCTATCCCTACATGTGAAATGCAAAAAGCCTCTTTTGATATTGATTATACAGACGCTAAGAAATCTGAAAACGTCAACATTTCGATATCCACAGCAAGAGAACACATCGATGAAAAATACCGTACCCATCTTCACATTTTTACCGATGGATCAGTCTTAGAAAATAAATGTGCTGGAGCAGCTTTTTATGTTCCAAAATTTAAGATAAAAAAGTCATTTTTCGTTGGGGCAAACTTATCGATCTTTACAGCGGAATTAGTCGCTATTAATCAAGCATTGCATTATCTAGTAAATCTTAAAACCATGTCTTTCAAAGTAGTTCTCTTTGTTGACTCAAAATCTGTATTATATGCCTTACGGTCTTTTAATGCCGACACAAGACCTGATTTAATTACTGAGGCAAATCATCTTATACATCGTTTAAGGGTCAAAGGTACAGATATCAGTTTATGCTGGGTGCCTTCTCATGTTGGTCTTCACGGCAACGAAGTAGTTGACAGTTACTGTGGTGTATGCTGAATGGTGTTTATCAGAGAAACGATTGTCAGAGGCGTTTCATTTTAGCTGTGACGATACAACCTTCTCAAATTATTTTGAAATGAAAGGTAGATGTGATGCACTATGGCATGGTCAGAAAAACTATCATTGCTTTTGATGGCAAATTCAGGAAACTACCACTGACTTTAATGGCAAGGTCAGGAAACTACCACTGACATTATGGCAGGTTTAAAGTTTTCCAGATTTTTGGAGTCAAAACGCAGGTGGGTTTTGTTGTTGTTGTTGTTGTTTTTTATAATGGAGTAACAATTGCTTCCTTAAACTGCCTGGGAACTGTGCCTATCGAAAGAGGAAAGAGAAGCATTAATTACGGCATGTAACCAGTGGAGGGCTAGGTCAGGCTACTATCAATGCTTTTGAGGGCAACGTCAGGAAACTATCGTTGCTTTTAATGGCAAGGTCAACAATGTCAGGAAACTATCATTGCTTTTAACGGCATGGTCAGAAAACTATCCTTGATTTTGATGGCAAGTTCAGGAAACTACCACTGACTTTAATGGCAAGGTCAGGAAACTATCCTTGATTTTAATAGCAATGTCAGAAAACTGTAATTGCTTTTAATGAAGAGGTTAGGAAACTGTCATTACCTTTAATGGCAAAGTCGGGAAACTGTAATTGCTTTTAATAACAAGGTCAGGAAACTGTCATTGCTTTTAATGGCAAAGACAGGAAACTATCACTGCTTTTAATGGCAAGGTCATGAAACTATCATTGCTTCTAATGGCAAGATTAGGAAATTATCGTTGCTTTTAATGGCAAGGTCAAGCAACTATCATTGTTTTAAATGTCAAGGTCAGGAAACTGTCATTGCTTGTAATGGCAAGGTCAGGAAACTATCATTGCTTTTAATGGCAAGATCATGAAATTATCCTCGCTTTTAATGGCAAGGTCAGGAAACTGCCATTGCTTTTGAGGGCGAGGTCAGAAAACTATCATCGCTTTTAATGGCAAGGTCAGGAAAGTATCATCGCTTTTAATGGCAAGGTCAGGAAAGTATCATCGCTTTTAATGGTAAGATCAGGAAAGTATCATCGCTTTTGATGGTAAGATCAGGAAAGTATCATCGCTTTTAATGGCAAGGTCAGGAAAGTATCATCGCTTTTGATGGTAAGATCAGGAAAGTATCATCGCTTTTAATGGCAAGGTCAGGAAAGTATCATCGCTTTTGATGGTAAGGTCAGGAAAGTATCATCGCTTTAATGGTAAGATCAGGAAAGTATCATCGCTTTTGATGGTAAGGTCAGGAAAGTATCATCGCTTTTAATGGTAAGATCAGGAAAGTATCATCGCTTTTGATGGTAAGGTCAGGAAAGTATCATCGCTTTTAATGGTAAGATCAGGAAAGTATCATCGCTTTTGATGGTAAGATCAGGAAAGTATCATCGCTTTTAATGGCAAGGTCAGGAAAGTATCATCGCTTTTGATGGTAAGATCAGGAAAGTATCATCGCTTTTAATGGCAAGGTCAGGAAAGTATCATCGCTTTTGATGGTAAGATCAGGAAAGTATCATCGCTTTTGATGGTAAGATCAGGAAAGTATCATCGCTTTTGATGGTAAGATCAGGAAAGTATCATCGCTTTTAATGGTAAGATCAGGAAAGTATCATCGCTTTTGATGGTAAGATCAGGAAAGTATCATCGCTTTTGATGGTAAGATCAGGAAAGTATCATCGCTTTTAATGGTAAGATCAGGAAAGTATCATCGCTTTTAATGGGTAAGATCAGGAAATTATTCGTTCCTTTTAATGGCAAGGTCAGGAAACTGTCATTGCTTTTAATGGCAAGTTTAGGAAACTATCATTGCTCGAAAAGAGACTAGCGAACAGTTTGAAGAGCATTGACAGAATTAAACGAAAATAAAACAAAATCGTAGATTTCAATTGATGACATACGATAGATGATTGTTTCCCGTTCAGGGCTGCCGCTTGTGACAGACAGAGCGAGCTAAACACAGAGAATGAGTGAGAGGGGTGGCTTCGATGTCAAAAACAGTCCACATGACAACTGTGGAGCGGGTATCATTTCAAAGTGCTGCGTCCATATAGAGCTCGTGTCTAAACAGTGAGCCCAAGACGCGGGGTTTTGTTTTGTTTAGGTTTGGTTTGTTTTGGCTTGTTTCAGTTTGTTTTGTTTCGTGTCATTTATTCTTTCTTTTTTTTTTTTTTCTTCTTCTTCTTTTTTTGTTTGTTTGTTTGGTTGGTTGTTTTTTCTGTCTTTTTTGGTTTTGTTTTGTTTTTAGTTTGTTTGCTTTTTTTGTCCCATTTTCTGCGCCACCTTAATCGCCACAGAAGCTGGAACAGTTGTTTTTTTTTTATAATGCGATGATGATGATGTCGATATGTCGATGAGGATGATAATCATGATGCTATGGAGCTCCGTATAGGATTGAGACTGCATGACAGGGTTGTATTCTACGCTTACTATCATAATATATCCTAGCGTCTGCCAGGCCGAGAGATACAGACACCTGCGGTGCTGGTCAGTAGATTTGAGCAACATCCTCAATGATGCATCCGTGAAGTGGATGAGACTCGACTGTGTGGTCCCAGTCTTCCCACTGAGCCCATAGGAGCCGGTTAGAGCCGAAAAATCCCACAATGATTTTTGAAGGCACTGATGGGGATTCGAACCCACAACCTTCCAGTCGGTAGTCTGTTGAATTAACCACTACACCAAGGCGACTGGTTCGTTTATTCTTTCGATTTTTGTTTGTTTGTTTGTTTAGTATTGTTTCGTTGAAGCGTTCCGATTTTTCTCGGATTCGTATGTCCATGTTGTTTTGCCCACACTGTGCAGGCGGTTTGTCGCCGCGCAGCGTGCACTCCATTTTCGACGGGTGGCGCGCATGCTGGGCGTTTTCATGTTTCCGTAAGCCACCGGACACTGATAGGACTTACAGGATCTTTGACATGCGTCACACACATGACAGAGCGCACCAAGTCTCATGCAACTAACAAACAAACAAACCCAAGAGAATCCCATTAACCAAACGAATGTGAAATTGTCCATCCGACAGTCTGACAGACAGACGGTAGAATATTTCTTTTGTATTATGTTCTGCTAAAAATATTATACTTCTAAAAAAACGAGAAAAAAAAGCAACGAAGGACATGTAGTAGCACCTAAAAAAAAAAAAAAAAAGAGAGAGAGGAAGACAGACAGACAGAAAGACAGACAGACAGACAGACAGAGCAACGAAAAAAATAACAACAACAACAACCCAACAACAGAAGGTTAAGAAAAAGTGCTTCATCGATTGCATGCAACTGAGGTCATATATTATCACACACACACACACACACACACACACACACACACACACACACACACACACACACACACACACACACACACAAACACATATGCACACACACACACACACACTTATCTTTGACATGCATATTTGATGTTCTGCGTGCGTGTACTCACAAAAGAGGTTTATACACTAGCAGGCCTGCACATGTTGAGGTGGTAGATCGAAATATTTCTACCCTTTACCCAGCACCCAGGCAAGATGGAACCTAGACCTCCTGATTGTAAGTACAACGTCTTAATCATTTGACTTTGATGCCCCCGTCACACGCAATCAAAACCTGAACCCTGTCAGTAGATTAACAGATCACACCCTGACTTCATTTTAACCTTGGGCTCTCTCTACCCTATCCACAAACTGTAAAACCGTAACATTTGACCCCTTCACCCTATCCATCAGCTTCCTGTAGGAAGCTGATGGATAGGGTGAGGGAGTCAGTGGGTTGTTTCTGCTTTGCTAGCATAGTTGACAATGCAGGGTGCTAGTGGACAGTGTGGGAGTCAGAGTAAAGGATGGTTGCTAATCTGATTGCAGGTGATCGTGCAACAAACGACCCAAGGGCATCATCTGAGAGAAGACCACACGTTGACACTGTACAGAAACCTAGGTGACCGTGCAACAAACGTCATCGTCTGAGAGAAGACGTCACGTTCATGTACAGAAATCAAGGTGACCGTGCAACAAACGTCATCGTCTGAGAGAAGACGTCACGTTCATGTACAGAAATCAAGGTCACCGTGCAACAAACGTCATCGTCTGAGAGAAGACGTCACGTTCATGTACAGAAACCAAGGTCACCGTGCAACAAAAGTCATCGTCTGAGAGAAGACGTCACGTTCATGTACAGAAACCAAGGTCACCGTACAACAAACGTCATCGTCTGAGAGAAGACGTCACGTTCATGTACAGAAACCAAGGTCACCGTGCAACAAACGTCATCGTCTGAGAGAAGACGTCACGTTCATGTACAGAAACCAAGGTCACCGTGCAACAAACGACATAATCTGAGAGATAGCTACACGTTCACACTGTACAGAAACCTAGGTTACCATGCAACAACTGACCCAAGGGCATCATCAGAGAGAAAACCACACATTCACACTGTACAGAAACCTTCCGTGTGTGAGACTGGCTGCCACGCTAGTAGCACAGCTCCATCTTGTGATGCTATAAACACTACGGCAGCTGCTGGAGCAGATGTGACGACCGTCACCGGAAGAAGCGTTACGTATTCACTGACTGCAGCGAGTGCTTCGTCAGCGAGGCTTCCCAGCGCGCGTTACTTTTTTTTTTTTTTTTTTTTTTTTTTTGAATCGTCGTCCTAACAATAAAAATGTAAATACATTTGAGTGGTGGAAATGTTTCATTTCTTCAGACGTAATGACAGCACAGTGGTCAGAACCATTAACTGTCAACATGTCTTGTTGTTCACATACATCTATATGTATATAATATATAAATGTGATGTGTGTGTGTGTGTGTGTGTGTGTGTGTGTGTGTGTGTGTGTGTGTGTGTGTGTGTGTGTGTGGTTGTGTGTATACATATAAAGCTATGAAAAGCTATAACTTAATCATACGGACAGGACACTAAACCACTGTTACATCGTGTAACAGCTTTAGTCAGATCGAAGTTGGCTTATGGCCAAGAGATATATTTCGCCCCAAAATGCTATTTGAAAAAAAAATCAAAGCTTACATAGTAAAGCTGTTAAATGTGTTCTTGGGATACCGATGTATATGAAAAGACAAGAAATCTATAAAACAGCCGGCATCCTTCCTTTGGCAGATAGAAGGAAGTTGTCAGCTGCTAAATACATGTATGTAGTTAGAGCAAATGCAGTAGCTAATTATGCCGATACGGAACTTAAAATTCGGTCTGACATCCATTTCCCCAACAGAGCAACAACAGTACAGACACAAGAAACAATGCCCACTTACAAAAATGAGCTCTTTGAAATTTCCAGCGTAGTATCTAACAAAGTTTTACATAAAATGATATGTTGTCCTCTACCCTCCTTGGAATTGTCCAATGCAACCTCTGATATTAACTACACTGATAATGACTTGAGAAAAAATATTAATCCACACTCGTTAGCAATCGACGTTCTGTTACATCTACATAATGATATTTACATCACTTGAAAATATTTACTGATGGCTCTGTTCTAGATGATTGTTTAAGCAGGCGCTGGTTTTATAATTCCAAAATTTAAAGTAGAAAAGGTTTACTCTGTAGGACAGGGACATTCAATTTTCACTTCTGAATTAGTTGTCATCCTGAAATATGTAGTAGATCTACCCATGTAGTTTTGTTTAGTATCTTATGTGTAGATTCGAAATCTGCTTTACAATCCCTACAAAGTTGCGAATATAAAATGAATAGTACGTTAATATTTGAGATAAAATTTCTAATTCATTTTTAATAACAAATAATGCACGTTACTTTTTGTTGGATCCCATCACACTTTTTTTTTTTTATCATATATAACGATCGGATTGACATAATAGCTAAAAGTGCACCAGTGAATAGGGCTGGCAGTACTACACTTGACTTACCACTCTCCGAACATGAAATGAATGCTATATTAGAAAGCAAAGTAAAAGCGCAATGTGACCTTCGCTCCTTAGTCATAAATTACCAGGGTTTTACAAGACTGGGAATAACTTAAGCTTACAGATAACCAGTCATCGTGGTGTAGTGGTTAACGCAACGGACTACCGACTGGATGGTTGTGGGTTCGATTCCCCATCTGTACCTTCAAAAATTATTGTGGGATTTTTCGGCTCTAATCATGGGGTCAATGGGAAGACTGGAACCACACATCGAGTCTCATCCACTTCGCGGATGCGTCATTGAAGGTGTTGCTCAAATCTTCTGACCAACACCGCAGATGTCTGTATCTCTCGGGCCTGGCAGACGCCAGGATATATTATGATAGTAAGCGTAGAGTACAACCCTGTCACACAGTCTCAATCCTAGATGGAACTCCATAGCATCATGATTATCATCCACATCGACATCATCATCATCGCATGATAAAAACTGTTTCAGCTTCTGTGGGCCATTAAAGTGGCGTAGAAAATGGGATGGAAAAAAAAAAAAAAAAAAGAAAAAAGGTGAGCACAAAAGTAAACTCCGTGAGTGCAATAATCCTTTAAAAAAAATTAGCTTACAGATTATCTCTCAACTCACTTGAACTAAGTTCAGTAAAACCATCAAATGTGTCTGTAGTGATCATATAACAATCAATCACCTTTTGTGTTGTCAGCAAATGCGACCTTATTTCCCTGCATCATTTACACATTTAAAACAGAAACATACAAATTTCACTCTGTACTTACCCATTGCTAGGCGTTTACTGCACAATCCCATGGGCCGTTTTCCTTGATTAAACCCGATTGTTTTATACCTGTAACTCCCACCTACCCCTGTTTGCTTGTTAGGTTTTTCATTACTCCTTGGCTGCTACAGAGCTTTTGATTCGATGGACAATCCTCTTCTCCCCCACCAGATAATAATAGATGACTTGTCATACGCCAGCACAGGACCTTACATGTTCGTAGCACGCAGACACACACACACACAACACACACACCACGCACGCACGCACGCACGCACGCACGCACACACACACACACACACACACACACCACACACATGCATATGTACACACGAGCAAGCCTGAGCAAACTGATGAAGCCTGAGCGTTCTAATGTTCTGATTGCTTTTCTCTTGTAGATTCATCCACCCCATAGACACCTCTTTTGATATTTTATTTGTTTATTTATTTATTTATCTATTAAAAGAAATAACGAACACATAAGCACGCACGTACGTACACACACACACACACACACACACACACACGTACAACACACACACACACACACACACACGCACGCACGCACGCACGCACAACACATTGAACGCACACACATGCACAAACAGATGCACATAGACCAGTGAAGTTCATGTCATAATCACACATATGCATACGCATGTTGAACATCAAATTTGCACTTTAACCCTTTGACTCCTGCACCCTGTCCACCAACTGCAAAAACTAAACTCTTTGGCTATCTCAAGAGGGTCAAAGGGTTAATTTTTTGTTCGCTAGCATGGTTGACAATGCAGGGTGCTGGTGGACAGGGTGTGGGAGTCGAAGGGTTAAACATAACTGAAGTCAAATTAAACACGAAAACGCCTAGTATGCATGCCCACTGAGACGGAGTAAATAATAATAATAATGTTTATTTGTATAGCGCATATTCCATATAAAAACATGCTCACCAGCGCTTTACATTTCGCAAGAAAGGCAAAAGGTGATAAAAAATATTCACAATTACATACACAATAAGATAACAACAAACATTAAAGCTATACAAGTAAGAAGACACATAAGAAACCACAGAATATTAAAATTTAAACACTGACTTATGTAATGAAGAAAGATTAACAGATTTTTCATATGAATAAAGAGGCATACTGTGTTTATATATTGCTGCGTGTGTGTGCTTGCGTACGTGTGTGTGTGCTTGGGTACGTGTTGTGTGTGTGCGTGCGTGTGCGTTGCTGTGCGCGTGTGTGTATGTAAGAATGGTGTGTGTGTGTGTGTGTGTGTGTGTGTGTGTGTGTGTGTGCGCGTGTGCTACGTTTGCATGCGTGTGTGTGTGTTTATGCATGCAATAGTTGTACATAAAATTATAATCAATATTTTGAATGAAGATAAAAACAGAAAAATTCTAATCCATATACAGGAAAAACATTATAACTTCAGTGTTACAGCATTAACACCTTGACAATCAAAATTACCTCACAAATTATAAACTATTCGCATATCATACATCACAATTTACATACAAACAAAGATTTTAAAAAGTTTCTTAAAGTATTTCAGTCTCTTTCCCACTCAATTTCTCCTCTATCCCTCCTCAGCTGTACACATACAGTGATACACACACATGCTCACTCAAGCACACACACACACACACACACACACACACACACACACACACACACACACACACACACACACACACACACACAAAATGCACGCACACACACACCTTGCTCTATAGGCCCTTATACAAAATACTGTTATACACGCAGGAGAGATTAGTCTGATGACAGACTTGCAAACTAAGGCTCTTCAGGTTAGATAGTTTGAAAGAGGTGGGTTTTCAGGTGCCGTTTGAAGGTTGAGAAACTCTTAGTTTTTCTGAGAGACAGTGGTAGAGAGTTCCATACATTTGGGCCAAAGACAGAGAAAGATTTTTTACCAAAGGTGTCTAGAGAGAAGCGAGGAACAGTCAACAGTGAGGTGTCAGAAGAGCGGAGCGTTCGAGAAGGTTTGTAACCCTGTAGGAGGTTGGCAAGATAGGATGGCATGTTCTCGTGATAGATACACTGAAAGCAGAGACAGGCAACTTTATATTGAATCCTAGCCTTTACCGGGAGCCAATGAAGTGTTCTGAGCAGAGATTTTGCACTCTCACGCCTGGGCTTGCGGAGAACAAGGCGAGCCGCGTGGTTCTGTATGCGCTGAAGTTTAAATAGTTGATTGTCATGGAGACCTGCGAACAGAGAGTTACAATAGTCCAGTCTAGATGGTATGAAAGAGACAGCAAGCTTGTTGGTAGCATCAGTGGAAAGGAAGGAGCGAATCTTAGCGATTATGCAAACTTGCACTAACTGCACAGTGTTGGCTGAATAACGTGTATTCATGCATCTGGAAAAAAATCGGAATGTCTAGTGGAAAATAATTGCACACATAGAGCGATAGGCCTTTGCATTACTTTTTCAAGAGTTTGAGCATTTTGTATTGTTTGGGAAAAGTTCGGTGTTAGGTACTGTTTCTTCCTAAATGGAGTTATTTTGATTTGGCACATCCGACTAAAAACGAAAACGGAAGCAGAAGCACTGACTGGCGTCGTGATTGTGACGATTCTGGAAGTAGAACTGAAACAAAGAGCATCTTGCCAGTGGGCTTAACAAGGCTCAAGACAAGTACAGTGTCAATGACCAGGTAATTATCGGCTTCAGATGTCACTGCTGAGCTTAGAAACACTTGAAACTCAATCGAAACGGTAGCTTGATCTTGATCATCATGATCAAGATCAAGTTACTGTTTTAGTGTTTCGATTGAGTTTCAAACATTCATCATCATGGCCTAAGTCGTAGAATAATACTAACAAAAAACGAACAATAATATAGTAATTATACATGATAATAATCATGTAATGATAATGTCACTTATAACTTTAGTGCAAACGGACCATGTCAAAAGAATGCTCGTTGCACTTTAAAGGAATAGGGTATTACAAAACTTCCAAACAAAAACGGACACTGACATTAGTGACAAAACATGAAATGAGGACAAGCACCAGGAACCACAGCAACAAAAGCACTTGGAATAGAAACCATCGCAAAAATAATACACATGTGAGTTTTGATTAATTGGCAATCCACAACAACATAGCTGGCTAAATACAATGGGAAACTCAGAAAACTCAAAACTCAAAGGAAATTTCAAAAGGGTAGGCCTACTGCACATAGTGTAACAGCAGATCAGCCATCATCAGGGGATTGATTTGTGTGCAGAATCAGTCAGTTGATGATGCTGTGACTGCTTTTTCTTCTAGATCGTTCCAGTCTATTAGTTTATGTTGTTTTAAATTTTATAAAGATCAAATTTCTTATTCAGTATGACTGTACTGTTTAGTTCATTAAGGATCTTGAATGCTCTGTTGTTGTTAACTGACAGTTTGGTAATGGAAAATTTCTTGGTGCCATTGGTAAATCTCTTTTTTGGTTGTACTCTTCTTTTGTTCCTGTCTGCTGGTGTGAAGAAAGTGTATTAATTTACATAGGAAAAGCTGACACCAGACCCTCATCTGCCATGTACATAAAAATCAGGTATAAGTGGAATGGTCTATTACTTTATTTATAGGCAGCTGGAGATCTTTGAGTATTTGGGGTATGTATCCGCTGTTTCTTGAAGTGTAGTCACAAGTTATAAATCTGTCTGCCATATTTGAACTCTTTCAAGACGATCAGTGTTTTGTTTATGGAAGTAGGGTAATTTATTTTATTTATTATTATTTATTTATTATTTACTTATTTATTTTTATTTATTTATCTATTTGTTTATTTGTTTATTAATTTTCTTTTTGTTTTGTTTTGAATTTTTTATTTTTTTATAGTGTTTTGTTTTTTGTTCTGAGAGTGAAGCATTTTTAGTATTGAATTGCATATCTCATTTGTGGATGCAGTTTTACATTAAAAAAAAGATTTTCTTGAAGGATTTTGCTCTTTGTAGTTTGTATTAATCTCTTTCTATATATAAGACTACTGCAAATACTGAAATAGGGACACCTGGGATTTTATTGATGTTGGAAGGTAGTAACTTGGGATACACACAAAGAGATACACACACACACAACACATTGACAAACACACACAGAGACACACACACATGACAAATAGAAACAATATACACGCATAACAAACAAACACACACACAGTGACATATGCCACACACACACGCACGCACATTTGCACACACACACACACACATTTGCACACACACACACACAAACCCGCACCACACACACACACACACACACACACACACACACACACACACACACACACACACACACACAAGACAAAATGATTACAACTTATTTTATTTGTTTCTTTTGCTTCATCTTTTGAAGTCTCACAAATAACCAGCCAAAGTTCTTGTCCATACAACATTAGTTTATGATAATGAGTAGTTGTTGACTTGAATGGCAGGGAAAGTATTTGAAGTGCTTACTTTCAAAATCAAGAGAGATTTGTCACACTTGTGTAGTTCCATGTATTTTCCTTCCATATCAGCCAGTGACAATCTGGCAAACTCCTTGAACTTAGACAAAATCCTATACACTGGCAAGGTATGGAATTGAAAGCATGGAGTTTGGGATTAGGGAAGGATGGGATCTATGAAACACAAAGCTGATACTACCAGGTAGAGTGAAGCATGAAGATGGACAGTGAAAAGGCCATTTGTTATGTTACTGGGCTAGAATTGAACTTGGGACATCAGATCATGAGTCCACAGTTCTATCAGTTGAGCTACACAACTTTGCAAAATTAGTCAGATACTCGTACACATTAACCCTTTGACTTCCACACCCTGTCCACCAGCGTCCTGCATTGTCAACCATGCTAGCAAAGCAAAAACTTAGCCCTTTGACTCCTTCATGCTATCCAGCAACTTCCTCAGCTTCCTGCAGGAAGCTGCTGGATATAAGGGGGGTCAAGGAGGTAGTCAAAGGGTTAAGTTTTTAGTAGTTGCTGGATAGGGTGTGGGAATCAAAGGGTTAATTATTAAGAATCATGCAGATTATGAATGACAGGTGACTTGCCAAATTACTTTGAGTATTAGCTGTGCGTCATGAACACAACAGACAGTTATGTATATAAAATACTTTTACAGCTGCTTTTGACAACCATAAGAAAAGAATGGAACACCAGCACTGTCAGGATTCTACACACACCTGTCCCTTTAGTGTGACCGCTTTGTCAGCACCTTTTGTAGTGGATGGCAGTTTGGAGCAATGGCCATGCAGAAAATGGACAGTTGATGCCTTGGCACGTACCTTAGGGAACAGAAGTTTCCGCTGTCGATTGACGCACCGTGAAAGAGTACACAAAGGTGAGTTGGAGCTGTCTCAATTTTATTCATTTTTAAATTTTTTATTTTTGATTAGTGAATTGTGGTTAATTGACATTGTTTTCATGACAAAGGGAACTTACAGTGCTTCTTTGTTGTTTATAGTAACAGAATTAGCTGTTTTGTTGTGTTGTTGTTGTTGTTGTTGTTGTTGTTGTTTGTTTGTTTGATGCCAGCAGCTTCCAGTGTTCCCAGGCCATCGACCGCCCCCCACGGGGATGCCGGGGGCTCTTTCAGTATAAATAGGATTCCCACCCTCTGGAAATTCTGTGCTAGAACTTTCCTCTTTTCTGTCACTCTCTTTGTTTCTGCCTTGTTCCTTTGCTTTCTGTCATTTCTTCCTATCATTTTCTGCCTTGCTGGTCCATTCACCTGTCTGTGTTCGATAAAGTCTTACTACTTTTTCTTAGGATTGATATTTGGGTACATGTATTAAGTGCATTTTTGGCTAACGGTAGGTGAGATATATGCAGAAGCAATTTTAGGTAATCTATGCCCGTTTTTATATGTTTTGGTGTCCTTAGGTATGCTTACATTTGTGTTCAGGTGTGTTTTTTAAATCCCCTGTGCGATAAATTGGACGAAATGGTCAACGCCAGGGGCATATCCTTAGATTATGTGGCGAATGCATTGATATGTGCACTTAATTTTCTTTTCTTTTTTTCTGTTGAAGTTTTGTATGTTTTGAAGCGGTTATAGCCCCTCTGCGCAGTCAGCTGGACTTTAAACAGCAGTAACAACAACAATAAGGTCATCAACCATCCAAGTACTAACTGGGTCTGACATGGTCACATTGTTGATTGACAACTGATATTTTCAAACTTTGATCTAATCTGATATTTTCAAGACATTGTTGATCTGAAAATCTGATATTTTCAAGACATGTTGATCTGACAATGAATTTTTAAGACATGTTGATCTGACATTGATATTTTCAAGACATTGTTGATCTGACAACTGATATTTTCAAGACATTTTGATCTGACAACTGATATTTTCAAGACATTTTACTGACACTGATATTTCAGACATGTGATCTGACATCTGATATTTTCAAGACATTGTTGATCTGACAACTGATATTTTCAAGACATTGTTGATCTGACATCTGATATTTTCAAGACATTATTGATCTGACATCTGATATTTCAAGACTTTGATCTGACACTGTATTTCAAACATTGTTGATCTGACAACTGATATTTTCAATGTTGTTGTACCAGTTGATGAATCATTTAGTACTTGTTCTCTTGTTCTGTTGGTCTGAACTTCTGTATTTCAGGGAGAAAATATCCTATAGAGGGAAAAAATATCTAGGGAAATTCAGAAGAGATATATGAATGGAAGGTGCATGCAAACAATGTGTAATCAGGTGATGCTAAAAAAACACACAACGCAAATGCCATTTTTAATCAATGTTGAAATCTGTATCATGGAACTCTTTGTCAGCTGATCTGAGAGATCTGCACACTGTTTCTCACTTAAGTTCAAATCTCACTTAAGTTCAAGTCTATTGATGAATGATATAATGATGTAAATAGCACCCTGGAAAAAGCCTTCTCATGTTATCGATTATCGGTCGTTTTCAGGTGATCCCGCATGGGAAGCAGAGAGTGTGTACGTGGACTGTCGACTGCATCAGTTCAATGCTTGGTGTCATGGGGAAGCAGGAGAAGACAATCCACTTGCCTTATTTTCTCCTGATGTCTTTTCTGGCTACATTGACTACAAGTACATGTCACACGTGTTTGCTGAACATCCAGACATGCTGAAAGAAGGTAGAACCATGACCATTTTGCATATATAGACATGTGTGTACACATAAACTTGTTGTTAATGGATATAGGTGACGTATCATCCATATGAAAAGGTTACCCAAGAACAGCCAAGGAGTTTTTGGTGTCACATTTTTGTAGAAAGAGCTTCACCACCACCACACACACACACAGCTTCACCACCACCACACACACACGTGCACATGCACATATGAGTGCATGCACACAAACTGAACACACACTGTCTGTTTGACCTATGTCTGCCTGTCTCATCAAACCTTGAAATCCACATTCCCCTTGTTATTTTGCTGCCAGCTTCATGGAAGGCTGCATGGTCTGTCATGTGTGGTTGACAGATTTGTGTAAAATCCATGCTATTGCGCATACCATATATTAGTTTAAACCTTTGACTCCCGCACCCTATCCACCAGTTGTAAAAACTTAACCCTTTTGACTTCCTCACCCTATCTAGCAGCCTCCTGTAGGAAGCTGCTGGATAGGGTGAGGGAGTCACAGGGTTAAGTTTTTGCTTTACTAGCGTGATTCACAATGCAGGATGCTAGTGGACAGGGTGCGGGAGTCAAAGTGTTAATCAGATTCAGTCTTCCTCTCTCCTGACGCCGTTGTTATGCTTGTGCTGTTTTTGAGCCCTTCTTCCCGCCCTCCCTACTCTGCTGTCTAAAAGGAGAACTGAAAAGAGAATTTAATTTTGAAACCCAGTGTTTTGTGTCAGTGGAATGGAGCAGTCTAGGTTTGGAAGGAATAGACGGGAAAGACAGCACTCTGTGGATTGGCAGTGCTGGGGCTTCCACACCATGTCATTACGACACATACGGCTTCAACCTGGTGGCACAAATCCAGGGCAGGTATGTTTTCACTCCTTATTAAATTTTGTGAAATTGATCAAGTATAATAGTCAGGTTGCTGTGATAGGTACTGTGTTTGTCATAAGTTTAATATTAATGGAAAAGTTATGGTTTGAGAAGTAGGCTGGTATCTGATTTTGCCATGGTCAATGAATGGAAGCTACTCAGAGTCTCTTTCAGTCACTCCTTGTTTAACTTTTCACTCCTTTGTGAGTCTTTGTCAAAGCATATGTTTTGCTTCATGTCTGGCTTTTGCTCCCATCAGTTCCCTTTGATGACTGGTGTTCATGTGTCACAGTTCTGTCAGTCCCTGCCCTCAACATGCCTGTTTGCTGCCCACCTTAACCCTTTGACTTCTGCACCCTATCCAGCAGCATCCGGCATTGTCAACCATGCTAGCAAAGCAAAAATTTAACCATTTGACTCCCTCACCCCATCCATCAGCTTCCTGCAGGAAGCTGCTGGATAGGGTGAGGGAGTCAAAGGGTTAAATTTTTGCAGTCGGTAGTTAGGGTGTGGGAGTCAAAGGGTTAATATTCCAGTTGTTCTGATGGTGTCAGCTTTGTGTTTCAAAGGTTCCATTCCCTGCCTTCCTCCATCCATTTCAAGCTCTTGCCAATACATAGGCTATTACACAGGCTCAGAAAGTCTGCTAGATAACAAATGACACTGGATGGGAGCATGTATGGAATTAACCCTTTGACTCTCGTACCCTGTCCAACAGCGTCCGGCATTGTCAACCATGCTAGCGAAATGAAAACTTAACCCTTTGACTCCCTCACCATGTCCACCAGCTTCCTGCAGGAAGGGTTAATTTTTTCGTAGTTGGTGGATAGGGTGAGGAATCAAAGGGTTAAGAGATGTTCGGTAGTCAGGTGGGTAAATACTGGACTTTCAGTCAAAAGGTCCTGGTTTAATCCACCTGGATGTTTTCATCTGGTGGATCAGGGATAGAGATTTTCCTGTCTTCCAGATAACATGTGTAGACTTTCCATTGCCTAACCCCCTTCATGTGTATATGGCCATGTATGCAGACTATACAGACTAACAAAAGGTATACATATATATATATATATATATATATATATAATATATATATAAATATATATATATATAATATATATATATATATATATGCTGCATGCTGTCTTATTTGTTTTGAGATCAAACTGTTCTGGCAGGTAACCTTTGTATGATTGTTAGCACACAGATTTTGAATTGACATTAGAATGATTGCATCATTTAAAAGAAACATCTGATTATGAAGATTGAATCACGATACTTGAACACTGCATTGTTCTGTTCTGTTTGGGTATCCGCCCTCACGAATTTACAATTTGAGTGAAAAAGGTTTATAGCATAAACATAAAACTTGTTTTGTAAATGAGGGTGACAGCTGGTCACATTTTGTAAGTACATTATGTGTACGTTGTTTGTCAATGATGTTGATGTTTTGCTTATATATTATCTATCTATGCAGACTATGCAGACTAGCCAAATGTATATGGCCATGCATGCAGACTACAAAATGTATGTTGCCATGCATGCAGACTACAAATTGTGCCATGCAAGCAACTGCTAATGTTGGCCATGCATGCAGACTAACAAAATGTATGTTGCCATCATGCAGACTAACAAAATGTATGTTGCCATGCATGCAGACAACAAAATGTATGTTGCCATGCATGCCGACTAACAAAATGTATGTGCCATGATGCAGACTAGCTAAAGTGTTGCCATGCATACAGACTAGCTAAATGTATAGCCATGCATGCAGACTAGCTAAATGTATGTTGCCATGCATACAGACTAGCTAAATGTATAGCCATGCATGCAGACTAGCTAAATGTGTGGCCATGCATGCAGACTAACAAAATGTATGTTGCCATGCATGTAGACTAGCTAAATGTATGTTGCCATGCATGCAGACTAGCTAAATGTGTGGCCATGCATGAAGACTAACAAAATGTATGTTGCCATGCATGTAGAATAGCTAAATGTATAGCCATGCATGCAGACTAGCTAAATGTGTGGCCATGCATGCAAACTAGCCAAATGTATATGGCCATGCATGCAGACAAACAAAGTGTATGTTGCCATGCATGCCGACTAACAAAATGTATATGGCCATGCATTCAGACTAGCCAAATGTATATGGCCATGCATGCAGACTAACAAAATGTATGTTGCCATGCATGCCGACTAACAAAATGTATGTTGCCATGCATGCAGACTAACAAAATGTATGTTGCCATGCATGCAGATTTACAAAATGTATGTTGCCATGCATGCAGACTAGCAAAATGTGTGGCCATGCATACAGACTAGCTGAATGTATAGCCATGCATACAGACTAGCTAAATGTACAGCCATGCATACAGACTAGCTAAATGTATATATATGGTCATGCATGCAGACTAACAAAATGTGTGGCCATGCATACAGACTAGCTAAATGTATATGGCCATGCATGCAGACTAACGAAATGCATAGCCATACATACAGACCATACAGACTAGCAAAATGTATATGGCCATACATACAGACCATACAGACTAGC
This sequence comes from Monoplex corrugatus, assembly GCA_030674185.1. NCBI lineage: Eukaryota > Metazoa > Mollusca > Gastropoda > Littorinimorpha > Ranellidae > Monoplex > Monoplex corrugatus. The sequence continues at coordinate 53,549,595 of JAPXFY010000023.1, forward strand.
AAAATATATAGCCATACATACAGACTAGCAAAATGTATAGGCCATACATACAGACCATACAGACTAGCAAAATGTATATGGCCATACATACAGACCATACAGACTAGCAAAATGTATATGGCCATACATACAGACCATACAGACTAGGAAAATATATGGCCATGCATGCAGACTATGTAGACAGACCATACAGACTAGGAAAATATATGTCCATGCATGCAGACTATGTAGACAGACCATACAGACTAGGAAAATATATGGCCATGCATGCAGACTATGTAGACAGACCATACAGACTACAAAAATATATGGCCATGCATACAGACTATGTAGACAGACCATACAGACTAGGAAAATATATGGCCATGCATGCAGACTGTGTAGACAGACCATACAGACTAGCAAAATGTATATGGCCATACATACAGACCATACAGACTATGCAGACTAGCAAAGTACATATGACCATGCATGAGTGCCTGTGTTTCTGCTTAGTACTCCGCAAAGTGTTTTTGCCTGTAGAAACATTGACAGTGGTGATTTGAGCCCCTTGGGAAGTTGATGAGGACACCAGCTGCCCTGTAAGTCACAGCACTGGTGGCTGATCCATTGGTGCATGCATATATCCACACCTCCTGTGGGCAACACTCGTCTCTGTCATAGCCAGCATCAGAACCTGGCCATGATGATGATGACATACATAAAACACAATCAAAAAATGGGTTTCAGAAAGCGATGGGTGCTATTTCCACCAGAAGAGTCATGCAGCATGTACCCAACACGCATTCCATACGAGGAGTCCAGTGTTTTCAGTCAGGTGGATTTATCCTCCCCTGATGTTAGCCGGTTTCCACGATTTAAGGTAAGTAACTCTACTGTAGACTCCTGTTCAGTGCTGTAGTGAATATTTATTATTATTGTTATTAGACATTGTTTTTGTGTAGCGCAGTTCACCAAACTCAGTCAGATTCACTGCGTATTACACATGATTGAACTTTTAGTGGAACTCGACCATATTTGTGTGTGTGTGTGTGTGTGTGTGTTTTAATGTATGCCAGGTCATCCCTGTATTCAAGCATCTGTAACATTATGTACATACATACATACATACATAAATACATACATACATACATACATCCAGATACACACACACACACACACACACACACACACACACACACACACACACACACACACACACACACACACACACACACACATATATATATATAATGTAACAGATGCTTGTATACAGGAATGGTCAAGCACCTGCTGATAGTCCATTGTTTCATGTCTGGCTGTCAGCCTTTGTATGTGAGATGTAAGCACATTTACATACACCTATGCACACACATGCTTGCACACACACACACACAACACCACACTCACACACACACCACACACACACACACACACACACCACACACACTACACACACACTCACCAACAACACACACACACACACTCACACACACACACACACACACACACACACACACACACACACCACACACACACACACACACACACACACACACCCCACACACACACACACACACACACACACTCTCTCTCTCTCTCTCTCTCTCACAAATATTTAACACAAAAGCTGATGCTAATATTATTATTATTGTGATAGGTCGCGTGGTTAAGGGGGGGGTATATGGTGATAATGATGATATTGGTGATATCGCAGCGCCAGGTGAGATGGATGAGTGGGTTAAGGGGTTTGGTGATGATTGCTGTGGTGGTCCTTTAATCCAGAGCAGAAAGGGAAGTCTCTCAATCAAAACACAAGTCCTCGTTTTGCTACTTAAGTCAAGTGTGATAGGTCGCGTGGTTAAGGGGGGGGGTATATGGTGATAATGATGATATTGGTGATATCGCAGCGCCAGGTGAGATGGATGAGTGGGTTAAGGGGTTTGGTGATGATTGCTGTGGTGGTCCTTTAATCCAGAGCAGAAAGGGAAGTCTCTCAATCAAAACACAAGTCCTCGTTGTGTTACTTGACTCTTTATTATCTCTTGATGAGGATAGGTAGGGAAGGAAAACAGGGAAAATGGGAAAATGACAATAAGGGAAAAGGACCGTACTGGGATATGGAAGGAGACAAAAGAATACGAAGAAGAAGACAGGAAGGAAGATGCCAAAGAAGACATGTAAGGAAGACAGTGCTACAGTAATGCCGTGAAGATGATCACCTGCTGTGAGATCAAGAGTGGTGGCAGGAAAGGGCACCTCTGGTAATACTGAGAGTGGCGGTGGAAAAGCACACGCTATGATGCGCCTTGTTAATTTGTACTCTGGGAACAGAGCATGATGGTCATATTTTCAAATCTCAAACCTTTCAGATGGCAAGGTCTGATTGGTTGTTCTCACCAAATTAATCAATCAACCAGATGCCAAGGTCTGATTGGTTGTTCTCACCTAATTAATAAGTCAACACTTAGTGTGTAGTTTTAACGCAGCGCGTCAGTACACACAAGTGAAACGCTGGTCATTGTCCGGCAGTTTCGCGAGTGGGTATGTCCTCGCTATCGAGCCACAAATACCTAAGGCGGTTGAGACAGACGCGCCCTGCGGTCATTGTCTGAGTGTTCCCGCCGGCAATTACACAGTGATTGTTCTATAATGCTGAAGGCAGCATGCATACATTAGTGACGGCCCCCCCCTACGTTCTGTAAAACTACCACATAATACTGACTGGAGATGACGACAAAATCTTGTCGTAGGCCCGCTTTCGAGTACATGTACACATTGTAGATCTGCTAATTGTTTAGCAGTGTGTTATCTACAATCGTCATGTACTGGCTAGATCCTTGGAATGTTCAATGCATAGCTATGGGTAGGCAGAGGCTGTGAGATAATAGTACAATTTGACCAAGAGAACGCAAGGCGTTTTTGATCTAGGCAAGCAAGCTACACGGTGTTGCCTTTGAGCGTTGTAGGTAAATGGGGAAAGATCGTAACAGAGCAAGGCACTCTGTTACACCTCCCCCCACCAATTTGAAAACCATCGTCCACGATGGTGCGTGAACATTGGGTAAATTCTTGAAGGCTGAAATTTGAGGGCCACCTCAAGAATTCACAAAATTTTGAACTGCTGTGGGATATGGTGTAGTATGCAATCCACTTGCATATTAGCTAGGGTATGCATGGGCACACTGGAGAGTTGCAGCAATTTCAGTTCCGAAAGGACAGTTACACTGCTTGGTCAAGTTAGGACTCTGAATTGGTCAACATAACTGGCAGTACGAAAATATGAAACACTGAAATGGCAAATGCCTTAACATAATAAGCTAGAGAAAGTAGCATTAAAGAAAGTAGCATTTAATAAATTCACTAAAGCCTCTTTGCCATACCTATGCATCAAAACATTCATTACGGGAAACAAAATGACAAATGTATAAAACTACATGTAATATGTAAAGAGCATCACATCAATGTCAATCAAAATTCCGAAGGTATGCTTCAGTGAAAATGAAGAAAAATTTGAAAAGAGAATGTGCAAAAAATCATACATGGGCATATACATGGTACAATAGTACACCTAGGTCAGTCTCTCAAATGCAATTATGAAGCATACAATGTAAAATGTCTTACTAAAAATATTCATAATATTTGTAGATAGGCAAGCTATGAAAAGTTCTTTCATGCGACCACGGAAAGGATCGCATAAGAGTCTACATCTTATTTTGAAGTTCTCACTGCGTCTTGTTCAGGAGACTTTTGGGAGCGCCGTGGAGGGATGGGCGGAAGTGCAGGTATAGCTGGCTGTGGTGCAGGATCAGTGGGTAAAGGGTGAGCCGGCACAGTGCGCCTTGGTTTTGGCCGTGGATGGAAGACCCAGGTTTCCTCTTCCGAGTCCGACTGAGAAGAGTATTGTTGTCGTGGTACAGGTTGTGGAAGTGGTTGACCCACAGCTGCATTGAGGAGTCCAGTTGCTGACTGTAGGTCCCGTCGGTTGATCACCCGCTCTGGTCCACCTGAGACAGGGAGTACTGAATAAACATGCTGACCGCCATATGGCCTGGCTGTCACACGATAAAGCTGGGGCTGCCAGTAGTCCTGGATCTTGTTGCGTCCTATGAGACGGTTACGGACATAGACATGATCACCAACCTGTAGCTCATGGTCTGCAGCTTGTTTGGGGTCATACCGGGCTCGGTCCGCTGCTGCTTTTCGGAGCTGGTCCAGGGCTTTCTGGTGTGCTGCCAGGAGTCGTACGCGGTGTTGCTTTACCCAGTCAACTGTCCCAGCTGCTGTGGTGGCTGGCCGTCCTAAAAGGTCATCTACTGGGAGTCTGGGTTCCTGGCCAAAGAGGAGGAAATATGGTGTAAAACCTGTGGAGGCATGGGGCGTTGTGTTGTACGCCTGTAGCAGCTCTGGCAGGTGAAGAGGCCACCGCCTCTTTTGTTCTGGGGGCAGTGTTCTCAGGAGGTCTTGCAAGGATCGGTTAAATCGCTCACATTGTGCGTTACCCTGGGGATGGTACGGAGTTGTTCTCGTCTTCCTGATCCCATAGAGATCACACAGTTCCTTCACCAGCTTCGATTCAAACTCTCGCCCCTGGTCACTGTGGATCCGTTCTGGTACCCCATAGCGTTGGAACCATTCTTGTACCAGGACCCGGGCAACTGTTGACGCTTCTTGGTTGCGGGTAGGAATGGCCTGTGCAAACTTGGTGAACACATCTGTGAGGACAAGAACGGTGTCGCAGCCATCAGTTGCAGGTTCAAGCTTGGTGAAATCTATTGCGAGGATCTCCAAGGGTCTACTTGCCAAAAGGGGGTAGATGGAGTATGCAGTCTAGTGGGCAGGCGATTCATGGCACAGCGTTGGCAGTTTGCCAGGTACTGCTTCACATCTGCATACATGCCAGGCCAGTAGACATGGGTCCGGAGTAGCTCCATGGTCCTGTCATAACCTTGGTGGCCCATGCAATCATGCAGGGATGCCAGGACATCAGGGCGTAGTGAGCTGGGGAGGACTAGTTGCTCACAGGCTCCATGCGATGGGTCCGTCACTCGCCGATACAGCAACCCCTCTTTGCAGATGAGACGAGGGTATTGCCGTACTAGCGTGCGCAGCTGGTGGTTGTGGCTACCTGGTGGCTTGGCTGGCCAGGACTTCAGTACAGGTCCCAAAGTGTTGTCTTGGGTCTGCAGTTGATGGAGCTCCTTTGTTGACAGGCGTGGCAAGATGGTGTCCGTTTGCAGGGACTCGTCAGGCGGTGCTGCATGGTCCTGTTGGTCAGCCTGTGGGGTAGTGGCGTTCTGGCTGTTGCAGCAGGTCTGCTGGACTATAGCAACTTCAGGTGGCATGGGTGTGGGAGGGGGTAGGGCACTGGGGCTGTGGGGTAATCGGGAAAGGGCATCAGCAGGGTTGGTCTTTCCTGGTCGGTATTTGATGTCGAAATTAAACTGGGCAAGTTGTGCTGCCCATCTTTGTTCCAAGGCACCAAGGGGAGCTGTTCTGAAGTGGACTAGGGGATTGTTGTCGGTGAAGACAACAAAATTCGCTCCCAGCAGGTAGTGGCGGAACTTTTCAGTGATGGCCCATTTGAGAGCCAGGAACTCCAACTTCATGCTGCTATAGGCGGCCTTGTTCTTCTCTGTAGACTGAAGACGGCGGCTGGCATAGGCAATGACACGCCGACCTCCCTCTTGATCTTGGGATAGGATGGCACTTAACCCATCATGGCTGGCGTCCGTTTCCAGGATGAAGGGTTTGGTGAAATCGGCGTAGCTCAATATTGGCGCAGAGATCAGTGCCGTCTTCAGAGCATCAAAGGCTGTCTGATGGATGGTGTCCCACAGGTTGGAAATGTCCACAGTTTTCTTCTTAGCATCTCTACTACCCTCTGTGACCAGGTCGTGGAGTGGTCCTGCTAATTTAGAGAAGCGGTGGATAAAACGCCGGTAGTAACTGGCAAAACCCAGAAAGCTTCGCAGGGCTGTTGTTGTGGTAGGTCTTGGCCAGTCTCTCACTGCCTCAATCTTGCCATCTTCACAGCTGACTCCCCCAGCTGAAATGGTGTGGCCCAGGTAATTAACTTCCCGACGAAGGAACTGGCACTTGTCCAGGCGCAGTTTCATGCCCACAGCTGCGATGCGTCCCAATAGTCGATCAAGGTGTTCCAGATGTTCCTCAAAGGTTTTCGAATATACCAGAAGGTCATCCAAGTATACAAGGAGAAACTGAAACATGAAGTCCGACACTGTTGACTGCATCAGGCGCTGGAATGTTGCTGGTGCCGAGACTAACCCCATAGGCATTCTTGTATATTCATAAAGACCCATGGGAGTGACAAATGCTGTCTTGTGTTGATCGTCTGGGTGCATCGCAATCTGGTGATAACCACTGGCCAGGTCAAGTGTTGAAAAGAACTGAGCACCCACAAGGGCATCAAAAGACTCTTGTATCCGTGGTAGTGGGTAGGCGTCACCAACAGTCTTCTTGTTGAGGCGTCGGTAGTCAACACAAAGTCGGAGGCTGCCATCTTTCTTTCTGACAATTACTATGGGGGCAGCATATGGGCTGTAGCTCTCAACAATGACCTTCTGCGCAAGAAGTCCCTTGATGTGTTCCTGTACCTCTTTCAGCTGGTGTGGGGGAATGCGTCGATATGGTACGGCCACAGGCGTAGGGTCTGTTGTTCGGATGCGGTGGTGAACTGCATCTGTGTAGCCTACGTCGTTGTTATCCTTGGTGAAACTTGCTGTGTGTTTGGAAAGCAGCTCTTGCAGTTGTTTTTGCTGTTCAGCAGTGCCATCAAACTTGACATAAGGATGCGCCTGACTAGGTGGAGAGGGAGGTGGAGTAGGGCTAGATGTTTGGGCTTCCATGGAGACTACCAGCTCGTTCACTGTTGTTGAAAACTGGACATTACTTGGGCCCTCAACAGCTGTGATGGAACTTAGAACTGCCACGGGAGTTTTGGCAGGGAGAAAGACATCTTCCTGGGACAAGTTTGCAAGCCGTACATACCTGGAGTTGTGGTCAGCATCCAGGAGAGTGGGAACCAGCATGAGACCCCCAGGCAGTGGTCGGGCCAAAGGTGACGCGAGGAACTGACGGGCAACTTGATTTCCCGTCACCTGGATTGTAGCCATGGAGTTGGCAGGGATTCTGCAACTTCGCTTGGTTCGTGCCATCCCTCGGTCAGGGCGTTTTCTCTGCGAATCTCTCTTGCTATGGCTTGGAGGGATGAAGGGAGGTTTGGGGCTTGGGAAAGGCAAGGGCCAAGGACATTCATGCCTAGCAGAACCGGCAGGCGCTTTTGCGTTGCTGCATAGACGGCTCTGTGGGCTCTTTGACTACAAGGACTGGGATATTGGGGCAGCGGTGTCCAAAGAGTTCAATGTCGACGACGTAGATGCCGGAGTATGGAACTTCTGCGCCGTTGACTGCTCTTAGGGTAACATGGCAGTCCTGAAGTGAAAGGTCTTTCAGGTGCTGTGCAGCCCATGTTTCAGTCACTGTAGTTACTTCACTGCCAGTGTCGACAAGTGCAGAGACCCTCTTATGGTTGATGGTGATATCTGCAGTGGGGCACTGGCCGGTGAGTCCTGATTGTACTGTGTTCCCCGTTGCCCGTTGGTTGCTGGCAACGGGGACTAGAAGTTTCCCTGCTGCCTCTGTTGGGTATGTTGGCGTTGCTGTTGTGGGCGGTCACGCTGTCGTTGCTGGCGTTGTGGGTATGTGTTTTGGTACTGCTGCCGTTGTTGCTGCCAGGTGTGTTGGCCCGTCTCTCTCAGGTAATGCCTGTTTTGCCCGGCACTGGTCTTCAGTGTGACTAAAACGCTGGCACCAAATACAGTATTTGTGCCTCCTGCCCTGTTCCAACTGATTCCCATTGTAGCTGGGTATGGGTCTACTAGCAGTAGGAGGTGGTTTAGGTGTGGTCGTGTCCTGCCGTCTTTCTAATTTGGTGGTGAGGTCTGCTATCTGTGCTTCCAGCCGTGCCAGTGTGGCATTGTATTCCAATGTTACCGCTTGTTGGGCTGGGGACTCCTGGGTGCCATCTTCCCGTACCCAGCGCTGGGCTTCTCTCTGGGCTCCTTCGAAGGACACATCACAGCGGTCCCGAATATACCGCTTGATATCCCTCTTGAGGGCTGTTGGCTGTAGGCCATTGGCGAAGGTGTCCCTCAAGACATTCTCTGAGAGAGGGCTGTCAATCTGTACTTGGTTCACCTTGTTCCACTGAGTCCAAAGTCTAGTGGCATACTCTGTGACAGATTCACCAAGACCCTGTTGAGTCCTGTAGAATGCTGCGGCCAATGTTGAAGCATCCCTCTGTTCGCCCCAGTTCTCATCGATGATTTTGAAGATTTTATCTGGCGTATTGATTTTCAGTGCTGGCATGCGAACAATTAGTTTTCTGGCCTGTCCATCTAGTGCAGATAGGATCCATCCTGCTGCTGCTGCTGTATCCTCTATAGGTTGTAGGTGAAGAGCCAGTTTGACTTCACGCATGAAATCTTCAGCATCAAGGGTGCCATCTTCTCCTGAGAACTTTGGCAATTTCTGGGGGCGAAGAATCGGAGTGTTCACTACAGCCATGTCGTGGGAGTGTTGTCGGTCAGTTGGGCAGCCTGTAGCACTGTCTTCCTTTTAGTTCCCTTTCCGAATCTGGATCCTGCTTTGCAGCGCCAAGTGTGATAGGTCGCGTGGTTAAGGGGGGGGTATATGGTGATAATGATGATATTGGTGATATCGCAGCGCCAGGTGAGATGGATGAGTGGGTTAAGGGGTTTGGTGATGATTGCTGTGGTGGTCCTTTAATCCAGAGCAGAAAGGGAAGTCTCTCAATCAAAACACAAGTCCTCGTTGTGTTACTTGACTCTTTATTATCTCTTGATGAGGATAGGTAGGGAAGGAAAACAGGGAAAATGGGAAAATGACAATAAGGGAAAAGGACCGTACTGGGATATGGAAGGAGACAAAAGAATACGAAGAAGAAGACAGGAAGGAAGATGCCAAAGAAGACATGTAAGGAAGACAGTGCTACAGTAATGCTGTGAAGATGATCACCTGCTGTGAGATCAAGAGTGGTGGCAGGAAAGGGCACCTCTGGTAATACTGAGAGTGGCGGTGGAAAAGCACACGCTATGATGCGCCTTGTTAATTTGTACTCTGGGAACAGAGCATGATGGTCATATTTTCAAATCTCAAACCTTTCAGATGGCAAGGTCTGATTGGTTGTTCTCACCAAATTAATCAATCAACCAGATGCCAAGGTCTGATTGGTTGTTCTCACCTAATTAATAAGTCAACACTTAGTGTGTAGTTTTAACGCAGCGCGTCAGTACACACAAGTGAAACGCTGGTCATTGTCCGGCAGTTTCGCGAGTGGGTATGTCCTCGCTATCGAGCCACAAATACCTAAGGCGGTTGAGACAGACGCGCCCTGCGGTCATTGTCTGAGTGTTCCCGCCGGCAATTACACAGTGATTGTTCTATAATGCTGAAGGCAGCATGCATACATTAGTGACGGCCCCCCCTCTACGTTTTGTAAAACTACCACGTAATACTGACTGGAGATGACGACAAAATCTTGTCGTAGGCCCGCTTTCGAGTACATGTACACATTGTAGATCTGCTAATTGTTTAGCAGTGTGTTATCTACAATCGTCATGTACTGGCTAGATCCTTGGAATGTTCAATGCATAGCTATGGGTAGGCAGAGGCTGTGAGATAATAGTACAATTTGACCAAGAGAACGCAAGGCGTTTTTGATCTAGGCAAGCAAGCTACACGGTGTTGCCTTTGAGCGTTGTAGGTAAATGGGGAAAGATCGTAACAGAGCAAGGCACTCTGTTACATTATTATTATTATTATTATTATTAATTGTTCTTATACAGGATTTTCTTTAAATTCATATGGACTCAGTGTGCATTATACATAATCAGACTTTTTTAGTGAAGCACAGAAAACTCAAGCTGCTAGGTTGGCTGACCCACATTCCACTATCTTGTTGCAAAATCAGCATCTTTGATGGGTGTGCATGATGAGTGTTTTCATGTTTCTAGAAGCCAGCCACTGACATGACTTGCAGGATCTTTAATGTGCATATTTGTTATTCTTCATATTCATGACATTTTGGGTTTATTCAAGAGGGATTCATCACACTCGGTCAATTCCATATGCACACCACCCAGATTTGCCTGCAGTTATCTGGCAGACTCTGAGCCTGCACTAAATCCTGTGTGCTAGCAAGATGTTGAAGTGCCTATGGGGAACCTATAAAACACTAAGTGAACATGCCAGTTTTTAGTGTTGCGAGCTAGGATTGAACTTGACATATTGATAGGTTCTTGAGTCCAAGGCTGGATCAAAACAATCAACCAGCCTGCATAGTCTGCATATTACGAATATCGAATGGGATATTATTTAAAGAATTACCCTCAACCCATTCAGGACACTACTGCCTGAGGCTGCCTTTCTTCGTGCTGTATATACCTCTGATGATTTGACACTTTCAGCACAAAATCCTAAGAAAGACTACGTAATGCTTTTCTAAGAAAGACTACCTAACACAGCTCAAAGAAATTCAACATAACACAGTTCTAAGAAATACAACATAACACAGTTCTAAGAAATACAACCTAGCACAGTTCTAAGAAATACAACATTATACAGTTCAATGAAAGACTACCTAACACAGTTCTAAGAATAAACACAACACAGTTCTAAGAAATACAACCAGACGCAGTTCTTAGAAAGACTGCCAAAATAATTCTCAGATAGGTAGAACATGAGTGTCAAAAGGCTGGCTTTTAATGATGCACTGCTGGTTTTGATTATCTCAGAACTGGTATGTAGTAAGTTGAGGTAACCATTTCAGG
>JAPXFY010000023.1:53565447-53582947 GCA_030674185.1 Monoplex corrugatus
TGCACCAAGTTCCTGCAGGAAGCTGGTGAATAAGGTGAACAAGTGAAAGGGTTAAGTCATTGCTTTTGGTGGATTGGGTTCAGATTAATTTTGTGTTATTTATTCCTCTAGGAACTGGAAGCGGCCGCCTGTAATATGCAGTACCTGAAGGCGGCACTATCATCAGTATCCCCATCACACACTGCAGGACTAAGAGAGACATCACCAAGCCCACATCATCAGTCACATGCTCACCAACACTGTAGTCCTCCCACACACCTGTCACCAGCTGAAGGAACACAAAAACTGGCATCATCAGGTACTGTGACTTCTGGACCAAATTGTGTGGGTGATGATTCCTCAGAAAAATTAGAACAACTTTCCTGTAAACGAAGAGATCAAAAAACTGAAAAGCAGAAATCATCAGACATGTTGAGAATGAACCAAAATGTTGCGACAGAAGGGGCTTCAGAAAACCTTGAACATTTTCCCTACAAATCAGAATCTTTGGAGAAGTCTTTGATGGTGCTTGCAGATGCTGCTGATGCAAACAGGGATGTGCCATCAGGAAGATGTGCAGATTGTGAGTGTTCTGTTGGACCCAGAGAGACGGATGTGTGTGCTGGTGATGATTTTAACGTCTGTGCCAGGCTGGGTCAAGTGGCCAGAAGTTTGCAGGGCAGGAGGGTACACATGGTGGACTCTCCGTTTTCTTTGTCAGAATTTCTGGAGGACAGACTGCAGTCAGGCTGGTCATCTTTTCCACAGCATTGTGATAGTTCTGTCACAGAGACAGAGAGGCAAAACATTTCGGTTTCATTGAAAAGGAAACATGCAGGTGACAAATGTAGCAACAAACTGGTTGGTGAAAGTGACCAAAGTACCAGACTTATGTCAACTGGCACGCACCATGATGTAACAATGAATGAACCAGGCTCCACTCCTCCAGAATGCAAAAAACTGTGCTTGAGAGAAAGTAGGGAAGTGAGCTATCGGAGTGTCTCACACCATGAGAACAAATGTGAAAAAGACATCGAGAATACGGCACAGCCTTTCTGCAGGTGTTCAAAGTCACAAGGATCCCAGGATGTTTCCATTTATGTCCCTAGACCTTGCTCCCTGGAGAGTTACATAAAACTGCTACAGCAGAGATGCACTCAAAAATTAGCATTAGAGTGTGTTGAAGAAGATGAGATGGAGAATGACAGCGAGGGTGGTTCCACAGCATCTAAAGAGGAGACAAGTAATCAGAGTCCTGGTCTGGAGGAGGTTTTGTTAAAGAGTATCCTTCATCCTGATGTTGTCTCTCTGATTGTCTCCAAGCTGAAAGAGCACATACGATGATGTACTGCACCTAATTATGTAAATCTAGTTGTATCCAAGTTGAAATAACACTTCAGCTTGAGTTGCTGTTTCTGAGAATATTTACTGTGGTGTACATCACTGTGATTTTGTGAAAATGTCTCTAAGAGCCCAGTGTGTAAGACTTTTGTGACATCAGTGCATATGGAATTTTTGCCAAGTGTTGGGACACTATCTTGAGAAATGGAAAGTGAAATTAAGAGCCCTTCTAATGATTGTTTTTGAATTTGAACAGTTGTTATTGTAATTGGTATTGTTTATTGTTATTGTTGTTTAAAGCCCAGCTGACTGCACAGAGCCATGTCAGGGCTATGACCACCTCAGCATGTACACATACCTCACTGGAGAAAAAAAACACCTCAAGAAGAAAATTAAGTACACATATCAATGCATATGCTCTAATCTAAGGATATAATAATAATAATAATAATTACAATATTTATATAGCGCAAAATCTTGATAAAATCAAATCTGAGCGCTGAAACAGACACACACACACGCACGCACGCACACACACGCACGCACGCACGCACACACACGCACTCACGCGCACACACACACACACGCGCGCGCACACACACACACGCACACGGCTATAAATGGGGAGAAAGAATAAAAGCAATGGAAAATTATAGAGAGCATATTATATACAATTATATATTGCAATGTGATTCCCCTCCGAGTGGAGACAGGCTGCAGAGGGGATTGAGTGAGGTCAGGATTTTATGCAGAGGAGAAAAGGTGAGTTTTGAGAGTGGACTTGAAGGAGACAAAAGTAGGTTGCTGACGGACTGAGAGAGGAAGTTTGTTCCAGGAGAACGGACCAGAAACAGAGAAGGCTCGTGGACCATAGGTATTGAGCTTAGTGCGTGGAAAGCGAAAAGTCAGAGGATCGGAGGCAGAGCGGAGGGTACGTGAGGGAAGATAGATCTCAAGTAGGCTTGACAGGTAATCGGGGGCTGCGTTATTGAGGCTTTTGTAGCACATGGTGTCTAGTTTGTACTGTATGCGCTTTGATACAGGGAGCCAGTGAAGTTGTGCCAGGAGAGGAGATATGTGGTCAGCTTTTTTCTTTTTGAGTACAAGGCGTGCAGCATTGTTTTGAATGCGCTGTAGGATGTGAGTGGTGGAGGCAGGAAGACTGGACAGGAGTGAATTGCAATAGTCAATGCGAGACATTATGAAGGAGAGAACGAGTTTTGCAGTTGTTTCCACAGAGAGATACTTCCTGATCAGGCTTATACGATGCCCCTCCCATTGACCACTCCATCCAATTTATCACCTGGGAATTTTAAAAAATCAAATCTGATTCTAATATAAACATTACTAAGGACACTAAAACATAATAATATGAAAATGGGCCTAAATTATCTAATTGCCTTTACACATCACACTTCCTTTGAGCCAGAAATGCACTTAACACATGTACCCAATTATTAATCCTAAGAGAAAGTAAATAAGGCTTTGTAGAACACATACAGGTGAATGGACCAGCAAGGCAAAGTGGTAAGAAGAAATGACAGAAAGCAAAGGAAAAAGGCAGAAACAACGAGAGTGACAGAAAAGAGGAAATTTCTAGCACAGAATTTCCAGAAGGTGGGGATACTACTTATACTGAAAGAGCCCCTGGCATCCCCACAAGGGGAAATTTAAAGACTGGAGTTTGACCAGTTTCAGTTTTACTGTGTGCTTAGCCCTGAGATTGCCTTCATGGTTGGTAGGTTGTAACATATAAACCATGTCACTGAGTAATTGATGTTAAAATATTACGTACCATGTTCACAATTTTGTGTACACCAATAGTATGGAGTCTAGTGATTGTCTTTATGAGAAAAAAGAATTTAATAATTAGATTTTCGTAAACGGAGTGACCAAATTTTACTTACTTTAACAGTCCCAGTTACTAAATGATTGTTATTGTATACTGAATTATTTTTATTTTGTAGTCTGTCTTTATGTAAATGTGAGCATAGCTTGTGTGTGTGCATGCACGCTGGAAAGAGAGAAACAAAGAGAGTGTGGGAATGAGACAGATTATTTGTCTGTACTTGAAAGAGACTGAATGTATGATTCTTTTCAAATAAGTGAATATGATATTGATAATTCAGCAGATAAAATCAAAGATTCACACATGTTAGTGATTAGCCCTTTGACTCCCACACCCTGTCTACTAGCATCCTGCATTGTTAACCATGCTAGCAAAACAAAAATTCCTCAGGAAGCTGGTGGATAGGCTGAGGGAGTCAAATGGTTAAGTTTTTGCAGTTGGTGGATAGGGTGCGGTAGTCAAAGGGATAAGGAATTGTGCATGAAAATAGAAATAGGTGTTTCTTGACCTGCATATGTTGGTGGGGGTGGGGGTGGGGGTCGCATTATGTGAATTTATGCATGGTTATGATCAAATGTAAGAAAATGAAATTCATCATTTAGGAATGATGCACACCACACAACAGTGTTGCACTCAATTTGTCATATGGAGTGATTATACTGGAATGTGGTGAGAAAGAAATGACTGCATACTTCCTTGGTTTGGAGTTGGATCAAGAGGGCTTCATCACTCTTGGACAGTGCCATATGCACCCCACCAACATCTGCCAGCGTTTGCCTGGCAAACTCACTACACGTGTACATAACCCTGTGTACTGGCAAGATCATGAAATTAGGAGGGGAGAGTATGGATCTATCACACCCTAAGCTTATACCACCAGAACGATGGATACATTAAGATGGTCAAGCCACATCTGGTGATGAATGTGGCCATTTTCTCCAGTTTTTATCAGCTGACATGGAGCTGGGTGGTCAGAGGAATGGTTGCTGGCCACGTCTCTTATCGCTCCACTTGATAGAGGCAGCACCACTGCAATACATTATACATGTCTTGTATCTTGTCAGCTGACATGAAGCTGGGTAGTCAGTGGAATTGTTGTTGGCCATGTCTCTTGTTGCTCCATTTGATAGAGGCGATATCACTGCAGTAGATGTCTTGTCAGCTGATATGGAGCTGGTTGGTCAGCAGAATAGTTGTTGGCCATGTCTCTTGTCTCTCCGCTTGATAAATGGTGACATTACTGCAATGTATGTTTGGTTGTCTGTGTTCTTCTTCTTGATCACAGGGGCAGGTGGTGAAGGCGTCAGTTTGAATTTAATAGTTCATGAATGTGTTCAGCTGATGAGGAGCTTCATCAAGACCACTTCTGATCCGGACAAAAGATGGTAGTCATTGGTATATTTAGCACGGGCTCTGTGCTACAGGCAGACACAAGTCGATCACTGATAAGGAAGATTAGGAAAAGACAAGCAACATTTATAGGCCATTTTATGAGGAAGGGGGATTTGGAGCACCTGGTCACAACGGGAAAGCTGGAGGGAAAGAGAGCACCGGGTAGACCCAGGGAGAGAATGCTGGACGGACTTGCAAAGTGGCTGAGGATGAAGAGGGTGGGGGAGATGCTGGGGGCAACGAGAGATAGAGATGGTTGGAAGTCCATGGTCGCCAACGCCATGCGGCAGGGCACCTGATGATGATGATGATGATGATCTGTGCTACAAGTTTCTTCTTTTCTGTCACTTTCTTTGTTTCTTCGTTGCTTTCTGTCATCTGTTCTTATCATTTTCAGCCTTGCTGGTCCATTCACCTGTATGTGTTCTATAAAATCATGGGATTGATAATTGGGTATACGTATTGACTGCATGTTTGACTCTAAAGAAACGTTGCTGTGCAGAAGCAATTTTAGATAATCTGGACCATTTTTTTATGTATGCTTCAGTGTCCATTGTTATGTTTACAATTGTATTCAGGTTTGCTTTTTGAAATCTTCTGGTGATAAATTCGATGGAATGGTCAATGCTAGGAGCATATCCTTAGATCATGTTGCGCATGCATTGATATGTGTACTTATTTTCTTTTCAACTTCTTTTTTCCCAACCAGATGTTGGGTACATTGCGAAATGGTTATAGTTCTGGTATGGGTCTGTACAAGTCAGCTGAGCTTTAAACAATAAGAATAGCTCTGAAAAAGAGTCTAAAGAAATGTGAAGTGCATTGTGGCAATTTTAGGCACTGTATGACACTTTATATGTTTGTAGGTTTTTGTGTAGGAGAGTTATGTTTTATACATTTGTATTTAGGTTTGTTTTTTAATCCCCTTGGTGATAAATTCCACAGAATAACCAGTGCCAGGGACATGTCCTTAGATTGTTTGCATAAATACAATGATTTGGGTACTACATTTCTTGTTTTCATGTTTCTTTTTTCCAGAGTTATTGATGTGTGTAGATGTGTGGTTTGTTTTGAGATGATTTGATTTGATGTGTGTAGATGTGTGGTTTGTGTGAGATGTAATTGTTGATTGATGTGTGTAGATGTGTGTGGTTATTGTGTGTGTAGATGATTTGATTGAATGTGTGTATGATGTGTGGGTTGTTTGTGAGATGATTTGATTGATGTTAGATGTGTGTTTTAGTTATGTTTGTGGTTTAGTTTTTTTAGATGATTTGATGTGAATGTGTGTGTAGATGTGTGGTTGTTTGAGATATATACTGATGTGTGTAGATGTGTGGTTTGTTACAAGATGGTTATAGTCCTGATACAGTTCTGAGCATTCAGCTGGGCTTTAAAAACTAACAATAATAATATTTCTTGTATAGCACTATTCTCTAAACTCATTTAGACTTGCTTCCTATGGCATAAAATCATATGTCTTAGTGGAGCATGGAAAACACAAGCCGTTGGGCGATTGAACCACATTCCACTAAGTTGTTGCATAGTCTGTATTTTTGGTGGATGTGCATGCGGGGTGTTGTCATATTTTCATAAACCAGCCACTGACATGACTTTTAGGATCTTTTAACATGATATTCGATATATTACCAGAAACAAGAATGAAAAAGCTGAACAAAAGCAGTGACAGAATTAAAGAGCCAATTTCAAAAGAGAAGTTCCATTCTAAAATTTTATTTTGAATCCTCAAAATATTGTTAATAAATTGCACACATTTAATATCATGGGACAAAAATAATTTCATACTTAACTGCTACCAACACCAAAAGATAAAAAAAAACATATAAAATAACAAAGTTAGTAAATACAGACAAGCTAACCTTGCAAAATACAGTTTTTTACAGTACCTGAGAATACTATGTACCTGGTACACACAAAAAAAAGAAATATGAAAAATTATGAAAAATAGATCAAACCCACTGACAGTAAAGAGCCAGTTTCAGTGAATATTGTGTACTTTAATATTTATTTCAGTACAAACACCGAGTTGATAAGTTTATTGATTCATTCTATTATCATGTCAACCCATAAAAATTAAATCAATAAATGTTACCAGCATTGAATAATACTAAATGACAGTGTCACGGGGGGGGGGGGGGGGAAAAGTTACTTTTCATAAGAAATGACAATACAGAAGATGTACTCAAACAGCACAACTGAGCTGACAGACAATAGGTAAGGTGGTCAGGGAGTAGGATCTCCAATTTAAGGTTTGGGGTTCAACCCTGCCTGGATTTCACTTAGTGGGAAAAAGATGTAGACTGTCTGGATCTTCCAGGTCAACACCTGTCCATACCTGCTGGTACCTGCACCTCCTTCACATGGATAAGCATGCAGAACATCAAATACACGTATATTAAACTTTTGACTCCTGCACCCTGTCCACCAGCATCCTGCAGTGTCAACCATGCTAGTAAAGCAAAAACTTAACTCTTTGACTTCCTCCCCTATCCACTGGCTTCCTGCATGAAGGTGGTGGATAGGGTGAGGGAGGCAAAGGGTGAAGTTTTTGCAGTTGGTGAATTGGGTGTGGGAGTCAAAGGCTTAAAGATTCTGTAAACCATGCAAGTATTTGGTGGCTTATGGAAACATGGAAAACACCCAGTGTGCAGGCCCATGAGCAGTAGGCAGACAACGCAGCAACACAGTGTGAGCCAAACAATATGCATGCATACTTTCAAGAAAAAAAAATGTCATACTGCTCAAAATGGGAAAAAAGATATCACTGAGATGAAGTATTAAGAACAGATGTTGCACACAGACGTTACAGGCTTTCATCGAATGTTAAACATCTTTCAATATACAGAATATTATGCGGCAGAGAATACAGTAGCATCTGAGATTAGATATTAAAAATTCATTTTACCAATAGATGTTGCAAATCATTCTTCACATGTTAAAAAAATTATATATAAAACATTATGTAGCAGAAAGGAATGATTATCAAAAGGGAATGTTTGCAGCAGAAAGGAATGATTATATTATTTAAAAGGGAATGTTTGCAAAAGCTGAACAACTGATAAGACTCAAAGTATGCTTCACATTAACCCTTTGACTCCCTCACCCTATCTGCCAGCATCCAGCATTGTCACCCATGACAACAAAGCAAAAACTTAACCCTTTCACTCCCTCACTCCTACTCCTGTAGGAGCTGGCAGATAGAGTGAGGGAGTGAAAGGGCTAAGTTTTTGTATCTTGGTGGATAGTGTGCAGGAGTGAAAGGGTTAACTGATCACAGATATTACTGTTGTCAAGGAGTCTCAAAAGCTCCAGAAATATTCCTTACTAATTAGGGACTAACTTATGTAAAAAGTATGTAAATAGGGTCATTCAAGGGGCAAACAGGCAATTTTTGATTTGATACAAACTGTGCACACCTGCACACCGATGTCCTATGTACAATTGTCTCATCACCTGTCTCAACTGTTGAAGTCACTGAGTTCGGAGTTGGCCGCTGCACACCAGGACACCACCATCTCCCTCCAGACTGCTCTGTCTTGACTTTTGTAGACAATTTCTTGAATATTTAGGCCACTGATGTTGGTTATGTTCTCCATGTATGAGACTGGATTGTCTCATACTGTCATAAATATCACTGTCACTGAATTTTGTAAAGAAAAGTTGAGTCCTTAAGTAGAAAATAACATCACACTACAAAACACTGGACTGCTAAAAACACAAACACACGTATATGTATATATATATAGGTATATACGCTTATTTACTTTTTGACACTTATATCAATCACAGGTTCAATTTACATGATATTGAGCAAGTTTTTTTTTCCTGTCATATCGCCAGATGTCATAGAGATGTGTCTTAATGCCACTATTAAAAGGGTGTCATACAGAGCCTTAGAGATATTTTGTCAGTATTGCCTGAAGCAGTTTACTTCATAATACCATAAAAATGTGGAAATGATGAAAGCACATGAACAAAAGGCATATTCTGAAAAACAAATGACAGATAGTCTGAACACAGATAGTCTGAAACATACACACACAACTTGAAACGACATCTTAAAATGACAAGATTAGTTAAAAAAAAAGATACACAACAAAGACTTTCATTCACAAACTGACCTTCACAGATACACTCGCACGTAAAGGATCTCTTGACACAGACGTGTGGCAAATATTAAAAAATATAAACATTTCAAATGAATATACTAAATATATGTGATGCAACATAGAAAAAATAGGCTAAAGTGTAAAAATTAAATTTTTCATTTCTGAGTTGTTTTTTTTACTCGTTTTTAAAATTCAAAGT
Source organism: Monoplex corrugatus (assembly GCA_030674185.1). Classification (NCBI taxonomy): domain Eukaryota; kingdom Metazoa; phylum Mollusca; class Gastropoda; order Littorinimorpha; family Ranellidae; genus Monoplex; species Monoplex corrugatus. The sequence continues at coordinate 53,574,338 of JAPXFY010000023.1, forward strand.
TTATAAATCAATATGCAAAATACCACAAATAATTCATTTTATTATACTATAGTTTTCTTTTTAGACAGTGTTCAAACTTTCTTTCATATATTTTGGACAAGCAAAAAAATAAGCTCATAAAATTCTAAACCATACTTCTGCTTTTTTGGGTGCTTTCAGCCATAGAACTCATTAACCTTTTCACTCCTTCACCCTATCCACCAGCTTCCAGCATAAATCATTTCACTCTCTCATCCTATCCACCAGCTTTCTGCATTAATTCTTCAATTCCTTCACCCAGTCCACCAACTGCATTATCCATTTTACTCCCTCACTCTGTCCACCAGCTTCCAATGTTAATCCTTTGACTCTCACACTATACCCGCCTGCATCCTGCATTGTCAACCATTCCCGCAAAGCAGACTTAATCCTTTGACTCGCTCAACAGGAAGCTGGTGAACAGGGTGAGGGAGTCAAAGGGTTAACTGCAGTTAGCGGATAGGCTGGGGGAACCAAAGGGTTAACAGCCTGTCCACCTGCTTCCTGCACTAATCCTTTCACTTCTTCACCCTGTCCACCAGCTTCCTGTCTTAATTATGTGATGACTCCCAATACATGACTATAGATGCAGTCAGAAAATAAAGGCTTAAATACTCATGGAAAAATCTCAGCTGTCAAAAGTTTGACCATGTGCAGCTATTTCAGGCCATTCAATGACTGGCTAGCTGTTTTTAGCCTCGTTTTACTATGCTGCCTCGCACATCTGTAAACACAACTCTTTCCAAAATGAAAATGTACTAATGTATAACGTACTAATGGTACATGATACAGAATACACGAATACAATGGAAATGAGCTGAATACACAATAAACTGAAAACACAGTACAGGAATACTGTGAAAATAAGTTGAACATCTGAAAAGTATAAGATGATCTTAAGACAGTCTGCGAAAACCATACGAGGCAATGTAATTGTTAGGGTTAACCCCTTGAGTGCCGACATTTTTTACAGTGTTTCCATGTGCCAGGGAAAAACGTTGCATCGCTACCATGTACATTGTTGATTCCATATTTATGGGAATCTATGCATGAAATTACACAGAATGGTGAATTAGACATGACTAAATGTATTTTCAGATGATTTATGTAGTAATTTCTCAAAACAACTACATACTTGTAAACTCATAACCGCTCATGATAGAAACCAGAAAAACAAAGGAAAAAATAGAAGATATGACCCTCCTGATGAAATCTAAAAGTATTCAGACTTTGGCAGACTTCCTACTAAGAGATCACTGACAGCTGACGAGTTACAAAGAGCCACAGTGTGCTAGTGCACCGAGTGGCTTGACGGGTCAAGTCGTCTGCTGCGGCATGCCCCCACCCCCATCCCACTCCATCACCCTAGTCTTCCCCTTGCCACTTCTAATACTACTGACTGACAGTGTGGCTTGTATAATTCTACAATGTGGTTGTCTGTCTCAACCATGGAAAATGTTGGCTAGCTGCCAGTATTGCCTGTAGCCACAAACCCTCCCTTCGTGTCACGTGCTTGGAAAATCAATACTTTTCGTGTTGGGCCTGTCTGCTGCTCATTTCATACCAACAGCCAGTAACTACTGCTGTTTTCAACTCTTCTTGTGTCAGATTTGTCTTCTGAATCATCCCACAGTCATTTATAAGTTCTTGACTCAACTCACATGCTTACAAAGGCTGAAAACATGCAGCATTGCAAGACAGTCCTGGTGTCAACATTTTTGCTGAAAACCAGTTTCTCTTTTCAGATAAATAAAACCAATCTGGTGAGGGTTGCATAGGTCAAAAAGCCATGTAAGGGAAGCCAGTCACTTTTATGAACCCTCTCTGAGACTGACAACATCAGTCAGTGCTTCTCTCCCATTTACATCAGGCTGAAAATAATAAATGTGCGTCAAACTACCTTCATAAATTTCATGTATGTAGGCACCAGAGAAGGCTCCGAGAGCTCCGTAAATTTTACGGATATGGCACTCAAGAGGTGAACAAGTAATGCTTGAACCCTTTCAGCAGTGTGCCATGTTTAACCAATTTAACAACATGTTATTGTCACCAATACCACATGATTGTGGCTTGGTGGAGACCAGAAAAGTGATGTATCCAGATAATGAAACAGACCATGGACAGGTATTAGTGGTAACTTTAGCTTGTGCATAGTCTGCCAGGGACTAGAAACATGATGTACAGTATCCAAATGATGAAACAGAACATTAACAAATATATACTGTTGTACAGTATCCAAATGGTGAAACAGAACATTAACATATATGTACTGTTGTATAGTATCCAAGTGATGAAACAGAACATTAACATATATGTACTATTGTATAGTATCCAAATGATGAAACAGAACATTAACATACAGAACATTAACATATATGTACTGTTGTATAATATCCAAATGATGAAACAGAACATTAACATGTATGTACTGTTGTATAGTATCCAAATGATGAAACAGAACATTAACATATATGTACTGTTGTATAGTATCCAAGTGATGAAACAGAACATTAACATGTATGTACTGTTGTATAATATCCAAATGATGAAACAGAACATTAACATGTATGTACTGTTGTATAGTATCCAAATGATGAAACAGAACATTAACATATATGTACTGTTGTATAGTATCCAAATGATGAAACAGAACATTAACCCTTTGACTCCTGCACCCTGCCCGCAAGCATCTTGCATTGTCAACTACGCTAGCAAAGCAAAAACTTAACCCTGGTGGATAGGGTGAGGGAATCAAAGGGTTAAGTTTTTGCAGTTGATGCACAGGGTGTGGGAGTCAAAGGGTTAATATACATTGTTGTATAGTATCCAAATGATTTCTTTGTTCGAAACTTTTTTCAAAGTCCTGTTCATCATGATGGAGAAGAAAATTCACAGCCTTGATGAAAACAAAAAGTGTATACATAAACAAGTGTACAGATTGTTTTTGCATAGTCAACTGGACTCACTGTGCATCACACATAACCAAACTTTTGAGTACATCATGTATAACTCAAGCTGGTAGGCAAGCTAACCATATTCCACAATATTCTTGCAGTGTCTGCATATGTTTCCATTATTCTGGTGGTGTCAGCTAAGTGTTTCATAGGTCCCTTCACCCCTTTCCCCATGTCAAGACCTTGCTAGCTCATAGGGTTTTTCGCACAGGCTCAGGAGGTCTGTCAAATAACTGTTGGCAGATTTGGGTGGAGCACATATGGATTGTCTGAACGAAGAGAATCCCTCTTGAACAAACTCCATACTCATATAGGCATGCATGCTGGATTGTTTTCATGTTTCCACAAGCCAGTCACTGACATGACTTGCGGGATCTTTAACATGCATATTTGATATTGTGCAACACGCATACACATGTAAGGGATTTAGGCACCAGCGGGTCTACGCAGATGGAAAAGTCTATGTGAATTGAATCCAGGAACTGCTGACTGCAAGCCCAGCATTTACCCATACAAGTTTTATAAATTCATACACAGAAAGAGAAGAAAAACAGGAAATCTAAAAATTATTTTATAGAGAAATCGTACAAAAATACATTCTTTTGAAAGATGGCTCACAAAAAATCCTGTCTTTTGGATAGGATATCATACAGTAACGGGAAAAAAAATAAAGATTGAGCTGTTTCCCTGAGGTGGAAAGGGAGTGAGATGGAACAGATTTCAAATTTAATCAGGCTAGCATTATAAAAGTAGTGCCTATCTCTAGTCCCTTGCTGCTTTACTTTACCCAACCTTAAACTGGATAAGGCTGGTGGACTGGAAGCCATTTTTTGTTTTGTTTTGTTTTTGTTTTGTTTTGTTTATTGAATGAGATTCGCATCGGTATGAAGTCAGACTAGAAGGAGTGAAGTCTGCCTTTATGGCAACCAGTTCTCTTCATACAGTTGTAAATCAGTTCAGCTGAATACTTGTGTAAATGTTACACTATTAATACAATATTGTGTAAGAGAGAGAAAATCCAAAGGGGAAAATCACAGTAGGAACAATATAGGCCTACCGCACAAAGCAAATGGCACCCTAAATTTTAACCCTTTCAATACCTCATCCTCTCCAGCTTCCTGCATAGCGTGAGGGATGAAAGAGTTGAGCAAATGACCAAGAAGGCGTGAAAAGAGTTAAGCCAATGAACAAGTGTTGATTATGCTAGTATTTGAGGCACAAGTGCACAAAACAAGAAATTTACCTCCATGGCTTCCATACCCCACCATGTTCAAAGGGATTGCCCTTGGGATCGATGGGTTTGTTGTTTGGTTTGACCATGGTGTCTTTGTACTGCTGCAAACGCTCCAGCATTATAAGCAACTGATTTTGATGAAATGATGCAATATTGTTATACTCACAAGGGTCTGACGGAATATGAAACAAACATGGGAAGACTTCAGATACACAGTTGAAAGACGCATTCAGCGGTTTCTTACCACACTGAACTTTAATTGGTGATTTTTTTCTGTGATCATCAAACCCATTCTCTGCTTTTGTGAAAGCAGAATGTTCTTGATCATTATTCTGGTAAAACCTCAGCTCTGAACTGAACTTCAGACTACCATCGTCCCCTTCAGGGGAAGACATTTGAGGTGGGGGGTACCAGCTGTTATCATGGTTAGAAATATGTCCCATCACTAACTTGTAGTCCCCCATACGAATGGCTGCAAAATTGTTGTCAGGGTCGATATTGTGTAGCACTTCTTTTCTTACTGCTGAACCGTTGTTTTTCAGCATGTCCAGCATGTCGTATCCATCTTGCTTTTTCAAGGTCGAAGGGTCACCACCGGCAGCATGGAACAGGGTGGGCAGCCAGTCAGTGACATGGAAAAAGTTTTCAGACACATAGTGCTTGTCTCCTAGCAATGGACTGTTGATAAATCCAACCCCACGCACCCCTCCTTCCCACATGGTGTTCTTCACGCCTCTGCAACATCATCATCACAGGCCAAATTTATAGACAATCATCACAGGCCAAATTTATAGACAATCATCACAGGCCAAATTTACAATCATCACAGGCAAAATTTATAGGGACAACTTCACTTACGATGTCAATAAATCTCACCCATATCTATTTACACCATGACATTAAAATAACTGGAAAGTTTTAAAGCCTATTGCTATTATGTGGTCCAAAATCATGTTAATACCACATAGTGACTTGATCACAGACTATGATCCATCACGTGGCATCAATGCATTTGGAATTTACTCAGAGCGCAAAGATTTTATCTTGAGAAACTGAAGATGTGCCCAGAGATTATCATTAATGTCTACTACTTCGTGTAAGCAAATCTTTAGGAAAACAAACAAACAAACAAACAAACAAAAAAAGAAAAAAAGAAAATTTAATCTTGACACCTGGACAGACTCAACCCGTAGAATACATTCACGTCAAACAGTTTTACAAACTTCCACTTCAAGAGTTATGACACTTCACATGAACCAAACTACCAATTTTGTCACTTTCAAAGAGTCAAATTTCACTTCCCATGAAATGAACTATAAATTTTGTTGCACGGTTAGTGGCCAATCATGAAGTGATTCAAATCAATTACCATGAAATCATACAGTGGTCAATCATGAAATGAATCAAACCTATTACCATGAAATCAATGGGTCAATCATGAAGTGAATCAAATTAATCACCATGAAATTAGTGGGTCAATCATGAAGTGAATCAAATCAATTTTCATGAAATCACATAGTGGTCAATCATGAAGTGAAACAAATTAATCATCATGAAATTAGTGGGTCAATCATGAAGTGAATCAAATCAATTACCATGAAATCACATAGTACTCAATCATGAAGTAAATCAAATCAATTACCATGAAATCACACAGTGGTCAATCATGAAGTGAACAAGTCTATTACCATGAAATCAGTGGTCAATCATGAAGTGAACAAGTCTATTACCATGAAATCACAGTGGTCAATCATGAAGTGAATAAAATCAATTACCATGAAATCACACAGTGGTCAATCATGAAGTGAATCAAGTCTATTACCATGAAATCACATGGTGGTCAATCATGAAATGAATCAAGTCTATTACCATGAAATCACACAGTGGTCAATCATGAAGTGAATCAAGTCTATTACCATGAAATCACAGTGGTCAATCATGAAGTGAATCAAGTCTATTACCATGAAATCACACAGTGGTCAATCATAAAGTGAATCAAGTCTATTACCATGAAATCACATGGTGGTCAATCATGAATTGAATCAAATCAATTACCATGAAATCAGTGGGTCAATCATGAAGTGAATCAAATCTATTGCCATGAAATCACATAGTGGTCAATCATGAAGTGAATCAAATCAATTGCCATGAAATCATATGGTGGTCAATCATGAAATGAATCAAATCTACTACAATGAAATCACAATTACTACCATGAAATCACATAGTGGTCAATCATGAAGTGAATCAAATTGATTACCATGAAATCACATGGTCAGTCATGAAGTGAATCAAACCAATTACCATGAAATCACACAGTGGGTCAATCATGAAGTGAATGATATGAAATCACATGGTCAATCATGAAGTGAATCAAATCGATTACCATGAAATCACACAGTGGGTCAATCATGAAGTGAATCAAATCAATTACCATGAAATCACACAGTGGGTCAATTATGAAGTGATTCAAATCTATTATCATGAAATCACATAGTGGGTCAATCATGAAATGAAGCAAATCAATTACCATGAAATCACATAGTGGGTCAATCATGAAGTGAAGCAAATCAATTACCATGACATCACAGTGGGTCAATCATGAAGTGAATCAAATCTGCCTACACAAACATTCTCAGCTGCCACTGTGATTTCATGGTAATAGACTTGTTCACTTCATGATTGACCACTGTGATTTCATGGTAATAGACTTGTTCACTTCATGATTGACCACTGTGTCATTTCATAACCTTGCCGATGAATTCTATACTACTCTCCACCATCTTCTGGACACTCATGCTCCAGCCACAACCCGTCTTTTACCTGACCGCCCCCCTACCCCCTGGCTCACTCATGAGATTGCCTGTGCAAAACGTGCCCGCCGCAGAGCAGAGCGCCGCTGGCGCAAATCCAAACTCACTGTACACAGGCAACTTTTCCAAGCCTCTAAAACAAAAGTATCCCCCTCATTGCATCTGCAAAAACAAGCTATTTCCAAACCAAAATCCTGAATGCCTCTTCTTCAAAAGAACTCTTTACAACCATGAATCATCTCCTTGGCACACGAAAAGACTTACCTCTCCCAACAAAACATACAAATGAAGAACTCCCATCTGTATTCTCCAAGTATTTCACCACCAAAATACAAACTCTTCGTGACAGGCTTGACAGGACACCCTGTCAACCATGCCCACCTGACCCTTCCTTCTCTGGCACACCTCTCACTACTTTTACCCCAGTCTCACAAGAAGAAATTTTCAACACAATCAGATCCATGTCGTTCAAAACCTGTGAACTGGATCCTCTTCCAGGTTCTCTCTACTCCGACTGTCTCCCTACTCTCCTCCCATTCATCACTGACATCATCAACACTTCTTTTCAAACTGGAACTGTCCCAGATTCTTTCAAGTCTGCTATTGTTCACCCTCTCCTCAAGAAACACAATTTAGATCCAAATGAACTGAAAAATTACAGGCCTATCTCTAATCTCTCTTTCTTGTCAAAACTCCTTGAAAAGGTCGTCCTCAACCAGCTGAACTCTCACCTGTCTGCCAACAATCTCCTCAATCCTTTCCAGTCAGCCTACTGCCAGTGCCATAGCACTGAAACTGCCCTACTACACATTCTCAACAATCTCCTCCTTGCAACTGATACTGGCAAAGTCTCTCTCCTCACACTCCTTGATCTGTCTGCAGCCTTCGATACCATTGACCATGGTATTCTCCTTTCTAGACTTCATCATACTTTTGGCATCTCTGACATTGCTCTCTCCTTTTTCACTTCGTATTTATCAAACAGAAAACAAACTGTTCTCATCAATGGCACTTACTCTCAACCTGCATACCTGACCTGTGGTGTTCCACAAGGATCTGTCCTTGGCCCTGTTCTTTTCACTCTTTATACCTCCCCCCTGTCCACCATCATCAACTCCCACTCTATAAAACACCACTTCTATGCTGATGACACCCAACTTCAAGACAGTGACTCACCTGATAATATACAGCGCCTGTTGACTCGCACCACTGAGTGTTACTCGGACATTAAGAACTGGATGACACACAATAGACTTCAGCTTAATGACGACAAGACAGAAGCTATCCTCATTGGCACCCGTCAGAAACTTTCCCAGCTGCCTCCTCTTTCTCTCCCATTATGTAACACATCAGTCCCAATTTCTGATTCAGCTAAAAACCTTGGTGTCTGCATTGACTCTACCCTGTCCATGAACAACTTTGTTTCTCAAACTGCCAGATCTTGCTACTATCATCTCCATCGTATAAGCCTGATCAGGAAGTATCTCTCTGTCGAAACAACTGCAAAACTCGTTCTCTCCTTCATAATGTCTCGCATTGACTATTGCAATTCACTCCTGTCTGGTCTTCCTGCCTCCACCATTCACATCCT
>JAPXFY010000023.1:53587947-53727947 GCA_030674185.1 Monoplex corrugatus
CATCAATCATTCAGTAGAAGTAGTAGTGTATAGTAGTAGTAGTAGTAGAAGTAGTAGTGTATAGTAGTAGTAGTAGCAGCAGCAGTAGCAGTAATTCTATTATTACTATTATCATTATTAGTATTATCATCATGAAATTATCAACAGATTCTTTACTGATGACAAACAAACAATCACCTTATACTCTACTGATCATGATTTTATCGATGATAGTCAAGCAACTGAGTTACTGATCTCAATCAATGGATTTACAGATCACAGTAAATGGTAAAAAGAAACTCTGGGGACAGCCGGACAGCAGAAGGTCCTTAGAGGAGAAACCCCCTTCAAACAAGTGTTTCGGTCCTTAACTCCTGACACTCTAGGGGGTCTGGGCTGCATCCAGGTTATGACTCCTGAATGCCCCTCTGTTGTCACCATTATTTTAAAAAATTGATCAATGACAAACAATCAACTTATTTTCCATCACTTGTGAAATAAACTTTCAATGTGGTTTGTTCACTCAGGAAGTGAAATGGACCAGCTCTCGGTTGAAATGTGCATGCATTCTCTCTCACTCACATGAAATGGGACAACTTGATACTTACATCCTGGGCCTCATGATCAAAGTAGTCTTCGTGTCCCGTATAGTAACCAAAGTGAGTCTCAAATCCACGGTTAGTTGGCAGGTATGGGTCAGCAAAGAATCCCAAGTGCCACTGAAATATCAACATACAGCACATGCTGACAATTGAGTGATTGTACAAAAACAGTTCTGGACACTACTCCTACTGTTGTAGGCAGTGGATCAGACCTAAACTTGGATTAAAAAACCTGTACTCCCCTTGCTGACAAGATCCTGGACACAGGTTAACAGACAGATGCTATGGCTCAATTTGAACCAACCTCTTTCATTTTTTAAAGGGAAACTGAGTACGGATGATAAAATTACTCAGAATCACAAGATTCAGAGAGTAAACAAATGGGGTTTAACTCTTTGATTCCTGCACCCTGTCCACTATCATCACGCACTGTCAACCATGCTAACAAAGCAAAAACCGAACCCTTTGATTCCCTCACCCTATCTACCAGCTTCCTGCAGGAAGATAGGGTGGGGGAGACAAAGGGTTAAGTTTTTGCAGTTGGTGGATAAGGTGTGGGAGTCAAAGGGTTAAAAGACCTGTCCTTGCTGACAAGTTCAGGACACAGGTTAACAGACAGATACTATGGATCAATCTGAACCAACCTCTTTCAAGATAAACTGAGTAAGAATGATAAAATTACTCAGGATCACAAGAGATTCAGGGAGTAAACGAATGAGGTTTCATCCTTTCACTCCTACACCATGTCCACTATCATCCTGCACTGTCAACCATGCTAACAAAGCAAAAACTTAACCCTCTGATTCTTTCACCCTATCCACCAGCTCCAGGAACCTGGTGAATACAGTGATGTTGGTGGACAGGATGCAGAAGTCAATGGGTTAAATGTGAAAAAACAGAATTCTGAAATCAACAGGTCAAGTGGGTAAGGCATCAGATTTTCAATCGGAAGATCTGGGGATTGATCCTGCGTGCATATCTCCCACACAGAGGATAAAGAGTGGAGATTTTACCAATCTCCCAGGTCAACATGTATAAAGATGTGTTTGTGCTTAAACCCACTTCATGTGTATACACACACATAACATCAAATATGCATGTTAAAGATCCTGTAAGTGCGTCATGTCAGTGCCTGGTAGCTTACGGAAACATGGAAAAGTCTGGCATGCATGCCAACTGAAGATGGAATATGCAGACTGTGCAGCAAAACACTGCCTGTACAGTGCAGACAAAAGAATGTGCATGCATATATGCATTTTAGAAAACTGGACTGCTTAAAGCAAAATAAAAGATGGTCAAGAAGGGCTCATTATGTTTTTACAATTCAAGATATGCTCCACCCAAATCAGCCAGCACAAAATTCTCAGATGCGTAATTGAGGGTGTTGCTCAAATTTCTGACCAATATCACAGGTTCTGTATCTCTCAAGCCTGACTGGCAAACAGGATATATTATAAAAGTAAGCACAAAGTACAGCCCTTGAAACACAGTTCAGTTTGAAATAGAACTCCACAGCATCATCACTATTTCCTTCATCAAAGCACAGTGTAAAACTGTTTCAGATATAGTGGCCCTTCATATCATGAGATTTGAAGGTGTGCTGGAGAGACACAAAAAAATGAGTGATGTAAGTGGGGTAGTGTGACACAAAAGAGGTGCAGAAGATGGAGCAGCAAAAAGAAAAAAACATAAACCCTCAGTTTCAGTTTCTCAAGATAACGTCTCCGCACTCTGGATGAATTCCATATGCACTAACATCATAGGTGCCATGTGATGGAGAAGATCCAGAATGATCATGCCACAACCCTTAAGCCTGCACATAAACCCATGAGCTGGCCAGGTCCTGAGGTCCTACCTAGTCCATTTTTTTTAAATCTTATACTAGGAGTGCACCAGGCTATCATTGGAAGAGTTTTGATTATATTGAAACAACATGTGTATCAGAGTATCTTATCATCAAAGAATAGACTAAATAAACAAAACTTTCAAAAATGATTAAAAGATTGTGTGAGCCTCAGTAGCTCAGTTGGTTTGAGCGTCGGATTCACATGCTAATGGTTGTGGGTTCGAATCCTGGGGTGCAATACATTAAAATTGGGCCTTCATCCCACTGCTTCCACTTCATCTTAACATTATTGTTGTTCTGGTGGTGTCAGTATAGGATTAGATATGTCCCCCTTCCCCCACTTCCCTAAGGATGGTTATCCCCATCGGCCATATCACCTGATGTAGGTGTCGACATAAAAACTGAACCAAATCAATCAAAGACTGAATCAAAATACAACTAACCCTAACCCTAACAAACCTATGTGTAGCTGATGTTTCGCATATACAGACTGCCATATGATAATTACCTTTCCCACAATGTGTCGTCTGTAACCCAGAGTCTGCAGGTGCTGAGCCATGGTGGTTTCATTCAGAGGTAGACCATAGGGTGTGGCACCTCCAATCACTCCCACCTGCATACCTGCACAACAGTTTGCAGCTGGGCATAATTTTCTGAGCCAAGGATATTTCATACGACAATATTTCTCGCAAATCCCCAAACATATTATTTTCATTCTTATGTGAGAGAGAGAAAGGAGCTCCCCCACCCACCCCCGCAATACCTTTTTTCCAGTCATGGGCAGCCAATAAGTGCACTTGAACATACTAGCGAGCTTTTTTTAGTCTCACCATCAAGCCTGTCGTATCTTTGGTTTTTAGGAATGTGCATGCTGGGTATTTTCTGTTTTATACGTCACTGAACACTGACATGATTTACAGGATCTTTTAATCCTTTGACTCCCTTACCCTGTCCACCAGCATCCTGCACAGTCAACCATGCTACCAAAGCAAAAACTTAATCCTGTGACTCACTCACCTATCCAGCAGCTTCCTGCAGGAAGCTGATAAATAGGGTGAGGGAGTCAGAGTTATGTTTTTGCAGTTAGTGGGTAGGGTGCAAGAGTCAAAGGGTTGATATGCATATTTGATATTCTACGTATACACACAAAGAGGGATTTAGGCATTGGTGGGTCTGCACGCATGTTGACCTGGGAGATCACAAAAATTTCCACTCTTTTCAGAATATCTAGGTAGACTGAACCCATTGGTCTTCCAGTGGAAGTCCGTTCTGTAGAGAAATATGCTATGTTAACAAAATAAGAACAAGAATACAAAAGAGGTGGCATTTCAATGCTGTGAAACTTTGTCCATGAGAACAACCTAATTTCAAAAGGAAAATCTGTTGTGATAACACACATACTCACACATTTACACACAGAGACAAAATACACAAATATACACTTGCACAAATATGCATGCACACACACATCCAGTACACAAACACACATGCACACACACACACATAACACACACACACACACATACACACACACACTCTGTATACACACACACACATTTACCTGTGTGTATGGGGTGTCTACCAGTCATAATGGCACTGCGAGTGGGGGAGCATATGGGAGACACATAATATTTGTTGAGGATGATGCCGCTGTATGCCAGTGCATCAATGTTGGGTGTTGTGATTTCTGAACCATGAAAACCCACATCATCCCAACCCTGAAACAAAGATGACATGGTTTAAAAAAATTTTGCTTCATTAAAAACAACAAGAACAACCAGAAATCACAAAGAGCCACCCTTTATTGAACATATTTACAGTAGAGATAATAGATGCAAACTTTCCTGCTATCTACTGACAAGTGCTTATGTCCCCACCCCACCCCCTACCAAACATACGCAAACATGTTTGAATATGCGTATACATTTTTTGTTATTCTTAAATGATTTGTATTTGTTGTTGCTGCTGACTTTATTTGTTCGTCACACACGAATTTTGAATATTATATTCACTTTATGTATTTGAGAGGAAATATCTTCATTCTTTCTCTTTTTCTTTCTTTTATTTCTAATTTATTTTCTTTCATTTTGTTTCACTCATTTTCTTTCATTTATTTCTATTTATTTATTTATTTTCTTTCATTTTTATTTTTCTATTTTTTCTCAAACAGGTTTAATATTTTTGATTCCTCTGTGGTTTTTTTTTTCTATTGTTTTAATATTAGCAGACTAGCAACAGCCTGTTCACTGCCCACCATAATCACGCTCCAATTGTTATTGTTGTTTAAAACCCAGCCAACTTCGCAGAACCATATGAGGGCTATAACCATCTCAGAATGTACACCATACCTCATTGGAGGAAAAAAAAAACACCTGGAAAAGAAATTAAGTACACATATCAATGCATTCGTGTTATTCTAAGGATATACCCCAGGCGCTGACCACTCCGTCCAATTTATCACCAAGAGGTTAAACAAAACAAACCTGAATACAAACATAACTAAGGACCTTGCACCAAAAATGAAAATGCAGTCAAAATATATACTGAATTATCAATCTGAAGAGAAAGTATGCAAGGCTTTATAGAACACATACAGATGAATGGACCAGCAAGGCAGAAAATGATAGGAAGAAATAACAGAACTTTAGCAAAGGAAGATGGCAGAAATAGAGTGACAGAAATGAGGAAATTTCTCGTACAGAATTTCCAGAAGGTGGGGATACTATTTATACTGTAAGAGTATATATTTTTCGCACGCTTAAGGATTCTACCAGATAACAGATCTGAAGTTGGGTGGAGCACATATGGCATTGTCTCAGTGCGATGAATCTGTCTTGAATTATCTTCAGCTCTAAGCACCAAGGGCCCCTGTGAAATGAATCACTGTACAAGTTGTCACTATTATTTTCATTAAATTTCAAATCATATACTGATACTGAATCATCCCTCTTTCAAGGAAAACACACACACACACACACGCACACGCACACACACACATACATATATTCACACACACACAATACACAGGCATGCTATTCATGTGTTTCTGATTTTGGCCATATTGATGTCCTGTCGCAGAGTACTTAGCATTATGTACCCGGACTTTGTTATGGACTTGAGGAGGGCATAAATATTATATGCACTGCACAAGGTAAGTCCTCCTTATGCTCTGTTCATAGACCCAAGCCCAGGCTTGCTGCAGAGTACATGTTTGCTGTAGTTTTCTAACATAAACTTTTTTACAAATTAGTTTCGACATGCTTACTGTTGAGTGTAATGTTTTAATGCAGTTACTCAAAAATTTGCTTGCATATGTGTGTGTGTGTGTGTGTGTGTGTGTGTGTGTGTGTGTGTGTGTGTGTTTTAAATCAAAGATTTGCAGCACACTGCATGGTCACGCCCTTTTTCGAAACAGTTGATAATTTCATAACTGACAGCAGCAACATCATAGTGGATTTACCAAATCCATTAGTCATTATTACCTATATCACCTACACGTATGTATGCACCATTGTTTTTGTTGTTCACACTTACTTTGTCGTAGCGCTGTCGCCGTAACCCGGCCTCATCAGCGACTGACTGTGTTACTGCAGTACAGTCAGTCGCTGATGAGGCCGGGTTACGGCGACAGCGCTACGACAAAGTAAGTGTGAACAACAAAAACAATGGTGCATACATACGTGTAGGTGATATTAGGTAATAATGACTAATGGATTTAGTAAAACCTACGTGGCAGACTGCTATAATTTGTCAAAATTTACCAAATCATCAGCAATAATGAAGACAATGTGCGGACGTGATGAAGCAGCCGCTGAACATATTGTTGTTAAGGCAGCCAACAATAACAGTCTGAAAATGAATTCCATACTCATCTGAAACAGAGAAAGAATCCAGTTAAAAAGACCCAACTCGACAAATAGGCCTATAGAAATTAAAGTACGTGGACTGACTCAATGAATAACTGCGACTGACACCGTTACCGTAAGGATTTCACTGAATCAATTCGATCAAATATCAATCGATCACTCGATGTATCGTAATTAATTGAATCATGCATGTGATGCCTCTGACTTATACGTAAACTATTTTGTTTGTTGTCTTTCTAATCCTGTCAAACAAGAAAAATCAAATGAGATCACACTCTACATCAACAATCAAAACACCAACAGACTCCCTTACACGTCCGAGTCACGCGCACCACCACTTTCATGTGACTTTCACTTTGTTTACACATAGTCAGCACACAGAGACAAATCCAGGAAGGTCTATCTAATGAAATTTACAGAAACAAAACAAAATACAGTTTTGGAAAGGTATAGTAAAGTTGTCCTTGAGATCGTAGGAGAGCGATGATAAAAAAAACAACAACAAAAAACAAAACTTTTCTCTGCGCATTATGTGGGCGGTGTCCATTTCCATTCTTTTGCAACTTTGCCTTCCCCAATCCAACCCTGAACAGGGATTGTTGGTTTGGTTGGCCTAGCGATTTCGGAATTACAGTCAGATAGACTGAAGGTTCCACGCACTTTTTTTTTCTTCAGCGAAACTTCTTCAACGAGTCCGTGATCATACAAGGAAAATAGAAAGAAAAAAGAGCATATTACAAATTTGCAAAACACTCACTCCCAACCCCCTGCGGATCTAGTAATGAACTGCTGCTATTTCTGGGTTCTAATTCCTGTAAACAATTAATGACAAGGGCATCAACTCCTATCGACTGCCATCTGCCGCCAAAAGACAAGTTGCGAAGGAAAGATCGAAAAGTGACAGAAAACTGAACAGGCAAAGTAGGTAGTTTGTTGCCTTTAATGCAAATCTGAAGTCTCACATTTTGAATGGTTCTTTTTTGCTTTTTATGATTTCTTGTTGTTTGGAATTAAATTCTATTTGTATTTCTTATTTTCTGTTTGGAATGCTGAAGCTAGTGAAGGGCCTTCCCTTAGCCTAGGGCATGGTTATGATGTCATGATCATCATGGTAGGGGGTTTGGCCATAGCTTTAGCCAAGTTTAGATATGTACATGTATGATGTAATGATTATGATATAGTGATGTACTGATGTAGTAATTGAACCATGAGCTTGCACCAACACTGGCAATAGTAATAACATTATCAACTGAATGTCTTGGTCAGTTGGTGACATCTCTCACCATAATTTCCATTCACAGTAAAAAAAAAAGTTGTAGGCCTAATTAGATCACTAAGCCTAATTGAAGTTATTCAAAATACATGAAAATGTTGAGAATTCTATTCCAAATCACTATAATCACCACAGTTACTGAGGTGGACACTGTTCAGACTCAGTCTGTTGGGGTGGTGCTTGTGGCACACTTGGATGATGGAATGGATTGTAAAGCTACAATCAACACTGCCATAGAGATAGACAGGGGTACTCAGTTTGCAGGCTCAGTCAGTGTGTGCTCCAGCTTTGATGGGTGTGATGAGCTTGTCATTTTCCCGCATTCTTTTGCTGTCTTTGACAGCATGACATGGTTGTGGCAGCTTTCCCTATTCGCCTGTTGAGCTCGAGTTGAGGGATAGGGTGCTGGAGGCTGTTGATCCAAAGTAGGTGAATTCATTTACCACTTGTAGGATGTGATTGCTGATGCTGTGTTGCTGGGGTCTTCACTGACATTCTGCCGCATAATCTCTTGTCTTGATGAGGCCAAACTCTTGGCAAGCATGCACTGTGAAGTTGACTATCCTCTGGAGACCAGACTGTGTATGAGATGTCAAGCAGCAGCAGCAGCAAAGAGTATCTCCTAGATTAGGATCTGACACACTTAAGTTTATGGTCTGAAGCATGCTGGGTTGAAGAGCGTGTGACAGACTTAGTGTGTATGTAAAAAAACTAACTGTAAGTGCACTCTGTCATTACATGCTCTGAAGGCATATGGTATGAGGGACAAGAACTGAACAAGAGTTGGACCCTGGATACAGCCCTGTTTAATTCTGTTTTGACTGGGGAAGGCTCTGAGGATGATCTGTCAGATTGCACCCTGCATGCTGTCATGGACAGAGACAGTGTGATTCTGCAGCTTTGATGAGCATCCATTATTCTCCACAAGTGCAGAGAGGCTTGTTCTGCTAATCAGGTCAAAGCTTTGGTCAGATTTTCAGCTTTGATGGGCATTTAGTATTACTCCAGGAGTGTGAAGAGAACTCTTCTGCTAACCAGGTAAAAACCTGGTCGTGTCGATGGAGGTGATGTGTAAAGATTGCTTCATTTCCCATCTTTTCTCCTGTAGCTGCCTGAGTGAGAAGATAATACCAGATAATGTGGATCTGTTTGCCCTGAAACTATTCTTGGACTTTGGATACATGCTAGTGTTTGCAGCATCACTGCACTTGCTAGTGTTTGCAGTCTCTGTTTTGTACAGTGTGATGATGTTTACACTTCATATGTCTTGGGGAACTGATTCCTCCTCCAAGTACTGACAGAGTAAATCCTGAAGATGGCTCAGGAACACTAGTTTCTCACACTTAATCATTTCAGCAGGGATGCTGTCTTTGGTGCGTGCCGTGCCCTGAGCTAGTGAGTCAGTGTGGTCTTGCTGAGTTTGTCCTCTGTTTGGTGTAAATCAGGCTCATCATTGACAGGCAGGGCAGGGATGCTGGTGAGGATTGACTCAGTGATCATGTTCTCAGTGGAGTACAGGTTCTGATAGTGTTCACCTCACCTCTATTTGTTTACATCATGAAACGCCAACTCCGTGACTATTAAATGGACGGCCACCACACTGATTTACGAAGCAACGCATAACATTTAGGTGAAAAGATGATGTCAAAGAGAGTAATACTTTTGTTGATTGGGACTGAACACAAGATCAGATCTGTTGTCCATGACTGTCAAATGAGCCACCACCACACTGATTTCCAAAAGAACTGTTGCATAACATTTAACAGAAATTATGAATGTTAAAGACAATAATACTTGCTTTCATGATGCTTATAAAAAACTTTGATTGGTTTGTAATTGTGGATGGTGGCAAGAGTAATTAGTTTGAAATTGTGGGTGATGGGGAGAGACATTGACATATTTAATCAGTACATGTAAGTTTATATGAATTAAAATTATATTTCACTTTTATAATATTATGAATCATTTTGATGTAATGCTACTCTCTAAACTCATTTGGACTCGCTGCACTTATGTGGACTATTATCAAAGTATTACATTGCTTTTCAGGTTGTATAGATCCAAGTGTTGTGAGTTCCCTCAAGGCTTGACTGACTGAAGATCTGGCTGTGGTTGTTTAGACAATGGACACTGAACTTCAAGCTACATGCAGTGCCCTAGGTTATCACGAAGGGAGCCGATATGTCAAGGAAGCAGATTGTTTGGGT
Source organism: Monoplex corrugatus (assembly GCA_030674185.1). Classification (NCBI taxonomy): domain Eukaryota; kingdom Metazoa; phylum Mollusca; class Gastropoda; order Littorinimorpha; family Ranellidae; genus Monoplex; species Monoplex corrugatus. The sequence continues at coordinate 53,597,721 of JAPXFY010000023.1, forward strand.
TAGTACAGCCCTGCTAGAGTGAGATATACACTCACTTTCACTGGCGTTATGTACCCCAAGTATACATATGATAAATATTGTTTATCTCTTTCTAACAGCAGTTATGCTGTCATTTTTTTAAGTTGCATTTTGAAAAACTGTTTTAATTGTCTTCATGTATGGATAGTTGGATCGTGTTGTTTTTTTGGTATTGTTTTTGGTGTAATTCAATATGTTGATATTGAAGTTCACAAGTTAAATATTATTTAAACAGCAAAGAAGAGAGAGAAAAGATGACCAGTAAAGCTAACTGAAACTATAAAGAAGATACATAGAAAAAGAGATAGAAATAGAAGAGTGCTTGTAAAGGGATTTTTTTAAAATTAGGACTATGGCTTTTATTATTGTCAATTTTGACATTATTGGAGAAAAGCTTTCATTTAGCTGAAAAAAATGTTCATCATTTTGTCACATTAATTGTTTTGGTTCTGATGCAATGGAGTATATTATAGATTATATTTGGCCTGTCTTGTCCTTGGAATCATTAGTGGTTTTGGTTTCTCTTTTTTCTGCCTGTAGTATAACATGTCAGTTTTTGTCAGTTATCTTCTCACATTGTCTGTTAACTCATCATCATCTGTATTTCAATTCTGAATTGCTAAAAACTGTACATTATTTTCATGTTGTTTTGACACAAATTACAATGAGGTATAGCTGTGGAAGTAATCTATAAGTTGAATTGTGCCAAATTTCTTTGCTTTTGATGTTTCATTTACATGAGGATTCCAAACAAATTTTGGGATATATATACGCTACAGAACATCAGAGGTCGTCAACATAGTATGCAAAATTAACGTTGGAATTATGTTGGTTTGAAAATTTAATGAGCAACATTTATAACTGGTTGATTTTTGCCGTTTTGTATGCAGATATGTTTGATTTTATCTCTTTTCCTACCACTGCTTCATTTGTTTGCCTGTTCTTATAATCCTTTTGTTTCTGCAATTTTTCGTTTTTGCAGTGCACAGGAGTGTTAGATTAACCTATGGTAAATTGATTACCTAAGCAATTTAGTTTATGGATCTGTGTTTGCTTTCATTCTCAGAAACTGTGAAGGAGCTGATCCGATTTCTTCGTCGTGAAGATGACACCTGTGACATTAGACGGCAGTTGGGCCACGCCCAGATTTTGCAGAAAGATTTGCTGCCGTTGGTCAAACAGCACCATAGTGACAAACCGCTCTTTGATACAGTTATCAGGTATGATGAATAGGATTGAGATTGTGTGACAAAGGTGTTTTTTACATTTAGTTTCATAATATATCCTGGAGTCAACCTGGCTTGAGAGATACAGACACCTGCGGTGTTAGGGGACATTGAGCAACACCCTCAGTGACACTTCCATAAAGTGGATGAGTCTTGACTGATAGTCCCAGTCTTCCTGATGAGCCCATAGTATGCTCAACTCTGAGGAGCCAGTCAGGGCCATAAATCCCACAGTAGTTGTTTGATTTGATGGGGTTCAGACCCCAGCCACTTCCCCACTCTGGTTGAGTCTGTCAATTTTTGTTAAGTGCTGAAGAGTATATATTTGTATAAATGAAGAAAATGAGAAAAGAAAAGAAAAACAGGCTTGAGTGTACCCTAGCTCAACATGTGTATGTGCGTGTGTGTGTGTGTGGACAGAGGGAGGAGGATGACTTGGGTAAGGGTCACATGCCCTATTCCCCTCTGTTTTCCCCTCCCAGTTTGGGTGTGCGTTGTGCCCTGGAGAGTTGGTCATTGTTGTTGATTGCTTTGGTGAATGATGAGAGTGTGCGCCTTGGTTTGATTCTTTAATTAAGATTTGACACTTTATAAATTTAATTGTTATTATTATCATTCTAATTATTATTATTTACTGTTATTGTTATTAAATATCTTCACAGTGTGATTGTTGTAGTTTTAGATGGTCCATGTAAGGAGAGACATTCTGGAAAAGACTTTCTTATTCTTGTTTTCCAGTTGAATGGAAGCGATTTGATGAAACTGAAATGTTCACTTATCAGATGTTTGTTTTTTTTTGTTGGTTTACTTTTAAATTCCATTTTATTTGTAAATTTTAGTTTATCTTTATTTATAGAAATATTTATCTGGTCGTTGTTTCATAGAATGTGATTTATTACTCAGACTGTTATAATGTGTTTTTATTTCTCAATGTTAGAATGTTTTATTTCTCAGACTGCCGGGAGGTGTTTTTTTTTCTAAGACTGTTAGAATGTGTACTGTTTCTCAGACTATCAGAAGGTGTTTTATTTCTCAGACTGTTAGAATGTGTTTTATTTCTCAAACTGTGTGGAGGTGTTTTATTTCTCGACTGTTAGAATATGTTTTATTTCTCAGACTGTTAGAATATGTTTTATTTTTCAGACTGTTGGTGAACTTGACACAGCCAGTGTTGGTATGCTTCAACAATCAGCTACCAGATGAAAAGATCTTACGACAGTACTGCCTGGAGATTGAGTCCCATCTGCAGCAGTATAAAGAGGTCTGTGACAATAAGATGCCTGTTTACATACAATCAATGCATCCAAGTGCATGCATTCATTCAAAACCTATGCACTTATTCAAAACAAGTGCGACTGCCTGCGATCAAGCAAACAGAAACCAGAGAAACACGAAAATAGAATCAGAACGCGCATGTTATACAGACAAGACAGCCGCAACAATCGGCTACCTGAAGAAAAGATCTTACGACAGTCGCGCGTGTGTGTGTGTTACACCTGTCTTGTCTGTTTGAGGGTGATATGTTACAATAAACTTTTTCAAAATATTGATGGTATCATGCGTCTATACTCGCAGTTTAGATAAAGGTAGTCATGGCAGACGTCAGAAACCATTGTATAAATTCTTTGTTGGTGAATGTGCAGCAAACAGCACAGCCAAAAGTGTTGATGAGAGTTTGTCTTCTTTCTTTTAAAATCTAACACAGTCATCAGTTAATGCAAGAACCTGTTGAGAAAGACAGTGAGTTTGTATTTATCTAAGATAGTAAATAGTAGGTAGCAGTATTGTAGATGGATGTGTGTTTTTGCAGCCGCAAAAGCAGGAAAATAGAGTTGATTTCCTTGTAATCACAAGTATATTTATACCCCAAGAGAGGGTGAATGTACATTTTCACAACCCCAGTACATTCCATTTCTTGGGGCTGTAAAAACATACATGTGTTCACTGTACTCATAAATCAGTTATTTGCATCATGGCATTGATCATTTGATGGGTCTATGTATTTCCAGGCTTTTGTGGATGAAGAACTGTTCGCAGTGTTGAGCAGGAAGATGACACAACTTTTGGAATTGGTGAGTGTTTTGACAGTTACACGATCGCCTGTAATATGATCCTTTATTTCTATTAACTTGTAAATAATTTGAAGAGTGCAGAAGTATGACAGTAAAAGTGATTGCTTGCAAAATATGTGATTGTGACAGCATTTTTTTTTTATTAACATTTATGTTGTTAGTGACTTGCAGAATATACAAATGAGATTGTGACTGAGAATATGAACTTCGATGTGTAAGTGACTGTTACAGAATACCTGATACTGTGACAGTGCATGAACAGTTGATGTGGGACAGAGTACATGAACAGTTGATGTGGACAGAGTACATGAACATTTGATGCGGCACAGAGTACATGAATATTTGATGTAGGACAGAGTACATGAACATTTGATGTGGCACAGAGTACATGAATATTTGATGTAGGACAGAGTACATGAACATTTGATGTGGAACAGAGACATGAACATTTGATGCGGCACAGAGTACATGAATATTTGATGCGGCACAGAGTACATGAACATTTGATGTGGAACAGAAGCACATGAACATTTGATGCGGCACAAGTACATGAAATTTGATGCGGCACAGAGTACATGATTTTGATTGCGGCACAGAGTACATGAACATTTGATGTGGAACAGTGCACATGTAACATTTGATGCGGCACAGAGTACATGAATATTGATGCGGCACAGAGTACATGAACATTTGATGTGGAAAGAGCACATGAACATTTGACATTAGCAGAGGTAACGAACATTTGATGTGGGACAGTACATGAACATTTGATGTGGAAAGTGACTGTTACAAAATATGTGAGACTGTAATATAGTACATGGAACATTTGATGTGGTAAAGTCATTGACCAGTCTGGTCATTGCTGGTCTGTCTGTGTATTTGTCTGCGTTTTGTTTGTTGTGTGTGCATCAACATTATTCACTTGTGCTGTTAAATGTTTGGACAGCATACATATAACTGGAGATATTGGAGAAGAGGTAGATATGGACAGCAGATTATAAGTTTTAAATGGAGAAAAAGTGGATATGGAAACAATTGTGGACTAATTAGTCTAGCTGGTCTGTTTTGTAAACTTGTAGGAATGCGCAGCATTAACAGAAAAATTCTGATGGTGGTCTAAAATAAGTCGTAAGTGATCTGATATTGCCAGTAACAGGGAGACTTCATATTTCGTCATTTTTTAATTTATTTTTTAGCTACCTGATCTTTTATGCCACTGCATATCTCCTAGGCTTTCATTCCTGCTCCTCAACATATCATCATCCCCAAGTTTATGTAGTCGAAATCTCAGTGCGTTCAGAGACAGTCCCCGCCACCATTGACTGATTGTTTGATACATGTGTTACGTGTGTGTTTCAGGACTGGGAACATCGACATGAGGAAGACAGGTTAATGTTGGAGAGGTTGTTGGTGCTGGTGCGCAATGTACTGCACATCCCTCCTGACCCTGACACTGAACAGGTAGGACTGGCTGGAATATTGGAGGTTTTTGTTTTTGTATTAGTTAATTGATAAAACTTGTCATAAAACAGATTTGACTCAGGACAGGCAGGAGTTGAAGGCCTTCATACCCTAAATGCCAGTGGCATAATGAACAGATAGTCAATAAGTAACTGAGAGTGTTGCTCAAATTTCCTGACCAATACCTCAGGTGTCTGTATCTCTTAGGCCTGGTTGATACCAGTATATGTTATGAAAGTTAACATAGCGCACAGTCCTGGTAAGCAATTTCACATTCTTTGGCCCTTCATGTCCTTTTTTTTTATGACTCCCGTTTCAATGTTTTTGGAGGTGCATTTGGAAGGGGAACTGAGCAGCATGGGGGTAATGACACAGGAGTGGTGCTGAAAATGGAGCAGAATGTGAAAAAAGACATTTGATGAGCATGTACTTGTCTCATTTTTTTTAACATGGCATTAGTCACATCAGGACCCTCCCTTTTTTCTGCACTGGGTTTGGTAACATTTTGTTTTAACAAAACACACACACAAAACACACACACAACACACACACACACACACAACACACACACACACACAACACACCACAACCCAACAACACAACACACAACACACACACAAAACACACACGTTTAAAAAAATCAAGTGGAAAAGATTCCAGTTTGTGTACCACACCAAGGTAATTCAAAGATGTACATAAACTATTGTTTGAGGGCATGCTAATCAAATGCGTAAATTTTGGACTTGCATTCAAAAAGGTCCAGGGTTCGATCTGCCAAGACACCTCTGCATAGTGGCTAAAGGTTGGAGGTTTTTCCAGTTTCCCAGGTTAACATGCATGCAGACCTGCCAGTGCCTAAACCCTCTTCATGCACATAATGCATGCAGAATATCAGATATGCCTGATAACCCATAGACTCCCACAGCCTGTCTACCAGCATCCTGCTTTGTCAGTCATGCTGGCATATCAAAAACTTAACCTTGGACTCCCTCACCCTGTCCACCAGCTTCCTGCAGGAAGCTGGTGGATAGAGTGAAGGAGTCCAAGGATTAAGTTTTTGCAGTTGGTGGATAGTGTGTGGGAGTCAAAGGGTTAAAGATCCTGTAAGTGATATGCGTTCCAGTCGCTTGTGGAAACATGAAAACATCCAGCACGCATGCCCGCTAAAGATGCAGGTTGTGCAATAAGATAGTAGAGTGTGGTTAGCTTACCTGACAGGTTGAGTTCTCTGTGCTTGACTAATGATTATGTGTAATGCACAGTGAGTCCAAATGAGTTTGGAGGATAGTGCTATACAAAGAAATTATTTGACATTATGTTTGCTGTGAGTAGAAATGACTTATCACCTGTCAACATCATTGGGTTTGATGCTAGCTTTGGCAGAAGCCACACTCTCCTCCATTCAGTCAGGTGTTGACTTCTCTGTGCTCTTTGTAGACCATCAGATCGCTGAGGTTGGTGATTATGGCATAGGAGGTGGATGTTCTGCCTGGATTCCTTTTGGCCAAAATTTTTCCTTACAAAACTATTGTCATTAGTGTTGTGTTGGTGTTGTTGATTGCGTGGCTGATGTATTTCATTTTTCTTTTGTTGATTTCTGCCAGCAATTGACATTGGTCTGTGAGTTTGTTCAAAATACTTTCATTCTTTCTTTCATCAATAATTTGACTCTTAAGAAGCCACCTGTAGAACCACATCTCTGCTCATTTGATCTTATTTTCCTCTACTTTTCTACATGTCCAGACTTCACAGCCATACAGCATTACTGGCCAGAATTTTGATTATGTGATTCTGTCTATGTTGTTGAGTTAGGATTACTTTCTGTTTTGTCATTCCTACCCTTATTTTAATGTCTTTACTACTTTTGTTCTCATTCTGTTTAGAACTATAATGAGCATGATCAAGCTGGCATGACTAATGAGAGGTATGATATTTGTTTAGTTGTTACAGTCTTTGATGTTTCTGCTCCTGTGCAACTTGACAGATTTCTTGTAGCGTAATTGTTTTTGCATTGTGTTTCTAGAGAACGGATGATGATGCCAGCAACTTGACAGACTCTTGTAGCGTAATTGTTTTTGCATGTGTTTCTAGAGAACGGATGATGATGCCAGTCTCCATGATCAGATTCTTTGGTAAGTACTCCATAATGCTTCTCCAGAGTTTTTGTTAGAGTTGATGAATTGTTCAGTCAATGCAAAAAGAATCAGAGATGTTAACCCTGTGATTCCCTGAACCTGTCCACCAACATGCATTGTCAACCGTGCTAGCAAAATAAAAACAACCATTGGACTCCCCGACCCTATCCACCAGCTTCCTGCAGGAAGCTGGAGGATAGGATCAGAGAGTTAAAGAGGGTTAAGTGAATTGAATACTGAAACACAGAATTTTATGCTTATCACTGATGCTTAAGATAAAAGCTGAGAACATCAGCTTCTGTTTTGAGTGAGAATATGTTAGATGAAAGTACAAGTGGGCCAGATTTTTGTTGGCTTGCAGCCGTTAGTCACTATTTAGACTAGTTACATAAACACACCAGCAAAAACTGTTTGTTGTGAGATGAATGAGAATAGTAAAAGTTTGAACATTGCTTGTACACATGGTGCAGGAGTCAAAGGGTTAAAGGTAGTGCAATGTTTTGTTTTCCCTTTCACACAAAGTGAGTGTTAAGAAATAAAACTATCTGTTATCTGTAAAGATTACTGCATGTCTTCTCATTCACACATGGGATATATCTCACAAAATAGAATTACGTTTTGTTCATGATGACAGGGCAATTCATGTGAGTGGCATGGAGGACCTGCTGCTTTACATGGCCAGTGCTGAGGATGAGAAACATCTGTGTATGCATATCTTGGAGATTGTGTCTCTTATGTATCGTGAACATGTAAGTTTAGGCTTATGTGTGGGTTTTGTGTGTTGCGTGTGTGTCTGTGTGTGCATGCGTGTATGTATGTGTGTGTGTGTGTACATGTGTGCATGCATGCGCTGTGTGTGTGTGTGGTGTCTGAAGATCGGAGATCACTGAATATGATGTATGTGTTTCTGTTCAAACATCTGTGTGTATTGTAAACATGTGTGTGTCTGTTTAAAAGTATAAATGCTAAAATACCAAAACAGCTGATTTATATTTATGTGGTTGTAATAGCACATATATTTAATGTAAACTTTTCTTCCCAGTTAAATTGGTTATCAAAACAAAAACAGTCATTTCACTTGGTCTCACCATTTCAGTATGGTTCCTTTTTTTTTCATCATGCCCATAATCACCATAATGATAGTATGTGAACGTGTAATTAGTACATGTATTATTTTCATAATTATGCTCATAATTATAACTATGAATTGCATGAGTACACATGAATTTTTATGTTTGTGTTCAAAATCTTTCTGTGTCAGTGATAATAAGCTTTGACTGTTGTTGTTGTTGTTGTCAGTCTCCACAAATGCTGGCCTTTGCTGGAGTCCAGCGATCTGTGACTGAAAAAGAAAAGGATGAAAGGTGGGGATCTTTTCTGCATCATTTTCCTTTGTCTGTCTTTCTGTCTGTCTGTCTGTCTCTGTCTCTCTGTCACACTCATTCACTCACTTCTGGAATCTCTCTCGCTCTTTCTCTGATCTCTCAAACTTACATCAAATCTCGTGTGTTGCCGATGCATTGTTGCCCTTACACTGCTTCTGGCTCTTCAAAATATCACCAAAGCCAAATTTGTTTTTTCACATTCCCAACATCAAAAGTCCACAGGTTTGAATAAGTTATTGATGTCAGATCACTATAATGCCACCCATTAGAGGAGGTTTTACATTGAGTTACTATGTCCCATCATTTGCTGTAATATCACCCACCAGAGGAGGTCCTGCACTGCACTGCCAATTTCATTTTATCCCGATCTGTCCAGCTTCCACCTTTGCTCTGTCTTGACCTGTCTGGTTTTGTATGTCCCTAATGTTTATAGCTCTTTGCTCACATCTACAGGATTCCTTAATATAGACCTGCCAACCATTACATTTTACTATTTTATTGTCTTTCATGTCTCACCATCTGGCTTTTATTTGTTGCAGAGAGTTAGAGATGGCAAGAGCAAAGGAGAAGACACAGAAAAGAAGTGCTATGTTACGGTTCAACAACAGGTACATTACACATATTTGTCTTGTGTCGTAATGACATCATGGACCTGACATGGCTGTTTGCTTGATAGAATTAACAGTAGATAAGTAAAGTTTAATTTGCTCAGGATGGTGTTGCATTGGTATCTTTGGAGATCTGAAACTGCCACTTTCATTAATCCTTTGACTCCTGCATCCCATCTACCAGCATCCTGCATTGTCAACCATGCTAGCAAAACAAAAACTTAACCCTTTGACTCCCTCAAAAGGGTTAAGTTTTTGCAGTTGTTAGATAGGATGCGGGAGTCAAAGGGTTTATAAGCAAGTGAATGTAAAAATGAATAATTTAACTAATAGTACTGAACAAAAACTAAGTTTGATCTTAATATAGTGATTTTGATTCTTCAGACATTCCAATTTTGGAGGGACGTACGTCATGCAGAACATGAAGTCGCTCAGTGACAAGGAACTCATTTACCACAAGTCATTACGAGACGCCGACAACTTCACCCTCGATTCCAACAAGAAACCCCGCAAGAAGCCAAAAAATCGGCAGCCAATCAAAGAAGTACCTGTTGTCCGTCGATCCACACTCAGCATCCGACTTGGTCTGAAAGAGTTCTGTGTGCAGTTTCTGGAAAACGCTTACAACCCTCTTATGTACGCCGTGAAGGTAAGTATCGTTTGTGTGCTGTCATTGTGTATTTGAGGCTATTGATGACCTGTTCAGCTGAAATCACTGATAAGTGTGCAGTTGTGTGTTGTCAGTATGTATTTGAGGCTGTTGGTGACCGGTTCTGATGAAATCACTGATAAATGTGTAGTTTGTGTGTTGTCACTATATTTTTGAGACTATTGGCGACCTGTTCTTATATAAGTGTGTTGTCAGTGTGTATTGTAGAATATTGGTGACCTGTTCTGATGAAATCTCCAATAGGTGTGTAATTTTTGTGTCGTCAGTGTGTATTTTAGACTGCTGGTGACCTGTTCTGGTGAAATCTCTGATAAATGTGTAGTTTGTATGTTGTCACTGTGTATTTTAGATTGTGGGTTGTCAAGTGTATATTCTATGATATTGGTGACTGTTGTGATGAAATCTGTAAGTGTAGTTTGTGTGTTGTCACTGTGTATTTTAGACTGTTCGTGACCTCTTCTGATAAAATCTCTGATAAGCCGCATAGATAGAATTGCAATGGAGGCCTGGAAAAATGATCAGATGTCAGATTGTGATTTTCCCCAGTGTTTTTTTGTTTGTTGTTTGTTTTCAGTTTTAGGTTCATAGCTGTCTGTTCAGTAATTTCCATTGGTTTTTGTTTTTTAGTGTTTGTGGGTTTTTGAGTGAGTGTGTGTGTTTAAAATTAATCTTTGTGTCTTGGTGCAGGACAACCTGGTGAGAGAGACAACCCAGGAGTTGGATGAGACCTACTACCTGTGGTCCATGCAGTTCTTCATGGAGTTCTGTCGCCACCACAGTGGTCACGTTGACTTTGTCAGGTCAGGATGCCTGTAAAACAGATATTGTCATGATTAATGTCAGTGTGAAATAATTCTTTAACTTGGTGTGTCACGTTGGCGCTGTAATGTAGTCACAAGTTTGCATCCAGTTTATCGATAATATCAACCGCTTTTGCTGAAAAGAACTATTGGAATTGAAATTGTCCACAAAAGTCAAGACAGAGCGGCCTGGAGGGAGATGGTGGCATCCGGATATGTAGCAGCCAGCACTGAACCCGGTGACACCGACAGATGAGGTGCAAACTATTGGATGTAAAACTTAAGTCATTTACGCATGGATTGCGTCCCTGAGATCATGTTCCTTAATCATACAGGGGTTGTTTAGGTTCTAGCTTGTTCATAAGTGACAATATTTACATTGCATTTCTAAGGTGGTGAAAAGAAGTGTGTGAAATCAACTTTTTTTTTAAGAAGCTCTCAAACTGATTCATGCAGAGAGTTCTCACAAAGAATCAGACATTATTCCCAGTGGAGCAAAAAAAACCTGATTACGTGTGATACTGAACTTTTGTGGACAAATAGAAGTATGCCAGGAAAGTTTTAGTTTTTCGGCCTGTGCATACCTTTTGGATTACTTATAATAGTTCAGTTGTCAAGAATGTTTTCTTCAGGTAAGGGTATTTAAAAAGTTTATTTCTTCTTTTCCATCAAGAATATTTACTTCAGGTAAGATTATTTGAAAAGTTAATTTCTTACTTTTTCAGTGTGTTTGTTTAATGTCTGTGGGTAATTTTTATATGTTGGTCAGAATTGTGCGATTTGAGGGGAAGTTAAAGTTGCACCTGATCGACCGCAATTCCACTGAGTTAAAATCAGTAATTTTGACACCAGTGCACACATATGTATACCTATACCAAAAGTACAAATATTCTTGTTTTTTTGTCGTTGTTTTTGTTGTTGTTTTTTAGGAAAATAATCAGTGCAATTCTGTAGGTTTTTTTTTTTATGTTAATACTTGGCACAAATCACAATTTATTCTTTCATTTTGTGCCTAGAAAAGATTTGTTCACTGTAGAACTTTTTTATATGCATGTTTGCACATTGTTTTTGCCCAATCTGTGCAGGCATTATGTTGTCTGCATACCCTTTCTTATGCATACTGGATGTTTTTCTTATTTCTATAAACCACTAGATACTGGTATGACTCACAGGATCTTTAACCTGCATATTTGATGTTCTGCATGCATATACCACACAAAAGGGTTTTAGGCACTAATAGATATGCGCACACATTGAGTTGGGAGATAGAAAAACTCCATCCTTTGCCCACCATGTGGAAGGTATCTTCCTTCCTTCCTTCCTTCCTGTCCCTTAACCCTATCCAGGGTCGTGGGGGCTCCACATGGATGAACGTCGCACCGTCTGTCTCCACCTCTGTCTGTCATGAGCAAGGGTCTGGGTCGTGGCAAAGCTTTTTCCTGTCCATTCGTCAATATTGTCCATCCACCTTTTTCTCTGTCTGCCTCTTTTTCTTCCCCCCTGAACTGTTCCTTGGAGTATTGTTTTTGATAGTCCGTTAGTTCTTGTCACGTGACCATACCACCGAAGTTTCCTTTTTCTTACTGTTGTCAGAAGGTTTTCATAGTTTTTGACATGCTGTGAAATTGTTCTTCGTACTTCCTCATTGGTAATGTGGTCTTTGTATGAGATGCCAAGCACTCTTCTAAAGCATCTCATTTCTACTGCCAGGATCTTCTTTTGCAGTTCTGCTGTTAGTGTCCATGACTCGCACGCGTAGAGAAAGATTGACAGGACCAATGCGTGCATTAGCTTCAGTTTGGAAGTGAGGGCGATGTTTTTGTCCCTCCAGATGGGCTTCAGCTTGGCTAGTGCTGCTGTTGTCTGTGCTGCTCTTGCAAGAACTTCGGTTTTCGATCCCTGTTCACTGATAATGGCTCCGAGATATTTGAACTGAGCCACGGTTTCCAGCTCACTCCCGCTGACTGTAATCTTCTTTTCTATTGGTTTTGTGCTGTTTGTCATCAACTTTGTCTTTTCGGCACTGATCTCCATGCCATATCTGGATGATGTCTCGTCCAGGTGTTTCACCAGGTTGGCAAGTTCGTCTTTATCTAGCAGGGTTCAAACCCAGACCTTCCAATTAGAACAATTAGAAGTCTGATATCTTGTCCACTTCACCATCACATCTATCATAACATGTCCTTAAAATGATCATGTCCATACCACAGCTCTGAGACTTTTTGTAAATGGATGTTATTTTTTTGCCATATTACTCATTTTAGTTCAATTACATATACATTTTGAAAGCAAATTTTGTTTTATGAATAGTTGTAACAGTGTTGATGGCCATTGCGTATATTTTGTCTTTATTTTTAATTGTTGTACTAGTGAAGAAGTTGTTTTTGGGTGTTCAGGCCATGATCTTAAATAGTGAAGGAAATTGGTGTGAAGAAAAGGTTTACAGCATTCACCTTAGGACTTGAACAGTATTCAAACTACCACAGACGTAGATGAAATATGTACTGGTTTCGACATTTGGGTCTTCAGCTGGGTACAACAACAACAGAAAAAAAGGGTGGGGGTGGGGGATACAAAAACAGCATGCAGAAACATTTAGAAGACAGGAACATACAAATTTTCCACATTGCACAGTAGGAGGGAATGGGAGATAATGCACTTAGCAGACAGGAAGTTTTTGTTCTTGTTTGTTTTTGCACCCAGTTGTAGACTCAGATCAAAACTGGTTGATATTTCATCAACGTCTGTGTTAGTGTGAACTCTGTTCATGTCTTCAAATGGCTATGGTGCATTTCTTTTCCATACCAATTTTTCATCTCACCTGTTGTCCTTTTTCTTTCTAAAGTAAATATTCAAAAACTTGTTTTACCAGTGAAACACTGTCAGTGTCCACCTTTCACTACATCTACAACAACCTTCTGCGTTACTATGAGATGATCATGGTAGAGAAGAAGGAAGCCATTGTGTGGGGAAGACGGTAAATAAATGTTTTTTTCTCTTCTGACTTTTTGGTCTGTGGATATTTGTTATAATATGCACTTTAACCAGATTTATAGGCATGTAGATGTACATGTGGCAGACCTGTTTACTCTCACAAAATGTGGCGTAATTTTTCAGTTTTCCAATACTTTCATGGCACATTTCACTGCTATACCACAGAATTTGGACACCTCAAACCACAGTTTTGATCAATTACTATTATTTGCCAGTTGGTACTTTAGCAAGTGCCATTTTGTTTCTGAGCACATGACAGACTGATTCTTTTGGAACAGTCATCATGAAACCCATCCAAAAAATTCTTGAAACATTCTGAATCTGAAGGTGATGGACCTAGGATGAAAATCCCACATTGGCTGTTGAGGATTCAGATCATCATATACCTACACATGGCCATATCTTGTGCATTCTGACAACAGCAGATATCATGTATGATGCAAGCTGTGTATTAAACTACCTTATTTGACCATTGATTCCCCTCGTGAAGGTTTTCCAGCCGAAGATCCCCAAATCCAAAAGCTCAGCAGTGAAACCTCAAACGTGAAGAAGCAAAAGAATTACACATGGTTGACTTCATGGCTGATTTTTACTTGGAAGAGGATTCCAGCATTGTAATTGGGGATGCTGCTGAAGACTTTCTAGGGGTAAAGAATCATTCAAGAGACAATAGAATTGCTGAGTTTTTCTTATCTGTAAAGTAGTATTTCCAAGTACTCTGCAGAGAAGTGTCACAAAAAGTGCTTCTTTCAGAGGCAGTCTTTAATTAAAGCATGCAGAGGTTGCTGACCCAATTCTGCAGGCCTTCTGTGATGATAACAGCATGAAGTTTTTCTTGGAAAGTTTTCCCTGCAACTTTCCCCTGCCTTCTTCCAGAGAAGTAAACTGACAGACTGATGAAGCAGTTTATGTCTTACCAAAGCAGAAAAGATATCAAAGACTGCATTACAGACAGGGTTGATGGGATTTGGGTTACCATAGGCAGACTCATGGATGAAGTGATGAACTGATTTCAAGGAACTTATTCCAGGTGATGAGTGGGATCCTTTGTATCCCTCAGTCAGATGCCCGTTGTGAGTTAGTCATTTCCTGTGTCAGGAAGAACAGGACTGACCAGACATCCTCGCTGTCAGACCTTTGAGAACCTCCTGAAGTTTTGTCCTGGCCGCTTTCACTGCCAGTGAACTGGATAGACTCAGATCCGTGTATTACTGCACATTGACAGCTTGAAGAGCTGAATGTTGATAATTTGGTCATTTGGCAGTGGGACACTGCTGCAAAAGAAAAACCCAAAAAACAAACAGTACAGTGTTTTTGTTGTTGATAATTTCATGTTTTTATTGATGTATTTGACTGCTGCACATATTCAGTTACATTTATAAGCACCAGAAAGTGAGTGCATGTATTGAATGTTTTACGTTATGTTAGGTGACCAGATTAGTAATTTTCATTTAATAGTAGTTTTGGTCTCCATATTACTTCCACATTTTTTTAAGGTAAACAGGTCTGTTGTAGATATGACTGTATTTTTCTCGTTGCAAACAATATTTGTTGTTGTTGTTGTTGTTTTCTTCTCAGATGTGTGCATGCTTGTTGTTCTGGTAGTTTAATTCACTAAGCAGGTGTTCTACTGCTGCGTACACCACTGAATGATTCACTATGCAGGTGTTCTATTGCTGCATACACCACCGAATGATTCACTGTGCAGGTGTTCTGTTGTCCATACACCACCGAATGATTCACTGTGCAGGTGTTCTATTGCTGCATACACCACCGAATGATTCATCGTGCATGTGTTCTACTGCTGTTTACACCGCCGAATGATCCACTATGCAGGTGTTCTGTTGCTGCGTACATCACTGAATGATTCACTATGCAGTGTTCTACTGCTGTGTACGCCTTCTTTGGTGGGTCACCCTGTCAAATAGGCAGTCATTCCTTCTTCTGGGGAGTGCATGTTGGGTATTTTCACATTTCTATAAGCCACTGAACTCTTACATGGTTCACAGGGTCTTTGACATGCATGTTTGATATTTTCTGCATGAGTATACTCATGAATGGGGTTGGCAGTAGTAGGTCTGCAGACATGTTGATCTGGGAGATCAGAAAAATTTAGTCTTATCCCACATCAGAAAAATCTACACCTTTATCCTGTTTTGTGCTGCCCAGGCAGGATCAAACTCGGATCTAATTAGAAGGCAGATGCCCATAGCAACTTGGCTGTTACGCCTCCCAGATTTGGGGGATATGAAAACACCTCCAAATTTTATCAGCCATTATAAAACCTTTGACCTGGAGGTGTTATGAAACCCTCTTGGCAGTTTATGGGTGTGCAGTGTTGAATGATTTATAATGGTGATGACCTTTCCATCTGCCATCAGCCTCTCGTGTACTATAACTGCGTTGTAGAACAGTGTTAAAATGTGCCATCATAATTCAGTTGAACTTTTCTAAATCCACAGAGTTCACTTGGCACTGAGAGCATACCAGGAACTATTGATGACCCTTGACATGATGGACAGGTCCAGTAACTCTCATCTCCAGGATTCTGCTCGTGTCATCAAGAGTGAGTGCCCTTTGCGCATGCATATGTTATGTGTTTGGTGTGGAAAAGGCATGTGTGTGTACGTTTGGAATTTATTGAAGGGGGTTTGATCACATTTGGACAATTCCATATGCATTCATTTCACTTCTGCCAGCACTTTTCTAGTAGTTTCCTTGTGCTTGCACAAAACCTGTGCACTGACAAGGTCTTGAAATGGTGAAGGAAGAATGGGGATGTGCATGCTGGATATTTTCATGTTTTCATAAGCCACTAAACATGGACATCACATGCAGGATCCTTAACATATATATTTGATGTTGTGCTTGGGCTTGATGGGGTTTCAGCCATGTTTGTACGTATATTCACCTTGGAGGTCAAATGAATCCCACCCTTTATATACTAGGCACTGCTAGATAGAGATTGAACTGGGATCTTCCACTTGGAAATCTGATGACCTGACTTGATTTTCCCTGTGGGGATGCCGGGGCTCTTTCAGTATAAATAGTATCACCACATTTTGGAAATTCTGTGCTAGAAATTTCCTCTTTTCTGTTATTTCTCCTTGCTCCTTTGCTTTCTGTTATTTCTTCCTATCTTTTACCATGCTGGTCCATCCACCCGTATGTTTTCTTAGGATTGATGATTGGGTACATGTATTGCGTGCACTTATGGCTCTAAGGAAATGTGATGTGCAGAAGCAATTTAAGGTAATTTTGGTCCGTTTTGATATGTTCTAGGAGTCCTTAGTTATATGTTTATTTGTATTCAGGTTTGATTTTTTTTAAATCCCCAGATGATAAATTTGACAGAGTGGTCAGTGCCATGGGCATCTCCTTAGATTATGTGCACAAATGCATTGATGTGTGTACTTGATTTTCTTTTCCAGGTGTTTTTTTTTCTTTTTCTTTTCTCCAGTGAGTAAAGTGTACATTTGAAGATGGTTATAACCTTGATATGGCTATTTGTAGTCAGCTGGGCTTTAAACAACAATAACAAGAATCTTGTATTAGTAACATTTATTTATTTGTGGTTGGTATTGTCTTTGGTGACATTGACATAACAGTGGTTAGACAGACATATCACTTGAATATAAACAAAACATTAACCCATCACCTGACAAATTTCTTGTGATGGCATATACACAGTCACTGTACTCTCAAGAACAATTTTGTGTGTGTGTGAGTAGTCGGGGTGTGCTGTACAGAATACTAACGCAAGAGGGTTAAATCATTCAATTCAGAAGAAAAAAAAATGATTTGATCTTTTGTCCAGGCAATGTCTTCTACATGATGGAGTTCAGAGACATTTTTGTCACCTTGCTGAAAAGATTCAATGAAAGCAAAAATTCCAGGTAAGCTGATTTGTGTTTGATGATAACCTTAAGGTAAATTGCATTCAGTTTTTGGGGCAGAGTAGTGTGGTGTGTAGAAGGTGATGGATTGTGTGAAAAGGAGCTGCTGTAGGGATGTTTATTTTTTCTGTCACTACCCGATGTTGCTTATTTTTGCTGACTTACACACCTTGAAATCACCAAAACTGAAGTCACCAGAAGAGCTGAATATGAACGGCCACAGAATCTGGGAGCATTGTTTCACAACACTATAATAATGAAAACTTTTTAACAGTAGTGATGCTATGGAGTTCCATTTTGGATTGACACTGAGGGACAAGGCTTGTACTCTACACTTTCATCAGGGCTTAAAACGTTCTGCGTCTGGGCGGAATTCGGTTTGTCAAAAAAAAACAAAAAAAAAAAACAACAACAAAGGAGCAATCATCCGTGATCGGCTTGCAAGCATTCATAGCAACGGCGCACAAGTTGTGGCCCCTGATTTTTCTGGGAAGAAGTTTCCGGTCGGACTTCTTGGTTTTTAAAAATTTTTCCCAGGGGACTCCCTCCCATAGTTTCAGTGTTTTTTTTCCTCCTCCTGTTTTAAGCCCTGTTTCATAATACATTTTGGCATCAACCAGTCCTGAGAGATACAGACACCTGTGGTGTTCATCAGGAAATTTGAGCAGCATTGTTATTGACGCAACCATAAAGTTGATGAGACTTGACCATATGGTCCGTCTTCCTAAAGGGCACGTAGCATGCTCAGGTCTGAGTGGGAGCTGAATTGAGGGGTTTGAATCCACAATCACTCAGTAGTAGACTATTGCACTAAACTCAACTAGTAGACCATTGCACTAACCACTTCAACACATTAACTGGTAATCCATGTCTTTTCTGTTTTTCAATGATTATGTCGATTGGGATGAAAAAGGAGTTAAAAATGAGCCAAGGAATCCGTTTCTTTTCTAGTTATCTTTCATTACATCGGGAAAAAATAGAGGGAAAACATGAAGCAGTCCAAACTTCATTTTCATTAATTTGGAAATTTCAGTTTTAATGATTCGGTTTACCAGAGACATAAGTCTGTAACTCCATGTTCCCCGTGCAGTGCCAGGGGCTCTTTTAGTATAAATGGTATCCCCACCTTGCGGAAATTCTGTGCTAGAAATTTCCTCTTTTCTGTCACTCTCTTTGTTTCTGCCTTGTTCCGTTTGCTTTCTGTCATTTCTTCCTATCATTTTCTGCCTTGCTGGTCCTTTCACCTGTATATTCTCGATAAAATCTTAAGTACTTTTTCTTAGGATTGATAATTGGGTACATGCATTTTTGGCTCTAGGGAGGTGAGATATGCAGAAACAATTTTAGGTAATGTATGTCTGTTTTATATTTGTTTTGGTGTCTTAGGTATGCTTAAATTTGTATTCAGGCGTGATTTTTAGATCCCTGTGCGATAAAATTTGATGGAGTGGTCAGTGCTGGGGGCATGTCCTTAGATTGTTTACATGACTGCATTGATATATGTACTTAATTTTCTTTTCTTTTTTTTTTTTCCTGTTGAAGTACTGTATGTTTTGAAGCGGTTATAGCCCTGATATGGCTCTGCGCAGTCGGCTGGGCTTTAAACAACATTAACAATCGCTGAAACTCAACGAAGTTTTCAGAGTTGTGTTGTGGCATTGGACATTTACCACTGATGTGACAGACACAATAATCAAGTGGTTAAGATACTGGTCTACATCTGGGAGGTCTGAGTTCGAGGCTGCCTGGGTAAACCTGGTGGGTTAACAGTGGAGATATTTCCAATCTCCCAGGTCAGCAAAATTGCAGACCTGCCAGAACCTGAACCCCCCATTTTGTGTGTATACTGTGCAGAACATCAGATATGCATGTTAAAGACTCTGTTAGGCTTGTCAGTATTTACTGGCTGAAGGAAACATGAAAACACCCAGCATCCACACTCCTGCAAACAGAATGTGACTGCCTTAATGATGGTGGTGGGGGTAAAAAAAGTGACTGTATACATAAAAGCCCACTTGTATATTTTAGTGTGCTTGGGAATGGTAGCCCTCAAATAAAAACAAGAACTGTTATTTTTATCACTGGTTTTCCTTTGTTCTCATGTCACTGACTAGTGCTGTAGCCTGTCTTTGCCTTGTACTTGTCAGTCCCAGAATGATTGACTTGTTCCAGAGCATATTTAAAAGACTTGGTGGAAACAACTCATCTCTTCCTGCGAATGTTGGAGAGGTACACAAAGGGAAACAACCATCTTGTGGTGAGAGGGAAGGGACGCAAGAAGAAGAAAAGGTCAAAGAAAGGTGAGAGATTATGAGATTTTATTTTTTGTTTGTTTTTGTTCCAAGCAGTGTTGACCCTTGCTTCATTTTCTCCCCAGGGTTGCCTGTTTCTCAAAGACTTTCATACAAGATCAATTCGTTACGCTACAAGTGTATCAATGATACTGCACTTATTTATCATTTTGATCACATCTGAATGTACATCCCTGCCCAACTTCATCATTCTGCTTCTGATACCACTTGTTTACAAATTCATCGATACAGATGTTCCACAGTTGGTTGCTGCTCTTTTTGTGTGTCTGGTCCATTGAGCTGGAATGAGCTTTCGCAGTTTGATAGTCATATAGCCTGTCTTCCTTCAAGTCTAACTTGAAGACACCTTTTTGTCCAGCAGTGATTTTCCCCTCTGTGTGCCCTCTTGTCCTCCCCGTCCTGGTCTGTGTGTTTTGTACCCCTGAGTTTTTATTGTTGCAAGTGTGTGCTTTGGTGGGTGATGAGAGTGCACGCTTTGATTTGATTGATATATCAAGATTTGGTGCCATATAAATGTTGTAATTGTTATTGTAATGTTATCATGGATGTGTGTGATTTATGCATGTTGTTCAGTCCACATTGTGCAGGCATTGTATGGCTGCACAGTCTGCATACTGTCCTCAGTAGCTGTGCTGTTTGGGTATTTTGCTGTTTCTGTAAATCAGATAACACTGGCATGACCCGAGCATCATTTAACCCTTTTACTGCCACACGTTTTTTTTAGCTCTGCGACAACTATTTGCCAAGCCATATTACATCGCGGAGGGTAATAATTAAAAAAAAATTCTGACACAAAAACTATTCAATAAAAGTCCATAAAACTAATACTTTTCTGAAAGGTAATTGAATCCTCTATACACTGATCACAATTACACATCCATTCAACAGGACAGATGAAAGTTTATGTCCAATGAAACAAGATTTTTTTTTTTTTTACACTATTCTAGACATGATGTCATATAAACATAAAAAAAAGTGAAAAACAGTGAATAATAAAACTGAATTATTATCAGAAAGCAAATGAATTATAATGAAAAATGTATTTCCTTACCTTCTGTCGAAGAAGAGTTTTCACAATCACCATATCTACACACTTACTTTGGGACTTGAAAGAATTTCCCGTGTCACTGTTTTGTTTTTTTTCCTTCCTTTTTTGTTTTTTGTTTACAAATTTTGCAATAGTACATCACACAACACACACACACAGAGATGAAAAATACATACACATACTGTGTCTACATAGATCTATGTACAGGGCATCAGTCAGCAACTAGTAGTTTTTCTTGGTGTGGTACGCCACGAAGCAAGGCTGCACACAAAGAGATGGGTTTGAAGGACACTGTCCACACACAAAGTTGGTTTCTTTCCTGATGCCCCTCTTGCTGTACACCCTGCACCTCCTGCCAGAGGAAAGCTTTCTGACAGTCTTCTCCAGGGTGGTAGGGAAGTTTGTCTAGTATCTCATTGAGGAAGAGCCGGTAGTAGTCCACAGGCCTGTCCCCATCAGGCTGAATCTTCAGGCCAGGTTCCCCTGTGAACTGTGGAATATCTGGCTGGATGTTGCTGGGTGGCACAAGGGTCTCTTCTCCCTCTCTGCTGAGTAGCTCCCTGTCCCCTGCCTCTGGTCCCATGGCCTCTGGTACCACCTGTGAATATAAAAAAATCCTGTTCACATCCTTGTGCATGGAAACAACACACACACACACACACACACACACACACACACACACACACACACACACACACACACACAACTACACTGACACATGCACCATTGCAACACTAGTTCTCACTCAGTCTTGTTTCAAGCACACACACATACACACACACACACACACAACTACATGCAACCATATACACACAACTCCACACACAGACACACGCACACACACAGCTACACACACATACACACACAGCTACACACACACACACACATAAGTACAGTGATGACACAAACACACTCAGTCAGTCAGTGCCACGCCCACACACCCATTCAGCAAAGTTCTCTTTTGCAGTCACTGCTCCGTGATAACACTCCGTTTATCAACACACTGACACAAGACAATAACAGTGGGTCTTACCTGTGCTTCTGCCAACGCCTGACCGTCTGTGGCTGACGCATGCTCGCTTGACCACGAGCAGGCTGCTCCACCATGTCAGTTCCGGTGTTAGCTGTGTAGCAGACCACGCTTGTACTAGGTGTCCAGTTTCACTCCCTCCCCTCCCCCTCTCTGAGCCATTGTTCCTTGCCTGGCCTTCACCCTCTTCAAAATCTGGGTCAGTTACAGCCTCCAAACTCGGCTCTCTCTCCTCTTGCTGGTCTATTCTCGTAACTGCGATGTCAACACGCCCCCTCCGCTCCACTGGACTGCTGATTCGACTTTTTCCTCCTCATTTGACATAGCAGTTTCGTCATAACAACTGAATTCGTCGTCCTCTATCAATTGTAGAACTTTCTCATCATCAGTGGTAACAAAATCACTGTAATCTTTTGCTGTTCGCTTTCGTTTCACGCCACTTCGGCCAGGTTGAGTTTCGTCATCCGCCATGTTGATCAGTGGGTTCGAAAGTTGCAGGGGGTGGTTTGGGAAACAGCCCAGACTGACTCCTTGAAATCTCATTGGATCCTTCTACTTATACATATTCATTGCAGACACACTAAACGTTGTGATTGGAGTGAATTGGGAACCTCTGGTCTTACTGTGGAGATAGGAAAATTCCACTAATGACGCGAACGGAAATTGACGTTCTCAGGCACTTTTTAGACCATAGGTGCAGAACGGAAATTGCCGTCCCATGGCAGTCAAAGGGTTAACATGCATAGTTAGTATTTTTTGTTCATGTACACACGAAGGCCGTTCAGTTACTGGGAGGTCTGCGCTGGGAGGTTGGAAAAATCTCCACCCTTGGGAAGTTAACCAGAAAAGATTTATGCCAAATCTTTAAAATGAAAGTCTTTTAACATTCTTACCACCTAGCTGTTGTGTCTCTCTGTCTGTCATTTAGCAGAACTTTTTTTTTCCAACCCTTTGACTCTTGCACCCTATCCACCAACTGCAAAACCTTGACCCTTTGACAGGAAGCTGGTGGATAGGGTGAGGGAGTCAAAGAGTGAAGTGTTTGCTTTGCTGTCATGGTTGACAATGCAGGGTGCTGGTGGATGGTGTGCGGGAATCAAAGGGTTAATTGTTGTATTGACAGATATAGTACTCCTACATCTCCTTAAATGTATGTTTTTCCATCAAAGCAGTTATTGCCTGTGTATCTTTTTGTTGTTGTTGTTTTGTTTGTTTGTTTCTTCACTGGAGATGAGAAATACATGTAGTTATTACTTGAGTCAACTGATTATCAGTGCATAGGAACACTCAAACATTATCTGCTCGTCTCTTTTGCTCTCTTTGTATCTCCCTCCCTCAGTTACATTTCTGAGCCTTAGCACCCATGTCGTTGTCTGGTCTTCACTGTTGTTTCATCATTTTTCTTCTTTTCAATTACAGCAGCATCTAGAAAGCCAGAGGAGCTAACAGAAGGACAGCTGGAGGACATGTGGCAAGAAGTGAGCCCTGAGTTATCCGCCTTGCTTCAGGGGAGAGAAGCCATACCACAGGATGTTGCTCCGTTTGATGCTGCCTCTGAAGTGGATGTGGAGCAACAGAGGTAAGAAAAGTCAAGTTAAAACATGTGTACTTTTCTTTTTGAGCAGCATTGCTTTTGGGCCCTTTGACTTCTGCACCCTATCTAACACCAGTAAAAATTTAACCCTTTGACTCCCTCATCCTATTCATCAGCTTCCTGCAAAAACTTTAACGGTTTGACTCCTTCATCCTATCCCCCAGCTCCCTGCAGGAAGCTGGCGGATAGGGTGAGGAAGACAAAGGGTTAATTTTTTTGCTTTGCTGTTATGATTGACAAAGCAAGATGCTAGTGGATAGGCTGAGAGTCAAAGGGTTAAGTCATATAACAATCTGGGCAAGAAACAAAGTAAGGGAAAAAAAGGTTTTCAACCATTTGGATTAAACACAGAAATATTTCATTATATCAGAGTAGAATGTTAACAGACATGGGTGTTTTTTTCTTATATCATAGGGGAGATTGATGGAAATTGTATTTAGCCATAGTGGAACCAGAAAAAATACGAAAAAAGTATCAGAACACGTATTTAACTCCACCAGACAAGACAGCGTCTGTCTTGTCTTGTCATGTCTTGTGTGTCTGGTTGTATTAAATACACGTTCTGATTCTTTTTTCATGATTTTTTCTGGTTCCTGTTTGCTTAAACGCAGGCAGTCACACTTGTTTTGGATTAGACATATTGGATTTGAGTGTGTGTGTTACATGGTGGATTTATGTGTGTGTGTCGCAGGGTAGATGCCATGGTTCGAATCCATTCAGCACTGAGACAGAAACAAGCAGGAGAGGCTGTGGCCATCTTCAGAGCAGCGAGGTGTGTATTCTTTCTGCCTGTCCTTCAAAACACCAAATCCTGTTGTGTTCTACAACAGATCATGATTTGTTTGGAGTGGTAGTTTTTCGTTTGTTTGGGTTTGGTTGGTTGGGTTTTTTTGTTTGGTTTGTTTTGTGTTTTGTTGTTGTTTTTTTAGCATCATCACACTCATGTAGGTTACCTTTGTGCTCACCTTTATTTTTCATGTCCCATTTTCTATGCCATCTTTAACCTTTTCACGATGCGCCGGGAGCCAGTGCTGAAAAAGTTCTCTCCTGACGCATTGTACCCCCAGTACCGGTAAGGCATCTGTTCCCAACAGACACACCAGCCATATAGTACCAGTCAAGTTTTGAACAATTCTGGCAGCTTTCTTTGTAAAAAATATCAGGAACAACTACCAGTACTGTTTAGCAGGTTTTAGCTGAGGGACAGAGTCTGTTTAGTTGATGCTGTGACTGATAACGGAATAAAATGACCCCCCTGACCAGGAAATTCCAATGCCATGTGTTAGGTCTGCACTATCTTCCTTGATAAACTGTCTGCTAGGTACCAGGCGTGGGAAATCAGGAGTTATTATAAACTTTACCATCTAAGTTGACTGCTCTCTCTCTCTCTCTCTCTCTCTCTCTCTCTCTTTCTCTCTCTCTCTCTTTCTCTCTCTCTCTCAATCTCTCTCACACTCACTCACTCATTCTCTCTCTCGCTGGCTGGCTGTGTGTGTGTGTGAGAGAGAGAGGGAAAAAGAGAGAGAGAGAGAGGTTTCAAAGGTTCCTTTAGACTTCATTACAGCAGAGTACAGTTAACTACTGGGATGTGAGTGTGCATCTGGGCAATACTCTGTGACCTACGTTGTTCTTGTCGTAGTGGTGCGTATAAGTGTTGGAAGTTCTTATTTGAAAATAGTATGGTCGCAAAGATCACGTTTTGAGCTTTCTGGTAATATCAAATACTTTGCCATCAATCATTCTTTAGTAGCTGTAAAATAAAATAGAGAAGTAGTAAAGTGGTGCGTCAGCAGGGAAGAAAACAAATGCCGGCAGCTGGGAACTTACCAGGGTGCACACTGGCCATTGTGACAGACTTAATGGCCACAGAATCTGGCATGGTTTTATTATTTTTTTTTTTAAAACTGCAATGATGTTGATGAGGATGATAATCATGATGCTATGAAGTTCCAGCTAGGATTGAGACTGTGTGACAGGGCTGTACTCTATGCTTACTATCATAATATATCCTGGTGTCAACCAGGCCTGAGAGATAGTCTGTGCTGGTCAGAAGATTGAGCAACACCCTCAATGATGCATCCGTGAAGTGGATGAGACTCGGCTGTGTGGTCCCAGTCTTCCCAGTAAGCCCATGGCATGTCCAGTTATGGGTAAGAGCCGGTTAGAGCTAAAAAATCTCACAATGATATAGTTACGAAGGGACTGATGAGGATTCGAACCACAACCTTCCGGTCGGTAATCCATTGCGTTAACCAATGCACTACTACGACTGGTTTTTCTTTTTCTTTGTTTTTATTTCTTCTTGTTTTTTCGGTCCCATTTCTTAACTAATGGCCACTGAATCTTGGACAGTTTTCCACAGTGGTAATATGATGATCATGACAAGGATGATAATGATGTTATGGAGTTCCACTCTGGATTGAGACTTCATTACAGGGCTGTATCTACGTCACTACCGTAATCTATCCTGGTGTCAGCCGGGCCAAGAGATACAGACACCTGCATGGTTGGTCAGGAAATTTTAAGCAGCATTCTCAGTGACACATTTGTGAAATGGACGAAACTTGACTGTGTGGTCCCAGTCTTTCCAATGAGCCCTTGGCATGCTCCACTCTGGGTAGGAACTGGTTGGGGTTAAAACACCCCATAGTGATTTTGAATGGACTGTTGGGATTTGAACCCACACTTTTTTCAGCTGTTACGCTGTTGAGTTAGCCACAGTATCACAATGACCAGTGGCAGTACTATACTTTGTTGTTTTGTGTGCTGACTGCCTTTTTTGGTGCTTTTGTGTGCTGACTGTACTGTGTTGTTTTGTGTGCTGGCTATGCTTTGTTGCGTGCTTTGTGTTTTTCTGACTTTTCTTTTTTGTGCTTTGTGTGCTGTTATTGCTTCATGTACTGACTATACTTTATTGTTTTGTGTGCTGACTGCCTTTTTTGGTGCTTTGTGTGCTGACTACTGTGTTTTGTGTGCTGGCTATGCTTTGTGTACTGTGCTTTGTTGGTGCTTTGTGTTCTAACTTTGCTTTTTAGTGCTTTGTGTGCTGTTATTGCTTCATGTACAGACTATACTTTATTTTGTGTTCTGACTTTGCCTTTTTTGGTGCTTTGTGTGCTGACTGTACTGTGTTGTTTTGTGTGCTGGCTATGCTTTGTGTGCTGTGCTTTGTTGGTGCTTTGTGTTCTAACTTTGCTTAGCACAGGCTAAAATGGGGAGAAAGAATAAAAGCAATGGAAAATTATAGAGAGCATATTATATACAATTATATATTACAATGTGATTCCCCTCCGAGTGGAGACAGGCTGCAGAGGGGATTGAGTGAGGTCAGGATTTTATGCAGAGGAGAAAAGGTGAGTTTTGAGAGCGGACTTGAAGGAGACAAAAGTAGGTTGCTGACGGACTGAGAGAGGAAGTTTGTTCCAGGAAAGTGGACCAGAAACGGAGAAGGCTCGTGGACCATAGGTATTGAGCTTAGTGCGTGGAAAGCGAAAAGTCAGGATCGGAGGCAGAGCGGAGGTTACGTGAGGGAACATAGATCTCAAGTAGGCTTGACAGGTAATCGGGGGCTGCGTTATTGAGGCTTTTGTAGCACATGGTGTCTAGTTTGTATTGTATGCGCTTTGATACAGGGAGCCAGTGAAGTTGTGCCAGGAGAGGAGATATGTGGTCAGCTTTTTTCTTTTTGAGTACAAGGCGTGCAGCATTGTTTTGAATGCGCTGTAGGATGTGAATGGTGGAGGCAGGAAGACCAGACAGGAGTGAATTGCAATAGTCAATGCGAGACATTATGAAGGAGAGAACGATTTTTGCAGTTGTTTCGACAGAGAGATACTTCTGATCAGACTTATACGATGGAGGTGATAGTAGCAAGATCTGGCAGTTTGAGAAACAAAGTTGTTCATGGAGAGGGTAGAGTCAATGCAGACACCAAGGTTTTTAGCTGAATCAGAAATTGGGACTGATGTGTTACTAATGGGAGAGAAAGATGGAGCACTGAGAAAGTTTCTGACGGTGCCAATGAGGATAGCTTTGTCTTGTTCTTTGTGTTGACTACACTTGTTATTGCTTTGTATGAGCTATACTTTGTGTGCTGATGTACTTGTTGTTGCTTTGTGTTCTGACTAACATGTTTTGCTTTGTGTACCATATTCTTTTTGTTGTTGTGTGCTAGTGTTGCTTATGAGCTTTGTGCTTTGTGTGCTGAATGTACTTTGTTGTTGCTTTGTGTGCTGACTACTGTATTGTTGCTTTTGTTCTGACTACTGTTGTTGCTTGTGCTGACTGTACTTTTTGCTTGTGTCTGACTACTGTTGTTGCTTTGTGTGCTGACTGTACTGTTGTGCTTTGTGTGCTACTGTATTGTTGCTTTGTGTCTGACTACTGTTGTTGCTGTGTGCTGACTGTACTGTTTTTGTTGCTTTGTGTGCTGACTACTATTTGCTTGTGTCGACTTGCTTTGCTGACTAGTTTTGCTCTGTGCTGACTACTGTGTTGCTTTGTGTGCTGACTGTACTGTTGTTGCTCTGTGTGCTGACTACTGTTGTTGCTTGTGTGCTGACTACTGTTGTTGCTTTGTGTGCTGACTGTACTGTGTTGCTTGTGTCTGACTACTGTTTTGCTCTGTGTGCTGACTACTGTTGCTTGTGTCACTACTGTTGTTGCTTTGTGTGCTGACTGTACTGTTGTTGCTTTGTGTGCTGACTACTGTTGTTGCTCTGTGTGCTGACTACTTTGTTGCTCTGTGTGCTGACTGTACTGTTGTTGCTTTGTGTGCTGACTGTACTGTTTTGCTTTGTGTGCTGACTACTGTTGTGTTGCTTTCTGTGTGCTGACTGTACTGTTGTTGCTTTGTGTGCTGACTGTACTGTTGTTGCTCTTGTGTGCTGACTGTACTGTTGTTGCTCTGTGTGCTGACTACTGTTGTTGCTTTGTGTGCTGACTGTACTGTTGTTGCTTGTGTGGACTGACTGTGCTGTGTGCTGACTGTTGTTGCTTTGTGTGCTGACGTACTGTTGTTGCTTGTGTGCTGACTGTACTGTTGTTGCTTTGTGTGCTGACTACTGTTGTTGCTTTGTGTGCTGACTGTACTGTTGTTGCTTGTGTGCTGACTGTACTGTTGTGCTTGTTCTGATACTGTTGTTGCTCTGTGTGCTGACTACTGTTTGCTTCTGTGTGCTGACTGTACTGTTGTTGCTCTGTGTGCTGACTGTACTGTTGTTGCTTGTGTGCTGACTACTGTTGTTGCTCTGTGTGCTGACTGTACTGTTGTTGCTCTGTGTGCTGACTACTGTTGTTGCTCTGTGTGCTGACTACTGTTGTTGCTTGTGTGCTGACTGTACTGTTGTTGCTCTGTGTGCTGACTTACTGTTGTTGCTTTGTGTGCTGACTGTACTGTTGTTGCTTGTGTGCTGACTTACTGTTGTTGCTTTGTGTGCTGACTACTGTTGTTGCTTGTGTGCTGACTGTACTTTGTGTGATACGTTTTGCTTGTGTGCTGACTGTACTGTTGTTGCTTGTGTGCTGACTGTACTGTTGTTCTTGTGCTGACGTACTGTTGTGCTTGTTGCTGCTACTGTTGTTGCTTGTGTGCTGACTGTACTGTTGTTTGCTCTGTGTGCTGACTGTACTGTTGTTGCTCTGTGTGCTGACTGTACTGTTGTTGCTTGTGTGCTGACTGTACTGTTGTTGCTCTGTGTGCTGACTGTACTGTTGTTGCCTGTGTGCTGACTGTACTGTTGTTGCTGTGTGCTGACTGTACTGTTGTTGCTTGTGTGTCTGTACTGTTTGCTACTGTTCTGACGTTTTGCTTTGTGTGCTGACTGTACTGTTGTTGCTTGTGCTGACTCTGTTGCTCTGTGTCTGACTGTACTGTTGTTGCTGTGTGCGACGTACTGTGTGCTGTTGCTGACTGTACTGTTGTTGCTCTGTGTGCTGACTGTACTGTTGTTGCTTGTGTGCTGACTGTACTGTTGTTGCTTTGTGTGCTGACTGTACTGTTGTTGCTCTGTGTGCTGACTGTACTGTTTTGCTTGTGTGCTGACTGTACTGTTGTTGCTTTGTGTGCTGACTGTACTGTTGTTGCTCTGTGTGCTGACTGTACTGTTCTTGCTTTGTGTGCTGACTGTACGTGTTGCTTTGTTGTGTCTGACGTACTGTTGTTGCTCTGTGTGCTGACTGTACTGTTGTTGCTTTGTGTCTGACTGTACTGTGTCTACTGTCTGTTGTTGCTTGTGTGCTGACTGTACTGTTGTGCTGGGTACTACTGTTGTTGCTTGTGTGCTGAGTACTGTTTGACTTGTGTGACTACTTTGTTCTGTGTGCTGACACTGTTGCTGTTCTGCTTATGTTCTCTGTGCTAACTGTTGTTGCTTGTGCTGACTGTACTGTTGTTGCTTTGTGTGCTGACTGTACTGTTGTTGCTTTGTGCTACTACTGTTGTTCTGTGTGCTGACTGTACTGTTTTGCTTTGTGTGCTGACTCTTTGTTGCTTGTGTGCTGACTGTACTGTTGTTGCTTTTGTGCTGACTGTACTGTTGTTGCTGTGTGCTGACTACTGTGTTGCTTGTGTGCTGACTGTACTGTTGTTGCTTTGTGTGCTGACTTACTGTTGTTGCTTGTGTGCTACTGTATGTGTTGCTTTGTGCTGTGTACTTGTTTTTTGTGTGCTGACGTACTGGTTGCTGGTGTGACTTACTGTTCTGCTTTGTTGCTGACTGTATTTTTGCTTGTGTGCTGACTACTGTTTTGCTTGTGGCTGACTGTACTGTGTTGCTTGTGTCTGACTACTGTTCTTTGCTTGTGTCTGATGATACTGTTTTGCTTTGTGTGCTGACTGTACTGTTTTGCTTTGTGTGCTGACTGTACTGTTGTTGCTTGTTGCTGACTTACTGTTTTGCTCTGTGTGTGACTGTACTGTTTTTGCTTTGTGTGCTGACTGTACTGTTGTTGTTGCTATGTTGTGTTGCTGACTGTACTGTTGTTGCTTTGTGTGCTGACTGTACTGTTTGTTGCTTTGTGTGCTGACTGTACTTCTGCTTGTCTGATGTACTGTCTGCTTGTGTCTGACTGACTGTTGTGACTGTCTGACTACTGTTTTGCTTTGTGTGCTGACTACTGTTGTTGCTTTTTGTGCTGATTTTGGTGGTATGAGATTATGTGTAGTGCTGGTGGTCTGTGTGTGGTGAATTTTGTTTTGTGTTTATGTATGTTTTTTTTCATTAGTGGTTTTTTTGTTGTTGTTTTTTTTTACTTAAACAGTCTTATATTTTTGTGATGTGTACACTCACATTGTTTTGCCCACGCTGTGCAGTGTGTTGCTACATGTTCTTCAGTGAGCGTTAATGCTGGGTGTTTAGATTTCCATGGGCCAGCCACTATCATGACTTAGAGGATCTTTAACATGCATATTTTATATTCTGCATCATATACCCTAAAGGGGGTTTAGACACTGGGAAGTCTGCACACATGTTGACCTTGGAGATTGGAAATTCTAGCTTCAAAACACTTGGCGAAGATGTCAGAGTGGATCACACCCAGAAAGTCTGACCTTTACCCATGTGACTGCCTCGTCCATTGTATCTTCTATTAGGTGCCCTCCCAGGGATTGGCGTCACTATTCTCCAGGTCGTCCTGTCTTGTGTTGAGTGGACACATTCAGCCAGCTTTTCCTTGTCCAGTCTTGACATCGTCTGTCCATATTCGTCTTGGACGTCCTCTTGCTCTTTTGCCTTCCAGTCTTCCAGTGAGAATGGATTTGGGGAGAGTCATGTCGCATCACATGTCCAAAATAAGCCAGTGTTGTTGATTTAACTTTTGATAGTAATTCTGTCTGGACATTTAACTTTTCAAATAGGACTTTGTTATTCTGTCCTTCCAACTGAATCTGTTGTAGTCTTCGGAGTATCCACATTTCAAAAGATTCTGTCTTTCTTTCTGTTGCCTTGTAGAATGTCCACGTCTCAGCTCCATGAAGTACAATTGGGTAGATGTAGCAGTTCGCAAGTATTACTAGCTTTAGTTTCAATGAATGTCTCCAGAGGTGAAAATTTTCTTCATTTTTTACGAAAGTTGCCCTTGCCTGATTAGTTCTTTGTGTGACTACCTGCTCACATCTGCCTTCTTCATTAATAAATAATCGCCTGTCCAAGATACTTGAAATTTTGAACCTGTTCTAATTCTTGGTCATCTACTTTGGCACAGATTTTGATATTTTCTGATTTGCTTGTCACCATTGTTTTTTTGCTTTTATTGTTGTGGTTGTTGTATGTGTGTTAGTTTTTATCATGTTTTTGTTTGTTTTTACTTGTTAAATGACACGGTGCGTAAACTTCATGTCTTCTCCATTGTCAGACACACTCTTAGACATGTATTCAAGCATGTGTATTCACTGATGTATTCATGATCGCATGTATAATTTCATGTTTTTATATGGGTCTAATTTGTTTAATTCTTATGTTCCTTTGCATAATTCTGTTTGTAACTTTCTGTTGTTTTAATATGAGTATTAGCAGTGGTAGATATTTAAGTTGTACAACATATGCTAGTATCTATACCTTTGGAAAATAGTGTTTCATTTCATTTCTTGCTTCATAGGTAAAATTATGAAGTATGTGATAGTGTATTTTGCTTTGTTCTGGGATCTTTTCCTACAAGAAATAAAAGGATTCCTTGGTTTGGTTGGTTGGTTTGTTAATTGATTGTTAACCAGTTTGAGATATATGTTCAGTTTAAAGAGATGAAAATGCTGCAGGAGTATATCCAAGTTCTTCTAAAAAGTAGATTAAAAAGTAAGTTAGGTAAGCTAAACACAGCTAATGGTTGTGGATTCGAATCCCGGGCTACATTAAAACTGGCCTTCTCACTGTCCCATCTTAATATCACTGTTGTTCTGGTGGAGTCGGTATAGGATTAGATAAGTCCCCCTTCCCCACTTCCCTGGGATGGTTATCCCCGTTGGCCATATCACCAGAGGTGGGTGCCGACATAAAAACTGAACTAAATCAATCAAAAAACTAAACACTGCCCCCACTGTTTTTTTGGGTTTTTTTACCTCCCAGTCTCAGTATTACTTCCCATGCAGGAATTGAAGGCTTGTTGCTGTTTTTGCTGCAATACTGTTTCAGTTCACCACTATTGAAAGTGTCCTTGTTAAATTTTTGAATATGAAATGCCAGTAACCAGCCATAAGTGATTATGTATGCAACCAGCTCTGAAGAATTGTAGTTTTTAATGGAACAAAAAACAAACAAATCAAACCAATGTAAGCATCAGCAGCAGTAAAGAAAAATGGAATAATTTTGCATTTTTATGTATAAAAAAAGATCTCACAGTACAGTGGCTGAAAACTACACAGATGATGAAAACATTTGTCCTGCACAGTACATGTTAGAGGGCATTTATTTGCAACATACTTGTACAAAACCTGAATCAAACAGACAAGGTAGAAAAGCAGCCATATTTATTCTGAGCATGACCATGATTAACATCAGCAGAGCAGTAGTGATAGATACCAGACAGTTTGTCATCTGTAATATTTTATACATTTATAAAGATTTCACCATGTAAATATTATGCTTATGCATGAAGGAATATACACACATAAAACAAGCCCACAGATTTTGTGCATGCGCATAGACTTACACTGACTCTGAAGGAATGTACACAATATCATCAGTGACTCGGCTCTTACAGAAAATTACAGTTAGGTGAAAGTTTACGAATTTGAAGTTGAGAACCAGACATTCCTGCATAAATCCTCAATAAACAGTGTGTGTATGTGGGATGTGTGCACTTTGCATTGTCCACACAGACAAGAATCAGTGCTCTATACGTACACAAACTATGAAAAACCTTGTTTATTAGGCAGTCTGTAAAGTTATTTGGGTCTGGTTGGCGAAGAGGTAGAGCTCCATCCTTGCAATCTGACTGCACAAGTTTGAGCTTGGCTCACAAAAACTTGATCAGTGCTGCCTCCTGTCCACCCTGTTATAACTTGATGCCTGACCCTCTTCAGGGTTGAGAAAGGTAATCACAAAGGAGAGTAGTAGTAAAGTAAGGCTTCCCATAATCTGAGAGATCCGTAGTGAGCAAGGTGTATGATACTTCAGCTTCTCTCAGGACCAGTGTTATGAAGATAGTGCCTAGAGAAAGGGGAAGCCCAAGAACACCTATTGATAAAGGCGACCTGAGACACACCAGATACTATACAGAGGCTGGCCCAGAAAAGACAGAGAGTAGTGGGTCTCTGTGCCATTAACGCCAGTGGCATAAATGGCAACAAGCAAGCTAGGAGAATGAATCCCCCCCCCCCCACCTCCACCACCACACACACACATACTCACACACATTTTTCCTTGGTGAGTGTCGCCTAAAGAGCCTGAATACTGCAGAGTATTTGGAATTCGGAGGTCAAATGCTGGACAGTTAAAATTAAGTGGCATCACTGAAGTCACGCATGTTTTGTGTGCACAGAGAGGTATGGCCAGAGCGTGATGAGTTTGGATCACAGGACATCACTACAGAGGAAGAGTTCATGGCTCTGAGAGAGATCTTCATGGCCCCTCTGCCTGGCAGTGAGTATAACTGTTGAATGTGATGCATGTGTGGTCGTGTAATAGATCCATGTGCTCTCTTTCTCTCTATCTCTTTCTCTCTCTCTCTCTTTCTCTCTCTTTTCTCTCTCTCTCTCTCTCTCTCTCTTTCTCTCTCTTTCTCTCTCTCTCTCTTTCTCTCTCTTCCTTACTCACTCTCTCTTCCTTACTCACTCTCCCTCCCTAGCCTGCTGTTGACTGTTGTTATTGGCTGTCCAAGGCAGTTTTTGTGTTTAAGTCTTTTGCACATATTGCCATTAACGGTGAAGGAAAAATGACAACATTAGCATTTCCCCATGACAGTCCTAATCAGGTTCAGCATTCTGTCTAGCTTTGAAGCGAGAAAGTGGGTAACTAAAAATGTAAATAAGACTAATCCCTGTATCAGACCTGACTACTGCTACGATTCGGCCGTAGCAACTACGGATTTGAGGGGTCTGCTACGGAGCTACGATGAGCGCTAATTTTGCTACGTTTTTTTCATAGTCAAGTCGATCGTGGCATTTTAGTAGATTTTGCGCTTAGTGAGTAGAGCAGTTCGTTAGACGCGAGTGTTGAGTGGACTTGGTCTTCCTGTTCCTATCGCGCATGCGTGCAAGTTATTCAGTCTCTTCGATAATGGCGGCACCCGCGAGCGAAAGCGATTGTGAGAAGATTTCAACACCTCCACGACCTGGTGAAAGACGGTGTCTCGAGGGAAGTGAAACTGGGCCGAGCAAACGTAAAAGGGTTCGTGTGGCAGAGCAGACGTTTAGGCAAAGTTACACCGAAGAATGGCCATGCATTGTGAAAAGTCGTGATGGCGATCCACACTATGCGTACTGCAATTTGTGCAAAGTTCAGATGTCGGTGAAACACGGGGGCAGGAATGATGTCTTCAACCACATAGAGACGAACAAACACAAATCTAATGGCAGAATTGTCAAGCAGAACAGAGCTATTGGATCGTACTTTGTGTGCCAATACGACCAACACACACTGCGAGTGACAAGACCATTCCCCACTCCAGTGCACACTGCGAGCGTGTCTTCTGCGTGAGAAAGAACAGAACTGACCAGCGAGCAAGTCTTAGTGAAGAGACCGTGGATGCACTGATGGTCGTGAAGAGCCTGCCTGAGGGCTTCCTTGCTAGAGACTTGAAAAAGGAACAGCTTGTTGCTGTCAAGAAGTGTTTCTCAGACAGTGCACAAGCACTGAAGTACAGTCAGAGGTGCAAGCATTAGGCACTGCAGACTGACCTCAAGACTGTGTGTGTGTGTGTGTGTGTGTGTATGTGTTGACATTTAAATGATCAGGAGTTCTCTGAAAAAAAAAGTATGTCCATTTGATTAATTCTTGTGTACATTTTGTCTTGTTATTGATCATGAAATGTTTCCAATGTTTTAACAGTGGCTTAGCTTTTGTTACACTTTTTTCTTCACACTTTTTTCTTCATATATTTTGATCTATACAAAAACTTTTTTTTTATTTTTTTAATCTGTTTGTCTCTCTCTCTAAGTAAGAATGATGTTTCTATACATTGTAACATGGTATTTTCTTCTTTGGTCCTAATCCTATGTGTTTCAGGTTTGTGCTGGATGAGAATTCATTAATCCAATAGCAGTAAATTAAGTTATGAGCTCAAAATTGAGTTTGTCATGT
This sequence comes from Monoplex corrugatus, assembly GCA_030674185.1. Lineage (NCBI taxonomy): Eukaryota > Metazoa > Mollusca > Gastropoda > Littorinimorpha > Ranellidae > Monoplex > Monoplex corrugatus. The sequence continues at coordinate 53,633,203 of JAPXFY010000023.1, forward strand.
GTTGTAAGGTAGTTTAAATGTGTGTGTGTGTGTGTGTGCGCATCTCTCTCTCTCTCTCTCTCTCTCTCTCTCTCTCTCTCTCTCTCTCTCTCTCTCTCTCTCTCTCTCTCTCTCTCTCTCTCTCTCTCTCTCTCTCTGAAATGAAGGCAGTATTTACTATTACATTACTGAAGCAAAGAAAGTTTTTTTCATTTATGATTAGATAGCAGTAGTTTGAAACGAGCCCGCGGTAGTTTGAAACCTGGCCGAGGTAGTGGCTACTGGTTAGAGAGTCTGGCTACTGGAAACGGGAGTCTGTGCTACTGAAAATGGTTTGCTGATGTAGTCAGGTCTGCTGTATTCATACAAGTATTGTCAACAAGGCACAGTAAAAGAGATGGAAATAGCTTGAACACGTCCTCGGAATGGACAAAAGCAAACACCCAAACAATGTTTTGTCATGGGCACCACCAGGCAAAAAAAGTTTCAGTTTCATTTCAGTTTCTGAAGATGACATCTTCGCGCTCGGAATGAATTCCATATGCACTAACGTCAAAGGTACCACATGATGGCGATCTTGGTGAAAAAAAAAAAAAAGAACAGGGACAAACCAACTCCTAGGACCTGGCAACGCATAGTTTGGCGCAAGATGAAAGAAGTCTGGAAGATGTAGAATGAACAGCAACCACTGGCTCGCTCAGAATCGTCCTGGCTGGTGGAAATTTGTTTTTGCCTTATGTTCATCCTAGAGTGAGGAGGATTGAGCGAGCGAGTGTGTAAATTTGTACAAATTGTTCTACACAAGGCACCATACGCTAGTGTGTAAAGTTGTACAAATTGTTCTACACAAGGCACCATACGCTAGTGTGTAAAGTTGTACAAATTGTTCTACACAAGGCACCATACGCTAGTGTGTAAAGTTGTACAAATTGTTCTACACAAGGCACCATCTGCTAGTGTGTAAATTTGTACAAATTATTCTACACAAGGCACCATACGCTAGTGTGTAAAGTTGTACAAATTGTTCTACACAAGGCACCATACGCTAGTGTGTAAAGTTGTACAAATTGTTCTACACAAGGCACCATCTGCTAGTGTGTAAAGTTGTACAAATTGTTCTACACAAGGCACCATACGCTAGTGTGTAAATTTGTACAAATTATTCTACACAAGGCACCATACGCTAGTGTGTAAAGTTGTACAAATTGTTCTACACAAGGCACCATCTGGCTTTGGATATTAATGAAACAAGTCCTGCACAGTTCATTGTCACCGGTTGTGGGGAGAACTCCAACAAGTTGCGTGCACAGGCCGCAGTCACTGGCTTTGGAATTAACCTTCACCTCCCAAACCCTGTCCACCAACATCCTTCATTGTCAGCCATGTTAGCAAAGCAAAACTTTCAACTCTTTGACTCCCTTAGCCTGTGCACCAGCTTCCTGCAGGAAGTCAAAGGGGTTAAGTTTTTACAGTTGGTATTAGGGTGCAGAAGTCAAAGATCTAAAACAAGTCTTGTCATGGTTGTGCCAAAAGAAAAGCAAACATTAAACAGATCAGTTGGATGCTGTTTTGAAATGAACTACTGTCCTGGGAAAAACTGAAAGCAAGTTAAACAAGTCGTGTGTACAGACCATAGTCACTGGCTGTGGAAGCAAGTCTTGTTGTTACTAGCTTGGGAGGGGGTGGGGGAGGGGCCAGTGGGGAGTCTGCCAATTACTGTCACTTGCAATGAAAGGAGAACAAGCTACACCAGTCTTGTGCACACACCATAATCGATGGCTATCTCTACACTTCCATGGGTGCAACTTTTTCCGTTTGACAACAGAATCCGTTTTATCAAAAGAGTCAGAAATGGAAAATCTGTTGTTTGAAAAAGCTTCAGCGTCTGGGGGGCATATGCATAGCCCCCCAGATCCCCATACACGGCGCTGCCAGCCCCTGGACCCCTTTCAGTTTTTTTACTTTTTCTAAGTTGCACGCTTGCACTTGGCATTGAACCCTGCTCTGACTCCCAACATAAACTACACGTTTTGTGCACTGACCATCATCACTGGGTATCTCCACGCTTGGCATTTACTACTGTTCTGACTGCAACATAAACTACACGAGTCTTGTGCACAGACCATCATCGCTGGCTATCTCCACACTTGGCGTTGACCCTTGCTCCGACTCCGACATCTGAGTCATGGGGCTGGAGTCAGGTGTGGTGGAGTCGTCCTCATCCTGATCACTGAGCACGAACGCTGTGTCACCTGAATGGGACCTGGGCGATACCGCACGGTTAAGCACCAGCCGGAATCTCCACTTGTGACGCAGAATGATGACCAAAGCAACGATGACGATGATGAGAGCAACGACAGCCACGCATGTGGCGATGATGATGGTGCGTGTGAACGAGGAGGAAGGGTCAGTTTTGGATTTTCCATAACGCGGGATGTCTGTTGGCTTGTTGAGAAGGGGGGAGTTTGGGGTGGAAGTCTCAAGCTTGCTGGTCTGTGTGTGTTCTGTGGAGGCTTTCTCAGGCAGAGTGGTGGTAGTGGTAGTGCTGTACACACACAAGTACAGTAACTTAAGTACACCGTAAATAATGCACTTGTACACACACAAGTACAGTAACTTAAGTACACCTTAAATAACACACTTGCACACACACAAGTACAGTGACTTAAGTACACCTTAAATAATGCACTTGCACACACACAAGTACAGTGACTTAAGTACAACTTAATGCACTTGCACACACACAAGTACAGTAACTTAAGTACACCTTAAATAATGCACTTGCACACACTCAAGTACAGTGACTTAAGTACACCTTAAATAATGCACTTGCACACAAAGTACAATAACTTAAGTACACCATAAATAATGCACTTGTACATGCACACAAGTACAGTAACTTAAGTACACCTTAACTAATGCATTTGTTCACACACAATGTACACCTTAAATACAGCACTGTTCACACACAGATACAGTATTTTAAGTGCACCTTGAATAATACTCTACCAGACACACAAGTACAGTTACTTAAATATACCTTAACCTTTTCAGCACCAGACATTCTGGAATGCAGAAACTCCCAGTACCAGGTGTTTTCTGCAGCCGCAGCATTGATAACAGTCTGTGCCTTTAACTGCTTATAGCTTCCCTGATTTTTTAAACAATTCTTTTGCTGAAAAGTTAGGGAATCCCCTTGCCGTGTGCAAAATATGACCTCTTTTTCTCATCCAAACCAAAGAGCAATTGCCACAAGAGTAATGTCATATGTACTCATTGCAAAAATGCGACATCAGCAGTGAGCCAGGCTGTTGCAAAAATGTGACATTGGCACCGTAAGGTGTGCACACACATTCTCTCTCTCTCACACACACACACACACACACACACACACACACACACACTCCTACACACACACACATACACACACACACACACACACCACACACACATAATGACATATACACATTTACTGGACAGTGCAATAGCAAAGTGGTTAAGATGTCAGCTTCTAATCGGAAGATCCGAGTTCGACCCTGCCTGTCAGTGCATAATGGGTAAATGGTGGAGATATTTCCAGTGTCCCAGACTTGTCAGTGCCTGAATACCTTTTGTGTATATACACATTAAAAAAGGTTAAGGTTAAAGGTCCCATGGTCAATATGGCCGTAGGGGCGGTGAACTGTTAAAGATTCACCGTGTCTAGGGCACGGCATTATGAAAGGCGGAGCCCATCCCTCTCCTTTCGCCGCCTTTTTTAAACCTCCCCCGACCGAAGTCAGGTACCCATTCACTGCTGGGTGGACAGAGGGAGTTTTCAGGCCGGAAAAATCGAACCAGCGTTTAGCGGATTCGAACCACCGACCTTCCGCACCGCAGGCGAGCGCTCTAACCTGATCACTCGACTACATGCTGAACATCAAATAATGAAATATGCACAACAAAGATACTGTAACTAGTGTAAGCCTGTTAAGAGTTTGGTGGCTTATGGAAATGAAAAGCATTATTCATGTAAACCCACCAAAGATAAGTATGCAGAAATATGCACAACAAAGATGCTGCAAGCCTGGTCAGTGTTCAGTGGCTTATGGAAACAAAACATAAACATTAATCTTGCAAACCATCTAAAGATAAATTTGCAAAGTGTGCAGCAACTTAACACCTGCACAGTTAGGGCCAAACAACATGCATATGCATGTCTGAGAAAACATTGCTCGGAACAAATAAAGCAAACAAACAAACAGAATCACAAAGTTACAAACAAACAAACAGAAACACAAACAAATAGACAAACAGAAACACAAACAAACAGACAAACAGAAACACAAACTAAGATTATCTCCCCTCACCCTATCTGTTCCTGTGTAAAACCTGTTCTCTCCACTGAATTGCATGCTATTTCTGTCTTGTATGTGTCTGTGAGTTGTTTTAGTACCCTGTTGAAGGTCCAAAAGTCAAAACCTCAATAGATGTCTGTATCCCTGACCATTGTTGGTGGAAGTCCTAAGATGTATACAGTCAAGTTTCTCATCTTACCTGTAGTCTCTCTTTTCCCCCCGTGGGGATGCTGAGGGCTCTTTCAGTATAAATAGTATCCCAGCCTTCTGGAAATTCTGTGCTAGAAATTTCCTCTTTTCTGTCACTCTCTTTGTTTCTGCCTTGTTCCTTTGTTTTCTCTCATTTCTTCCTATCATTTTCAGTCTCACCTGTATGTGTTCAATAAAGTCTAACATACATACTTTTTCTTAGTATTGATTATTGGGTACATGTATTAAGTGCATTTTTGGTTCTAGGGAGGTGAGATATGCGGAAGCAATTTTAGGTAATCTGTGCCTGTTTTTATATATGTTTTGGTGTCCTTAGGTATGCTTGAATTTGTATTCAGCTGTGTTTTTTAAATCCTCTGTGTGATAAATTGGATGCAGTGGTCAATGCCAGGGGCATGTCCTTAGATCACGTGCGCAGATGCATTAATATGTGTACTTAATTTTCTTGTCTTTTTTTTCTTGTTGAAGTTTTGTATGTTTTGAACTAGTTATAGCCCTGACATGGCTCTATCACTCTATGCAGCCGGCTGGGGTTTAAACACCAATAACAGTAACAATAACCGTCTCTCTTTTTCTCATGCCAAAAACAAAGAAACCCACACACTTCTAAAATCTTTTCCACACTACATCCTTATAGCTGTCTTATCCTTCCCTTGCATATACAAATAGTATGCTCACAGACATACTCACCCCCCCCCCCCCTTTTCTTCTGTTCCCAGTACCCCATAATGTCATGCTTAAGAAAAACTCGCTTCCTGAACTGAATGAATAAAGAACACCTTGCTGTGAGCCCAATGATGGTCTGGACTGTGTGTGAGGGATTACACATTCCTGAAGGTAATATAATGTAATAATATGCAACCGTTACATATAGCATTAACACCACACATACATGCCCACACTCACACACACACACACGCATGCACGCACGCACGCACATGCACACACACAACAACAAAACAGAGATACCCATTTACCTTTGTGTTGTGATTACTTCAGAGGAGCCTGCAGGCGGTTTTGTTGTGGTTGTATGGCCTTTGACTCTTGGTGACTTATCTCCTGTATCATTAATGCTGTCTTGAGTTGTAGTTTGTGTTGTATCCTGGGAGAGAAAAAATGATATAAAACATTAATAAACAAATGGATAAATAAAGGATGTAACCTTTTCCAGATGAGTATGATACATCTGATGTTGATGAAATTGCCATGTTTCTTTGCCTTCTATTGGTTTTTTTTTTTTTGTTTTTTTTTTCCCTTTTTTTTTTCATTTTTTGTTTTACAGTGAACACACATCAACATACATTGTAATAACAAAAAGTAATATCGATTCATACTTGCATGGGTGCAACTTTTTCCGTTTAACGACGGAATCCGTTTTTTCAACAGAGTCAGAAACGGAAAATCCGTTTTTTGAGAAAGCTTTAGACCCCCCATACAGGGTGCTGACGGCCCTTGGACCCCTTTCCATTTTTTGACTTTTTCTCAGTTGCACCCTTGTACTCACACGAGGACACGCAGAAAACATGTAACAGTATTTCATACACCAGTGGTGTCAGAATGAATATCAAGATTTAAAAACATGTCATAAAGATGAATTTGTTCTCTACTGAGAAAACGGTGGCTTATAGTTATTCCATTGAGCCGTTATAGACAGACAAGTGAAAATTTGTTTTAGCATCATTTTGTTTAGTTTATTTGTTTTTATTTTCTCTTGCTTGTCCAGACAACAGGGCAGTTTGCTTGACTAGGCCCAGTTGGCTGAAAATTTGCACTTGTCTTGTTATAACAAACACACATTCTCTCATTCTGATTCTGTTTTCGTGTTTTTCTGGTTTCTGTTAGTTTGAACGTGGGCGGTCACACTTGTTTTGCAAGGGTTTTTTGTTTGTTTGTTTTTTCGTTTTTGTTTTTTTGTTCCTGTAATGTTAGGTGTGTGTAATGCTTTTCTTCAAGCAAGCGCTGAATATCGTAACACCTAACCCTTTGACTCCTGCACACTGTCCACCATCCTGCATTATCAACCATGCTAGCAAAGCAAAAACATAACCCTTTGACTTCCTTACCCTATCGACCACCTTCCAACAAGAAGCTGGTGGTATGGAGAGGGAATGATAAGGTTAAGTTTTTGCAGTCAGTGGATAGGGTGAGGGAGTCCAGGGCAAAACCACTGCTTTATGAAGGTTAATAATGGTGGCTGTTTTCCATAGAAAATACTGGTGAAATGATGGCGCACTGGTTAAAGGCATCTGCCTGGGAAGTGAGAAGTTCCTAGTTAGAATGGGTAATGATGTATGTAGAATGTGAGAAGTTCTCGGTTCAAATGATGGATCAGACAGTGACTTTCTCCCCCATTCCACCCGACCATAAGTTCTGGTGTCAGAGTAATCTTTGGGACAGGCCGATAAATCCAGGTTTTGTGTGTAGCACGCACTCGATTTCAGTTTTAGTTTCAGTTCTTCAAGATAACATTCTCCACACTAGGAATTAAATTCCATATGTACTGATGCCTTAGGATGGAGAAGATCCCAAACGTTCATGGCACAAGCCGTACACCAGCTTATGTGCTAAGTCTTTAGGTTCTACCTAGCATATGGGTTTTGTGTATTTTTTGTATGTCTTTGGAACAATCTAGGCTGTATTGTAATGAAATGTGTATCTCAGTCTGAAATGACATTGTAATGAAATGTCTATCTCAGTCTGTAATGACATTGTAATGAAATGTGTATTTCAGTCTGTAATGACATTGTAATGAATATGTCTATTATCTCAGTCTGTAATGACATTGTAATGAAATGTCTATCTCAGTCTGTAATGACATTGTAATGAAATGTCTATCTCAGTCTGTAATGACATTGTAATGAAATGTCTATCTCAGTCTGTAATGCTAAAAAACAACAACATGAAAACACATCCAGCCACGCACTCATTACACATAAAATGGCCTATGGCAACAGATGAGTTCTAGAGAAAATCCTGTTGAAAAACCCATGTTTATAAGTGAAAAGAAAACCATGCACACAAAAAAGAAGAAACAGGTAGTGTTATATTGCAGTGAATTGTTCTCCCTGGGGACAACCACTTGAATTTCCCATTGTAAATCTGATGTAACGAAAGAAATGAAATACAACTGCAAAAACGACAAATTTTTTGGTCACATCCAGTTCAACAAGACGGAACTTTGTTTAGTGTACAACATGGGCTAGGTAACAGCTCTCCCAGTGATGATCCTCAGTTGACAATTGTATTTCAGCAGTACAAATACAAGACTAGGCATATACAAAAATGTAAATAAGTTGTGCTGATGCAAAGCGTGGACAGTCAACACACTAAGTCAGAACAAGATTGAAATGTGGTTTCTAAGAAGAATGTAATGGCTCTATGCAGTCAGCTGGACTTTAAACAAAAATAACAATAACAAGAGTTCCATGTACAGTAAAGAAAACTAACGAGACAAGTCTTAGACAGTCTTGAGTTTGAAAGCAGCAAACACAAAAAGAACATATATGAAGATTACCAAAAAGATAAGCAACACATTTTGTGAGCCACAGAGGTTTGAGCACCTAGTCACAACAGGAAAGGTGGAGGGAAAAAGAGCACCAGGGAGAAAATATAGGACAGTTTTGCAGAGTGGATGAGGACTGAAAGGGTGGGAGATGCAGCAGCAAAGGATAGATTGGTATTGAGGGCCATGATAGCCAATGTGACATGGCAAGGCACAATATGATGATATAACAAGTAAGATCAAGAATACGTACCGGTACATTTGGTGTCTGTGTGGTGATGGAATCATGACCAGTCCAGGTTTCCCCTGTTGACAAGTCGACAGAAAGCTCTGTTGTTTCTGGCTGGTAGCTGTTGGTCACTAAAGGTACAACTGCAGTTGACAGTTTGATAAAATCACTAGTCTGATCAGGGATGACAGTTGTCAGCTCTCCAGACCCTGGTTCACTGGTGTAATCTGTTTCTCCTGACCCAGCAGTATCCTCATCTGTGGTTGTGGCAGTGGTGGGGGTGTAGAAGAAAGCATGGTATGGGAGATCAGCGATGACGGACCCTGCCAGATGCGTGGGCGCCGCACACAGCACCTCGTCTACGTCCACAAAGATGTCTCTGGAGCTCTGCATCCAGTCGTGCAGCCAGAGAAGACTAGGGTCACAGACCCAGGCATTGCGAGCCAGCTGTAAGGTCTGAAGGCTGTGGAAGAAACGAGGAAGGTCCACATCCAAGCTCTGAAGATTGTTGTCCCTCATGTCCAGATTCTTCAGGTTGTAGAAAGATTTCAGTGTTTCGTTGGAAGTCAGGATGTTGCGAGCCAGAGAGGGGCTGGAGCGAAGAAGGAGTGTTTTGAGGAAGGGGACATCACGAAAGAAGTTACCTTTCACGAAGGGTTCTGTGTCATCCACGTAGGACAGATCCAGGACATCCAACTTGTGGAGACTAGCGGCGAACCGCACGTCTATGTGTGTGATAGGATTATTGCCCACTTCCAGCATGGTCAGGTTCCTCATCCCAAAGAAGGATTTGTCTTGGAGTTCAGTGATGGCGTTGTCACTGAGGTAGAGCTTTCGCAGAGAAGTCAGACGAGAAAATGTGAAGGGGTCGATTCTGTCTATCTTGTTCCCTCTTAATGATAGAAACTTCATCTGAGACTTGTGTGAAAAATCATGATTTCTGACCGTAGTGATGTCATTGTTTTCCACAGACAGAGTGTCGACAGTGGCCGGGATGGGTGTAGGAAGAGCAGACAGTTGATTTCCGTTCAGCCAGATCTGCTGTAGATGAACTATAGGTGTAAAGGCATCAGGCTCGATATGAGTGATATGGTTTTCATCCAGCATGATGACACCTAAGAACCGAGTTGAAGCAAAAGTGTCCTTGGAGATGGTGGTGATGTTGTTTCCACTCAGTTGCAGGTTCCTGGTGGCCCATGGCAGACCCATGGGGACTTTGTTCAGCTGACATTGCTCCAGGTTGAGGTAGGACAGCATGGTGTTTTCAGACAACACGTCGTCCATGCTGCCTAGCGGATTCTTGCTAAGGGACACAAATGACAACTCTTTCAGGGAATGAAAGGCATTGGGGTGGATATGAGAAATCTGATTTTCATCTGCCATGAAGTAGATAAGGCTGGCAAGAGGCTTCAGGCTGTTTTCGGTCAGCTCCTTGATGTGATTCCTAGTCAACACCAACTTGGTCAGCTTGGACAGGCCTTCAAAGGACCCATCCACACTGGTCAGCTGGTTGTCGGTCAGGTCCAGAATTTTCAGTTGGGGCAAGTTTTGAAAAGCATTCACGCTGAGATTTGTGATGAGATTTGAGCCGAGGTTGAGGTGTTTGAGGTTGGGTAGGTTGGCAAAGGATCCATCAGACAGGTAAACAAGTTTGTTGAAGCGCAGCATGACTTCTTGCAAGGTGGTCAGGTTGTGGAGCTGTTCCCCAACATCCTGTATGTCGTTGTACTGAAGGTCTAAAGAGACGACAGTGGAAGGCAGATCATCAGGAATTTGTTTGAGGCCTTTGCCGTAGCAGTCCACCTTGTAGCTGGTGCACGTACATGGATAGGGACAGGCATTGGTGACTGTAGCCATGACCAGTAAAATCCAGATTTGTCCATTAACAACCATGCTTCTTTCATGCCCCATGGTGAGTTTGAAAATATTGCACTCAGCACGCAACACACAGAAGTCACGTTTACAGTGGGACTGATTTTACTATCCACAATTTCATGTCATTTTCCAAAGACATTTAATAAAAAGAAAAGTCATTGGCCAAGGCATTCACTGTGATGTGAGAATCATAAAGTCACTTGACATTTGATTCTTACTTGAGATTTGATTCTTGTTTGCTTTTCACACAATCAACTTATAAATCAAGATTGTCTGTGAGCATGCTAGTCAAGAATTTGAGTAGATAGAACAGTGTCTGTAGTGGTGTCAGTTTAGTGATACACCTTCCAAAGAAAACATTTTAGCTCAGATGTTTTCATGTACATTCCAGGAACCGTGTGAGGGATTTTCACACCAGTAAAAATGTCATGAACAGAAAACAATGTTACACAAAACTGCCTGGCATGTCAACCACCGTCATAAATACTCTGCCTTGACAGATATTTTCTGGTTCCGCATTGACACCTTACACAACAAATGATGAGCTTTACCACAAACATTTCATTTAAAATAGGTTGCGAATTCATTGGGAAAGTCATAAGTGGTTCTAGCAGCCAATCACATGACAGCAGAGTTCTCTGAGACCGCCCATATGTGCAAAACATGCACTTGAATGTGTGAGAGAAAGAAAGAGTGTGTGTAGTGAGAAGAGAGAGAGAGAGTGTGTGTGTGTGTGTGTACACGTGGCCATCGAACAAAGCCAAGGTCCTGAGGTTCAGGAAGTGTGGAGGAAGGGATGAAGTAGTCCTGTACCATTCACTGAGTGAGGACTTTGCTCTCTCTCTCTCTCTCTCTCTCTCTCTCTCTCTCTCTCTTCTCTCTCTCTCTCTCTCACTCACTGTCTCTCTTCTCTCTTTCTTTCTCTCTCCCTGTCTTCTCCCCCCCCCTCTCTCTCTTCTTTCTTTCTTTCTTTCTGTCTTTCTCTCTCTCTCTCTTTCCCCTCCCTTGACTTGTCATCATTCTGAAGTGGATTAAAGTCCTACACATGGGGAAGCGGTTACAATGACAGAGAATGAATTCAGATCCCCACATTATCCTTCCCACTCACACGTACTCATGCATGCATATGCTCTATGTGTGTGTTTCTTTGTGCATATTTGTCTTTGTATATGTATGTTGTTTTTCCTTTTAAAAAGTCAAAAGTGTTCACAACACACACACACACACACACACACACACACACACACACACACACACACACACACACACACACACACACACACAGAGAAAATATGGATGGTGCTGCACTGCAGCGACATGCTGTCTGCGGGAATAGCAGGCCAGGTTTCACGTGGTTAATTTGTTGTGACAAAAGAAGAAATGAATACAAATACATTTTTGAACAATCAATGCATTTGCACACATATCTAAGGATACGACCCTAGCGTTACCACTTCGTCCAATTTATCACACTGGGGATTTAAGAAACATACCTGAATACAATTTTGAACATAACTAAGGACACTGAAGTGGATATGAAAAACGGGCCTAATTACCTAAAATGGCTTTCGCAATATCTCACTTCCCTAGAGCCAAAATTGCACTTAATACATGATATACCCAGTTATCAATCCTAAGTGAAAGTATGTAAGGCTTTATCGAACGCAAACAGGTGAATGGATCAGCAAAGCAAAGGATGATAGGAAGAAATGACAGAAAGCAAAGGAACAAGGCAGAAACATAGAGAGTGACAGAAAAGAGGACATTTCTAGCACAGAATTTCCAGAAGGGGAAGTACTATTATCCTGAAAGAGCCCACAGCATCCCCATGGGGTACTCGAAATTGGAATCTGGGTTAGATCTAATGTATCAAGTGCAGTTCCATCTTGCGGCATCACAGTTGGCTTGTTTGCTCCCCATCTTAACCCTTTCACTCCTGCACCGTATTTGCCAGCTGCAAAAATTTAACCTTTTCTCTCCCTCATCTTATCCATCAGCCTCCTGCAGGAAGTTGATGGATAGGGTGACGGAGTGAAAAGGTTAAGTTTTTGCTTTGCTATTATGGCTGACAGTGCAGGATGCTGGTGGGAAGAGTGACGGAATGAAAGGGTGTCAGCATTTCATGTATTCCATTCCCCTCCTCTCTTTTTCTTTTCAAAAAATCAGACATGTGTTCACACACACACACACACACACACACACACACACACACACACACACACACACACACACACACACACACACACACACACACACACACACACACTTCCTGGAGAAAGCTGATGGACAAAGTGGAGGAGTGAAAGGGTCAAGCTTTTGCTTTGCTATCATGGCTGACAGTGCAGGATACTGGTAGATAGGATGAGAGAGTGAAAGGGTTATGCTCCAATCATCCCAATGATGTCAGCGTTTCACAATGTTCCTTTGTTTTCCTCTTTTCGAGAACTTGCCAGTCTGTAGGATTTTACTCAGGTGCAAGTAGTTTACCAAGTAATTGCTGGCAGATTTTGGTGGAGCGTATATGGAATTGTCTCATTGCAATGAATCCCTCTTGAACAAACTCCAAATGTCATGCAAATTTCCACAAATATTAACATTTTCGGATATATTCTGGTTAGGGACCAATGAGTAAGGTATGTTTTATTGATGTGATATTTTTGTACTAATCTTGCAATGCAAATGTAGAAAAGTGAAAAGGAACTGAATTTTGAAGATAGGACACAAGAAATTATGTGCCGTTCAGTCCCTGCTGCTGATTGTGCTAAGACACTTGAAGAGGAAAAGTCCAGGGATGAACTGCACATAAGCGTGCCTCTGAGTTGTTGACTTCCTGTTTGTTATCGCTGATTTCCTGGCAGTGGAACTGTGGGAAGACTTTGTAGTCATTGAGGCTTGAATCTCATGACCCATCTTTCACTTTGTCCTGCTGCTGGTCCAGAAGTGGGTGTTTGGAGGAAGCACTGTCATGAGTGACTGTTTCCTGAATTACTCATTGCTTATTTACTACATGTTGTAGAGGAGTGGTGATGGTGAACAAGTGAGAGTGTGTTTGGGGATGGAGATGGAGAGATGAAGTTCAAGTACCATACCAGTTTTGTCACGTGATGGCCAAGTGATGATTAATGACACATACTTCCTTCTGTTCTTTTTTGAAAGATTGGGAGATTTATTCATATCAACCTATGGTCTGCATGTCTGTGGACAATGCGTCTGAATGTTTCTGGGCGGGCTGTTTAGGGAAATATCTTTACCATTTTTGTGTCAAAGGCTGTTTCAGTGGGAAGATGCAAATGTATTCTGCACATTTTTCTGTGTTCTGGGCTGTTGCAAGATTGTCCAGCGTTATTAAAATTCCGACTTTGGTGATTTTGAAATTGTTTTTGTGTGAAGGACAATTCGAGAAACACCTCTACACATTTGTTAGGAATTAAGGCAGTTCAAGACGTTCTTGGACAAAAATGGAATTCATTCATTTTTTTCTCCCCACAATATAATTTCAGAATCATTTGTGGTGATTTGCATATGGATGCACATGCATGTTGCATGTATACATAGTACAAAATTCATACTACTTGACACGCACACATGTGCACACACACATGCGTTCTGGCGCGCACACACCACACACACACACACACACCACACCACACACACACACATACACACACACACACACACACACACACACACACACACACACACAACACACACACACACACACACACACACACAACCAGATGTTAAAAGAAATGATGAATGAACACATACACAAACACACAGTTGTATACACACAGTAGATTCACAGTGATTAAGTCACTAGTAATATAATAGTATTTGGATAGCTGATACAATTTTAGAATCATCAAACGAAGTTAAAATTCTAATAGTAAACAGTTGTGGTGTAGAAGTTATCACAACAGACTACTGACTGGAAGGTTGTGAGTTTGAATCCCCATCAATCCTTCCAAAATCACTGTGAAAGTTTTTGGCCACAATCAGCTCCTTCACAGAGATGAGCATGCTATGGGCCCACTGGGAAGACTGTGACCACACAGTCGAGTCTCATTCATTTCAATGAATGTGTCGTTGAGGGCTTTGCTCAGATCTTCTGACTATCTCTGCCGGTGTCTGTGTCTCTCAGGCCTGGTTGATACCCATATATGTTACAATCATCCTCTTCGGAACTCGGATGACATCATGGTTATCATCAACATCATGGCATTGTTAAAACTCCCATTAAGATTGCTATTAAAGTAGCACCGAAAATAATTTTAAAAAAACAACAAAAAACAAAAAAAACAACTGTGGCAATGCCTAAGCTGCTTTAGAAATGGATGGAACTTTACAGGATTTGGTCAAAGTTTTCCCCAACATGGTGTCATGACTACCCATTTCAGATTGGTCAGGTTTAAGGTGAGAGATTGGTCCAGTTTCTGGGAAAGAACTTTGTCAAACATGAAGAGGTGAATAAAAAAGGAGAAAATCAAATGGCGTGACCATTTGTTGTTATTGGTGGGTTGTTAGGCCAAACAAACCACATCCTGGTACAAGTATAAAAATAGAAACAACAATAAACAATAGGCTCACTTCTGAAATCGTACTGTTTGGATTTGGCAGTTCAGTTCTTGGCAAGTTTGGCGTATAAATGGACATTCCGAATTTGGAACAGTCAACTGGGTATTCAGATATAGACACTGCAATAAACGTCAGCTTCTCATTTTTTTAAGCTTTCCACTCCTTAGCATCATGAGTATAAATAGGTTCAGAAAATTGAGACATCCTTAATCAACAACCTCTCATCCTATATTCCTAGCATTAAGTCTTTCGTAAGTAAATTAAGAAACAAACAAAATGAACACTATTGTGTGGTGTGTGCATGGAAACCAAACAGCTTTGTTATGAGTAAACTGATTATGCAGAATTGTTTACAAAACAACTTCAGTATTGTTTTGTGTAAGCAGTTTAATAAAAGAGTGTGTGGTGTGGTGTGTGTGTTTGGGGGATGCTATGCATCTGTGTGTATTTGTGTGTGTGCATGTGCACATGTGTGTTTGCAGGTTTGTAAGTATAGCTGTCCATGTGTGTCAATATGTATGTCTGCATATATATGCATGCATGTTTGTGAGGATGTTATGTGTCTGTGTGTGTGTGTGGGCACGTGTGCGTGCGTGTGTGTGTGTGTATATACATTTGTGAGTGGATTTTACGTGTGTATGATGTGTTGGGGGGGGGGGGGTGCCTGTCACTGGAAGTGAGTAAAGTGGAAAAGGAATCCACAAAGGATGTCATGGTGAGTGACCTGACATCAACAATGACCTCGTAGATCCAGTCGCTGTGGCATAGCAATTAGTGCTGGGGGCTCTTTCAGTATAAATAGTATTCCCACCTACTGTAAGTTTTGTGCTAAAAATTTCCGCTTTTCTGTCACTTTCTTTGCCTTTGCTTTGCTTCTTTGCTTTCTGTCATCTGTTCCTAATATTTTCTGTTCTGCTGGTCCATTCACCTGTATGTGTTCTATAAAGCTTTACTTGTGTATTATTAGGATTGGTAATTGAGTACATGTATTAACTGCATTTCTGGCTTGAAGGAGATAATTCAGGCCAGTTTTTATACGTTTTTTTGTGTGTTTTAGTTTACTTAGTAATGTTTATTCATTTGCATGCATGGTTGTTTTTGTTCTTTTTTGTAACCCTTTGGTGATAGATTGGACAGAATGGTCAGTCCCAGGGGCATATCCTTGGGTCATGCGTGCAGATGCATTGATGTGCATACGTAATTTCCTTTTCTAAGTGTTGTGTGTGTCTTGAGATGGTTACAGCCCTGATATTGCTCTGTCCAGTAAGCTGTGCTTTGAACAACAATAATAATACTAAAGCCTATCGATCCTCTGTGTGATTTATTTGGTCCCTCCCCTTGTGGGGATGCTGGGGACTCTTTCATTTCAATGTAAATAGTATCCCCACCACCTGGAAATTCTGTGCCAGAAATTTCCTCTTTTCTGTCACTCTTTGTTTCTACCTTGATCCTTTGCTTTCTGTCGTTTCTTCCCATCATTTTCTGCCTAGCTGATCCATTCACCCCTATGTGTTCAATAAATTATGATATGCTTTCTCTTAGGATTAATAATTGGGTACATATATTAAGTGCATTTTTGGCTGTAGGGAGATGGGGTATACAGAAATAATTTTGGGTGATTTAGGCCCATTTTTATAAACATTTTGGTCTCCTTAGTTATGTTTAAACATGTATTTAGGTATTTTTTGAAAATCCCTTGTGATAAACTGGACGGAGTGGTCAATGCCAGTTATGTCTCCCTGGATTATATTGTGAATGCCTTGATATGTTCGTTCTTTGATTTAACGTCTTTTCACTGTAAGTGATATTAGACGGGGGAGGGGAATAAAAAAAAAAGTATTAATGAAATAAAATGGAGAACGATAGTTGGACGGGTTGGATTGGGGCAGAGGGGAGACAGAGGAAAAAGTCATAAATAGGTGGTAGAATAGTAAAATGGAACGAAATCTTAACTCTAACATTAGTAACAATTAATTTCAACAATGTGAAGGGAAGATTTAATACTAAAACACAAAATGCATAAAGTTAAAGTAATGCATTAACAGGACTGTAAACTAATGATTCTGAAATATTAAGTATCAAAGATTGATCTGATGTTACTTTTTTGAAATGAGTTTCAGAATAGTTTTCTTGTGTAAACATTTTCGGTAGAAAAGAACGTAGCATTTTGCAATAAAATAAACAGTGAAACAATGTGAATTGTTTGCCGCAAATACACTTGACATTTTTACAATATTTTGTTTTCAGTGC
The DNA here is from genome assembly GCA_030674185.1 of Monoplex corrugatus. Taxonomy (NCBI): domain Eukaryota; kingdom Metazoa; phylum Mollusca; class Gastropoda; order Littorinimorpha; family Ranellidae; genus Monoplex; species Monoplex corrugatus. Next base: position 53,650,160 of record JAPXFY010000023.1, read on the forward strand.
GTTTAGCTGAATACGAAAACGAACAGCAATAATCGATCGCAAATGATTCATGGAAGAATACTGCATTTTTTGGTATAAATTTTGAACGGAAAGTTTTATCATTTGTTGTGACACAAACTGATCATTTAAATGTTTCTGAAATCGAATCCATGAGGCTGATTCGAGCATGTTGCAAGCTTCTTTTACGGAAGTATGAACATGTAATTTTATAGAATTAACAGAATTCTGTGCACCTTGCTTAGCTGCTCTGTCAACTACTTCGTTGCCGTGAAGACCAATGTGAGAAGGCATCCAGCATAAACTGATATCTGTACCTTTTATCCTTAAATAAACGATGTACAAGATGATTTGCCTCAGTAATTAAATCAGGCCTTGTGTCAGCATCAAAAGACCATAAGGCATATAGTACAGATTTTGAGTCAACAAAGAGAACTACTTTGAAAGACATGGGTTTAAGATTTACTAGATAATGCAATGCTTGTATAATAGCGACTAATTCTGCTGTAAATATAGATAAGTTTGCCCCAATGAAAAATGACTTTTTTATTTTAAATTTTGGAACATAAAATGCTGCTCCAGCACATTCATTTTCTAAGACTGATCCATCGGTAAAAATATGAAGGTGGGTACGGTATTTTTCATCGACGTGTTGTCTTGCTGTGGATATCGAAATGTTGACGTTTTCATGTTTCTTGGCGTCTGTATAATCAATATCAAATGAGGCTTTTAGCATTTCCCATGTAGGGATAGGCGTTGTTGATGGTGTCTCAGCTATTTCATCCATATTCAGGTGAGACTGTTTGACCAAGTCAGATATGTAAGTTGCAACAGTCATTTGTGATGAAATGCTGTTTGCTCGCTTTGGAAAGTCAACATCAGACCTGATTTTAATTTCCTTACTCACAAAATTGTCTGTTTGTGAAGTAGTTCTAACGGCAAATTTTGCTGTCGCTAGCTCACGATAGTTGTTCAGAGGCAGAATTCCAGCAACTTTGTACGTTTCCAGAGTAGAGGCGTGAGCAGTGACACCTAGAGCAATTTTAATACTTTTGCAGTCTAAGCTTTGTATCTTCTTTAATAAATATTTTGGTGCACTGAAGAAAACTTCTTGCACATAGGATAATTTAGATCGTACAATGCTGTTGACAGATGAATTAGTATGTTTGTATCCATTCCCCAAGGTAATCTGCTTATTATCTTTAGAAAATTTAAGGCTTTTCTTGCTTTTGTTGAAATATAATCAAAATGGATATTCCAGTTTAATTTCGATGTTATAAAGACTCCCAGAAATTTTACAACCTGTTTATAATGTAACACTTCACCAAGCAATCTGAAAGTAGGCAAGTTACTTAAAGTACCACCAGGATTAAATAGCATCATGTTAGTTTTTTCCGCTGACAACGACAGACCATTTTCTAACATATAGTTTCCAAGATTATCAAGATCAGATTGATACAACTTCCCAATGTAATTCTGCGCTCTTTGTGGAGTTGTCTTTTTTAAGGTAATCTTCATCCAAATACATATATCATCAGTGTACTGTACCAAAACAACATGATTTGAGAGTGCTTTAGGAAGATCCTGTATAAGGATATTAAATAAAAGAGGTGCTATCACTGAACCTTGTGGAATTCCCATGTCAAGATGTTGTGAAGTAGAATAACTAGTTCCCACTCGTGCCTGAATTGTTCTATTGGCTAAAAAGGACTTAATGTAATCGTACATATTGCCAGATAAACTAATAGATATGTGTACTTAGTTTTCTGCTCCATTTTTTTCCTGTTGAAGTGCTGTGTGTGTATTGAAACAGTTATAACCCTGATATGGGTCGCAGTCGGCTGGGCTTAAAGCAACAATGAGAATGAATGAGAATGGCCCCTAACTGGCTTCACACCAGAATTCAGTGTGCTTTGGTTTCAGTTATTGTAACCACTGTTTTTGTTTAAAGCTTAGACAACTGCATAGAGCCATGTCAGGGCTGTAACAATTTCAAATCATACACGATACTTCAACAGGGGGGAAAAGGGAAAGAAAATTAAGTACACATATCAGTGCATTCACGCACATAATTTAAGGATATGCCCATGGCGTTGACCATTCCAATTCAACACACAACAGATTAAAAACAAAACCTGGATACAAAATTTAAACATAAGTAAGGACATTAAAACATATATGAAAACTGATCTGAATTATTTGAAATTGCTTCTGCCCATCACACTTCCCCAGAGCCAAAACTGCACTAAATACTTGTTGCCAATTATCAATCCTAAGAGAAAGTATATAAGACTTTATCGAACGCATACAGATGTATGGACCAGCAAGTGGAAAATAACAGGAAGAAATGGGAGAAAGCAAAAACACAAGACAGAAACAGAGTGATAGAAAAGAGGAAGTTTCTTGCACAGAAATTCCAGTTGACAATCAGGTTGTCCAGTCTAATCCACAGTGCAAACATCAGGGATGTTGCTCAAGTATCCTGATATTGCAAGTGTTTGTATCTCCCATGCCTGATGATGTAGGACATGCTATATAAGCATATTGCACAGCCTACCCACACACACACACACACACACCACACACACACACACACACACACACACACACACACACACACACACACACACACACACACTCACTCACTCACTCACTCACTCACTCACTCATACATACATACATATGTGCATGCATACACACACACACACACACACACACACACACACACACACACACACACACACACACACACACACACAAACAGTATGAAAGATGGAACCAAAAAATAGTACATATGCATGCACACACACACACACACACACACACACACCACACACACACACACACACACACACACACACACACACACACACACACACACACACGAGACACAGAGCGGACACACTTTGACCTAAAGATGGGGGTCACTCACCGCGTAAGTTTAGTAATGCTGATGTCACTACATACTATATAGCCTTGATCTCTGTGAGGTCAGTAAGTCAATGACTGTGTGGGGTTAGTGCACACTAACAGCATCGTTTGTGTGGCCGTCGTTCCTTTCAGTACAGTGTAATGTTCAGGTCAGTGCACTCAAATGCTGACGCATGCTAAAGTTCATTGTGGCATCAAAGCTTTATTTGTGGATCCCATTTTTGTCCCGATTTTTGTATGGAGCTGTTTGAATTGAAAACCCCCAGACATTCTGTTGTTGTTGCTCTTCTTATTATGCAGGCTAGTGCTTCTGCAAGCATTCCCAATCTAAGCACATACAATGATACATTCTTTTCTTTTCTTTTCTTTTCTTAAGGATCATCGCACTCAGTGAGGTTACCTTTTTGCTCACCTCTTTTTTTCCTATGCCAACTTCATGGCCACAGAAGCTGGGCTGGCACAATTTTTACAATGCAATGATGATGATGTAGATGAGGATAATAATCATGATACTATGGAGTTCCATCTAGGATTGAGACTATGTGACAGGGTTGTACTCTATGCTTACTATCATAATAGTGTATATCCTGGCGTCAGCCATGCCCGAGAGATACAGACACCTATGGTGCTGGTCAAAATTTGATTAACACCCTCAATAACGCGTCCGTGAAGTGGATGAGACTCGACTGTGTGGTCCCAGTCTTCCCAATGAGCTCATAGCATGCCCAACTGTGGGTAGGAGCTAGTTAGAGCCGAAAACTCCCACAATGATTTTTGAAGGGACTGATGGGAATTCGAACCCATAACCTTCCAGTCGGTAGTTTGTTGTGTTAACCACTACACCACGGCAACTAGTCTCAAAGCACATAAATTCGTACAAACCTACCTACCTAGCAGACAGAGCAGACTTCTGCATGTATGTCTGTTCTTTGTCCTGCCATAAAGGCAGTCATACTTGGTCTTGGGGGAGTGGAGGATGTTTTGGTCTCTTTTGATTTTGATGCTGTAACCAAATGGGGAATCAGAATCTGATATTCTGTGTTCAGTCCCAGCCTACATTAAAAATTGGCTTGGTACCCATCTGTATGTTACGCTCGTTTGGTACCCATCTGTATGTTACGCTTGTTTGGTACCCATCTGTATGTTACGCTCGTTTGGTACCCATCTGTATGTTATGCTTGTTTGGTACCCATCTGTATGTTATGCTTGTTTGGTACCCATCTGTATGTTACGCTTGTTTGGTACCCATCTGTATGTTACGCTTGTTTGGTACCCATCTGTATGTTACGCTTGTTTGGTACCCATCTGTATTTACGTTTGTTTGGTACCCATCTATATGTTACGCTTGTTTGGTACCCATCTGTATGTTACGCTTGTTTGGTACCCATCTATATGTTACGCTTGTTTGGTACCCATCTATATGTTACGCTTGTTTGGTACCCATCTGTATGTTACGCTCGTTTGGTACCCATCTGTAATGCTCGTTTGGTACCCATCTGTATGTTACGCTCGTTTGGTACCCATCTGTATGTTACGCTCGTTTGGTACCCATCTGTATGTTATGCTCGTTTGGTACCCATCTGTATGTTACGCTCGTTTGGTACCCATCTGTATGTTATGCTCGTTTGGTACCCATCTGTATGTTACGCTTGTTTGGTACCCATCTGTATGTTACGCTTGTTTGGTACCCATCTGTATGTTACGCTTGTTTGGTACCCATCTGTATGTTATGCTTGTTTGGTACCCATCTGTATGTTACGCTTGTTTGGTACACATGTGTATGTTATGCTTGTTTGGTACCCATCTGTATGTTACGCTTGTTTGGTACCCATCTGTATGTTATGCTTGTTTGGTACACATCTGTATGTTTCCATTATCCTGGTGATGTCAGCTAAGTGTTCCCCAAGTTTTCCCTCCTCCCCCTCTTTCTGCTTTGCTAAGGCTTCAGTTTTTGCATTTGGATAGAGTGCAGGAGTCGGAGGGATAAGCTTACTTTCATAATACATCCTGGTGTCAACCAGGCCCAAGAGATACTGATACTTGTAGTGTTGGTCAGAAAACTGGAGTAACACCCTCAATGGCATTTCTATGAAGAGGATGGAGGGCTTATTTATCCTAGTCTTCCCATTGAGGCTGTAGCATGCTTCACTCAACAGGAGGGCATTGGGGTTGAAAAATCGCACAATAATTTTAACAGGACTGATGGAATGTGAACTCAAACCTTCCAGTAATTGGTCTGTTGCACTTACCACTACATCATGGTCACTGGTCTTTCTGTAGGTTTTTTTGTTCTTGTTTTGTTTTGTTTTGATTTTTGTTATTATATGGTAATAATTGTGCATTAGGAAAACATCATCAGAAAGTGCAGGAATTGTCTTTCTAGTTTTATTTCTTTCTATCTTGTCCTTGAAATTCCCCCCCCCCCCCCCCCCCTTTTTGTTCCTGCGTTCACCCCCCTTTTTTGGTTTTGTTTTTGTCTTTTTATTCTCTTTAATTTTTCCAATTACCGGTGGTAAAGTATTTGTGTGAGATGGATTTTTTTTAATGGCTGTGGTCTCCTCTATGGTAACCAGCGCTGATAGCTACTTTATTTTATTTGTGGCAAGTGAGGGAGTGCAGAGGAAGAGAGAGGGTGAAAGAAGGAAGAGTGAAGGAGGGTAATGTGAGCAATAAACGTGCAATACAGGAAATGGTTGTGGTGGTGGTATTTTGGACTGGAGGATATACAGGGCGTAGTGAGAAGAGTTTCCTGCCCTTGCTTGTGGTATGAGTCAGGCACACTTCACTGCTACTGTGTTTGGTCTTTGGTCAAAGGTTCATTCTGACCTGGGTCAAAACTCACCATTCTTTGGTGCAGACGTTTTTTCCATCCGGGTCACTGAATTGCTACAGAACACTGCTTTGTCTTGCTTGTGTTGGTGTCAACTTTGTGGTTGTTATTGTATAGAAAATTGTATGTATGTAGATCTATATTAAAATTCTCAAGCGTTGATAATATAAACAAATTGTAACATATCTGAAAATGATAATAATGATGATATAAAATAATAATCTCATTGAAAAGAAAATGGTACTATTTTTTAAATATATAAGTAATGATGATGATATTCCCCTGTTGGGCTCTTTCAGTATAAATAGTATCCCCACCTTCTAGAAATGGAAATTCTGTGCTATAACTTTCCTCTTTTCTGCCACTCTCTTTGTTTCTGCCTTCTTTTCTTTCTGTCATTTCTTCTTATTGTTTTCTGCCTTGATGGTTCATTCAGGTGTATGTTTTTGATAAAGACTTATGTGTTTTCTCTAAGGATTGATAATTGGGTACATGTATTGAGTTCATCTTTGGCTCTAAGGAAATATGACGTACAGAAGCAGTTATAGGTAAATGTTTTATGTTCTTAAAAAACAAACATCAAACCTGAATACAAATGTAAATATAACATTTGTATTCAGGTTTGGTGTTTTTTAAATCCCCTGGGGATGAATTGAACAGAGTGGTGAATGCCAGGGTCATATCCTTGGATTGTGCGCATGACTGCATTGATATGTGTATATAATTTTCTTTTCCAGGTGTTTTTCTTCAGTGAAATGTGGTGTACTTTTTGAAATGATTATAGCCCTGATGTGGCTCTGCGCGGTCAGCTGGGCTTTGAACAAAAGTAACACTAACAAGTTTCATTCCATGGTTTGTCAGTGTGTTGTTACTTTTTATTGTAGAATTTAATTGGCATGCTTTTGAAATAGACCGTTTGGGCTATGTAAATAAAATGATTAGTAATATTATGATACTCGGTATAAGGCTGAACATATTCAAAGGCAGATGCAGATACACGTATTAAGCCATGTCACTTCTCAGTGGTGTATGGAAATGTGAAACATTCAGCATGCGCACACATACAACCAAAAGCAGACTATGATAACCTTAACCCTTTGACTCCTGCACCCTGTCCATCGGCGTCCCACATTTTTGGCCATGACAGCAAAGCAAAAACTTAATCCTTTCACTCCGTCACCCTGTCCATCAGCTTTCTGCGGAAAGCTGATGGATAGGGTGAGGGAGTGAAAGGATTAAGTTTTTGCTGAAGGCAGATAGGGTGCAGGAGTAAATGAGTTAATGATGGAGTGAAAAATGAACAAGCAGCCATACAAGCACATTGTATATTTGAATGCACATGAAGTTTCAGCCTAGAGACAAAAGTAACAACAACCAAAGAAAATGACAGAGAAGAGCATTAGTTGGATGTATGTGTACAGGCTGATAATAAGTGATTTGGACGTTTTATGTTACAGGAACTAACAACAATGAGGAACAGCCAGAGGAAGCCCCTATGGAGGAAGAGGAATTGGAAGGTTTGATTTTCCTCTGTGTGTGTGTGTCACTGCATTGTGTGTGTGTGTGTCACTGTGTGTGTGTGTGTGTGTGAGAGAGAGAGAGCAGCATGCTGTATATCTCAGTATGCCTACAGTTTTGTTTACTTGTGTATATAGGCTGATGTATTGTGGGGTTTTTTTATTTTTTATTTTTTTTATTGCTCATTTGTTATGTAAAAGAATAACATTTCAGAAACATCACAGTTGTTTGATATTGTCACTTTAGTTACAGAGTATATCACAAATACCATGGCTTTTTTCCTTTTAATGGTGTTAGTTTAACACTGGAACCACCTCTTAAAATTTGTGCTTGCTTTTTAAAAGTGCTTTTTTATAATGGCCTGTGTTATTTTACAGTCCCAAATACACTACACATAGATCTATCTTTGGTTTGTTTTGCTTAGCTTCCAGACAAGCCAAAAATTAGCTCCCAGACAAGCCAAGAATTAGCTCCCAGACAAGCCAAGTATTAGCTAAGTATTAGCTCCCGGACAAGCCAAGAATTAGCTCCCAGACAAGCCAACAATTAGCTCCCCAGATGAGCCAACAATTAGCTCCTAGACAAGCCATGTATTAGCTCCCAGACAAGCCAAGAATTAGCTCCCAGACAAGCCAAGTATTAGCTTCCAGACAAGCCAAGTATTAGCTTCCAGACAAGCCAAATATTAGCTTCCAGACTAACTAAGAATTCCCAGACAAGCCAAGTATTTGCTCCCAAACAAGTTAAGAATTAGTTCCCAGACAAGCCAAATATTTGCTCCCAAACAAGTTAAGAATTAGCTCCCAGACAAGCCAGAATTAGCTCCCAGACAAGCCAAGAATGTGCTCCCAGACAAGCCAAGAATTAGTTCCCAAACAAACCAAGAATTAGCTCCCAGACAAGCCACTGGTTCAGATTTAGTGAAGAGGGAGAACATTTTCTTTGTCATCCAGGGCTGATATCTCGCTCTAAAAATTTTGTTCCTTCAGGTCTTTTTAGATCTGTTTTATATGTATATGTGTGTGTGTATATATATGGATGTGTGTGTGTGTGTTTTTATTCCATGCACCATAGAAAGTCAGTGTGAAACATTGACCGTTTGATAAATACATGAACCAATTGACAGTCATATTTTATATTTTATACGCTTGTATTTCTCATTTTGTGGATTTCAGAGGAGGAGGAGGAGGAGGTGGAAGCAGCCCGCACAAACTTTGAGGAGGAATTCAACTTTACTGGCTTCCTTATGAGGTAAGAATGGACTGTCCTGTTATATTTTTACTATTGCTAAATATAATGATGAAAAATAGTGAAAAATTATGGAGTTCTGGCTAATTTGTAAATGGCAATGTATTACATAGGCATGGGTGCCACTCTTCTGTCTGGGTGACGGAAATCCGTTTTCTCGGCAAGGCCCCAGACGGAAATTCCTTTTTTCAGTTTTGTTATTCCAACACAAAAAAATGTTTGGGGGGGAAAAAACAGTTGAATCGGCGGTATTATGACCGAAGCAGCACTGTAGCAGACGACCGGCCCCAGGACCCCAGCCTGATTTTCAGTTTTTTCAGATTTTCAAAGTGTCACCCTTGCATATGGTGTTTTGTTATTAGTAATTATTGAATTAATAAAAAATGGTGACGGTACATGTACTTATTTGGTGTTGACATTATTTACACAGTTCACGAGCATTTATATAGTATTTGATATTACTTTACAGTTCACACTATATATGGTGATTGATATTATTTACTCAGTTCACAAGCACTTATATGGTGTTTGTTTGACATTATTTGCACAGTTCACATGAACTTATATGGTGTTTGACATTTTTTACACTATTCAGAAGCACTTGCACGATGTTTGACATTATTTAAAAGTTTGACATTATTTACAAAGTTCACACTTATTGTGGTGATTGACATTATTTACACAGTTCACATTTATTATGTAGATTGACATTATTTACACAGCTCACACTTATTATGATGATTGACATTACACAGTTCACATTTATTATGGTGATTGACATTATTTACACAGCTCACACTTATTATGGTGATTGACATTATTTACACAGCTCACACTTATTATGGTGATTGACATTATTTACACAGCTCAACTTATTATGGTGATTGACATTATTTACACAGCTCACATTAATATGGTGATTGACATTATTTACACAGTTCACATTTAATATGGTGATTTACATTATTTACACAGTTCACACTATTATGATGATTGACATTATTTACACAGCTCACACTTATTATGGTGATTGACATTATTTACACAGTTCACACTTATTATGGTGATAATATGGTGATTGACATTATTTACAGTTCAATTAATATGATTAATTATTACATTGTATTGGATTACATTATTTCACATCACTATTATGGTGTTTGAATTATTTACACAGTTCACATTATATGGTGATTATATTTACACAATTCACATCTTATTATGGTGTTTGACATTCACTTCAAGTTTCAAATTTATATTTAGCATTATTATTGTATACATCATTTATATTGAACATATTTACACAGTTCACATTTAATTGATTGACATTATTTACACAGTATACATTATTTACACGTTTACAGCATTATTTACACATTCAATTCAATAAATTGATTGACATTATTTACACAGTTCACAATTTATGTGTGATTGATATTTACATTCACATTTAATTATGTGATTGACATTATTTACACAGTTCACACTTTATTATGGTGATTAATTATTTACACAGTTCACATTTATATTATTGTTAACATTTTACACAGTCACATTATTAGGTTTACATTATTTACACAGTTCACATTTAATATGTGATTGACATTATTTACACGTTCACATTTATTATGGTGAGACTTATTTACACAGTTCACATTTATGTGATTTTGACACATTATTTACACAGTCATTTAATTGGTGATTGACATTATTTACATATTAATTTATATTATGACATTATTATGTATTACATTATAAGTTCACATTAATATGGTGATTGATTATTACATTAATTTAATTATTACATTTCACAATTACAGTTTACATTATGTGTTTTTGAATTATTACATTTCACATTTAATTTAGTGAAACATTATTTACACAGTTCACATTAATATGTGATTGACATTATTTACACAGTCACACTTATGTGATTGACATTATTTAACTACAGTTCACTATCTTAATTATGGTGATTGACATTATTTACACAGCTCACACTTTATTGGATTACATTATTTCACAGTTTATTATTTATTAATATTGTAATACATTATTATTCAATTATAGACATTATTGTATGCATTATTTTAAATGATTACATTATTTAATGACATTATTTTTAATGACATATCTTATTTTTTGTATTTACATTATCACAGTCATTATATATGGTGATGAATATTTACAATTCACACTTATAGGTGTGACATATTTCACAGTTCAATTATTGTATTGACATTATTTACACAGTTCACATTATGTGTGTTTGACTTATTTACACAGCTCAATTAATATGGTGATTGACATTATTTACCAGCCAGCATTATTTTGTGAATTATTATACACAGTTCCATTAATTGGTAACATTATTTCACAGTCACATTATATGGTGATTGACTTATTTACAGTTCACATTTATTGGTGTTGATTATTTACAGCCACATTATATTGGTGATTGACATTATTTACACATTAATATTATTACGATTGACATTATTTACACAGTCACTTATGGTGATTGACATATTACACATCATTTGGTGTTGACATTATTTACACAGTTCACACATTATATGTGTTTGAATTATTACACAGTTCACATTTAATATGTGATTGACATTATTTAACAGCTCACATTTTATGGTGATTGAATTATTTACACAGTTCACATTTATATGGTGATTGACATTATTTACACAGTTCACATTAATATGGTGATTGACATTATTTACACAGCTCAACATTATTTGGTGATTGACATTATTTACACAGTTCACATTTAATATGGTGATTGACATTATTTACACAGTCACACTTTATGGTGATTGACATTATTACACAGTTCACATTTAATATGGTGATTGACATTATTTACACAGTTCACACTTATTATGGTGATTGACATTATTTACACAGTCACACTATATGGTGATTGACATTATTTACACAGTTCACATTATATGGTGATTGACATTATTTACACAGTTCACAATTTATATGGTGATTGACATTATTTACACAGTTCACATTTATATGGTGATTGACATTATTTACACAGTTCACATTTAATATGGTGATTGACATTATTTACACAGTTCACATTTAATATGGTGATTGACATTATTTACACAGTTCACACTTTATATGTGGTGATTGACATTATTTACACAGTTCACATTTATATATGGTGATTGACATTATTTACACAGTTCACACTTATTATGGTGATTGACATTATTTACACAGTTCACATTTATATGGTGATTGACATTATTTACACAGTCACACTTATTGGTGATTGACATTATTTACACAGTTCACACTTATTATGTGATTGACATTATTTACACAGTTCACACTTATTATGTGATTGACATTATTTACACAGTACACTTATTATGTGATTGACATTATTTACACAGCTCACATTTATTATGTGATTGACATTATTTACACAGCTCAACTTATTTTGATTGACATTATTTACACAGCTACACTTATTTGGTGATTGAATTATTTACACAGCTTCACACTTTATGGTGATTGACATTATTTACACAGTTCACACTTATATGGTGATTGACATTATTACACAGTTCACACTTAATATGGTGATTGACATTATTTACACAGTTCACATTTAATATGGTGATTGACATTATTTACACAGTTCACATTTATGTAGTGTTTGACATTATTTACACAGCTCACATTTAATATGGTGATTGACATTATTTACACAGTTCACAAGCATTGATGATGGTGTTTGACATATATTTACACAGTTCACATTTAATATGGTGATTGACATTATTTACACAGTTCACATTTAATATGGTGATTGACATTATTTATACAGTTCACAAGCATTTATGTGGTGTTTGATATTACCTACACAGTTCACATCTAATATGGTTGTGTGACATTTTTACACAGTTCACATTTAATATGGTGATTGACATTATTTACACAGTTCACAAGCATTTATATGGAGATTGACATTATTTACACAGCTCACACTTATGGTGATTGACATTATTTACACAGTTCACAAGCATTTATGTGGTGTTGATATTACTTACACATTTCACATTTAATATGGTGATTGATATTATTTATCAGTTCACAGCATTTATATGGTGTTGAATTATTTGCACAGTTCACATTTAATATGGTGATTGACATTATTTACACAGTTCACATTTAATATGGTGATTGACATTATTTACACAGTTCACAAGCATTTATGTGGTGTTTGATCATTATCTACACAGTTCACATTTAATATGGTGATTGACATTATTTACACAGCTCACATTTAATATGGTGATTGACATTATTTACACAGTTCACACTTAATATAGTGATTGACATTATTTACACAGTTCACAAGCATTTATGGAGTTTGATATTATTTACATAGTTTACAAGCATTTATATGATGTTTGACATTATTTACAAAGTTCACTCTTAATATGGTGATTGACATTATTTGCAAAGTCACACTTAGCATTTATATGGTGTTTGACATTATTACAAAGTCCACACTTAAATATGGTGATTAACATTATACACAGTTCACAGGTATTTATATGGTGTTTGATATTATTTACATGATCGACAACGCCATGCAGCAGGACTGATTGATGATGATGGTACTGCACAATGATTGTTTCAGTTTTGCCAAGCCAGAAATCTTGAAAGCTATATGTGTTGCTGGCTGGGGACTTTGAAACAAACACAACCACACGAACCACTGTGTGGTGAAGATGCTGCATCGCATTGGCTTTGGCTTGCTTCATCGGCAATCCATTTTCCAGGCATCTCTTTCCGCAGCTTTCAGAAACTGATGTTGGGGCCTACTGGACGCACTTCACAAGTTTAAGGTTGTGGTAGATATTATGTTAGAGTTGTACAGAAACAGAACGTAGCTAAATGAAACCAGTCATTGTAACTTAGTATCACATGATGATAGAAAAATTATATGTAAATGTAGTTCATAACATTTAACCCAGTAGTATAGGATTGAAGTGGCCTAACATTAATCCAGATAGATCAATTGAAGTGTCAATAACACTAACCAGGTACCGATAAACAAAAATTAAAGTCAGAACCATGTTTAATACAACCAACAAGACACCGCATATGTTTGGCCAACTGCCTTTGTCAAGCATAAACTTAAGATCACATATACGACACAAACACAAATTGGTCCTTTTTTCCCACTGATGAAGCATGCAGGGAATTGTCTTTTTTTACCTAAGTTTTATATTTGGTGTTTGTTTATTGTGATCTTACATTATTCTTGACAAAGGCTTGAAAGGGTTAACATGAAAGTGTTGTGTCACAGCGACAGAATCCCCACCATCCCACTGTGGGATGCCAGGCTCTTTCAGTATAATAAATCCGACCTTCACAGTTGGCTGGGCTTTAAACAACAATAACAATAACTCTCTTGGTCTCAGCAGTTGGCTTTCAAGTGGTACAGAATTTTGTCACAGTGAATGCTGCATAAGCTTTTTTTTTTTTTTTTTTCTTTTTTTTTGTTGTTGATATGGTGCTGCCCTATCTTATGCACCATTTGTGTGCTATATCCCCACTCTGCCCATTTCAATTCTCCAACACACCTCCAAGCCCATTGAAAGTGAAGATATCATGAGAGTAAAGCATGAAGGGCCACAGAATCTTGGACATTTAATTCTTTCCACTAAAGAATGTACTCCACATTATCTATGTGCGCCAAGATGTCTCTTGTAAACACTTCTGTCTACTCCATCTTGTTGTACGATTGTGAAATTTGGACATTGCTAAAGGAATCAGAGGACAAGTTGGAAGATGTGGATATACAGAACACTGCTTAAAATTCCATGGATGGCCAAGATGTCAAATGAAGATGTAATAAGTGTTGGCAATATGGATGGAGCGCATATGGAATTGTCTGAGTGCTTTGTGTCCCTGTTGAAAAAGTTCTAACATTTTTTTTCCTTTATTTTCACTTGCAATTTGACAGTTTGCCTTTTGTTTTTGCGTGTGTAATTTTGTTCTGTTTGTTTCATTACTGTTCTTTGGTTGTTTTGTTTTGTTCGTTTTTGTACTGTGCTTATTGGCTTAACACTAGTTAATGTTTGTATTTTCATGTTATGACAGTCAAACACTGATTGTTATTCCTTTTTGATACCCCTTACAGGAGTTTTACTCATTTGGCGTGCACGTGATGCGTAAATTTTCTGAGGTGGCCCAGAAGAACAAGAAAGTGTTCATGGAGATGATGTTCTGGAAGGGCAGTAAAGAGGCCATGCAGGTCACAGAGGGTTATGAATATAATCCTAGGTCAGTAAAAGACTGGAGAGAGAGAGTGTGTGTGTGAGAGAGAGATAGAGAAAATGAGTGAGAGGGAAAGAGTGTTGGTAAAAAGAGTCATAAAGAGTGTGTTGAGGATGCTTGAGCTTGCAAGATGTTGATAAAAACAAGTAATCAAGAGTGTGTTGAGAATGTGTGAACATGTAAGACTGATTCTCTGTATGGATATAAATTATAAATTACAGAGTGTGTGTATATGTGTACATGTGACCTATTCTCACAAATGAGGATGTACACCACATGTCAATGACCCCAGCTCGAGGAAGCCTGAGAAAATGGGTGAAATTGAAATTGTTGTTGCAACTTGTTCTTTGTGTTTTTGTTGAGGTATACAGTAATTTTCACTGTAAAATTCACCTTAAAAACATCAAAAGTTTTGTTTGTTTGTTTTAGGATCATCGCACTTAGGGAGATTTCCTTCATGTTCACTGGTGTGTGTGTATGTATGCATGCCCCATTTTCTATGCCACCTTAATGGCCACAGAAACTGGGACAGTTTTTACAATGCAATGATGATGATGAGCATAAAAATTATGCTGTGGAGTTCTATCTAGGATTGAGACTGCGTGACAGGGCTGTACTCTATGCTTACTATCGTAACATATCCTGTATCAACCAAGCCCAAAACATACAGTTTTCTTTTGCTTCTTGTGTTTTTTCCTTCCCATTTTCTGTGGCACATTAATGGCCACAGAACCCAGAACAGTTTTTCACAATGCTATGATGATGATGATGAAGGGTGTAATAATTATTATACTATGAAGTCCTTGCCAACAAATGCCTATCAGTTAACATCAGGAAGAGAGTTCTTGAATGTTATATAGAACCGATACTGTTGTATGGCTGTGAGGCATGGACAGTCAACATGCAAAGTCAGGACAAAATTGAGGCAACTGAAATGTGGTTTCTAAAAAGAATGTTGAGAGTTCCATGGACAGCAAAGAAAACAAACAAGACAGTCTTGAAGGAGGCAGACACAAGAAGATCATCATAAAGAAGATCAGGAAAAAAACAAGCAACATTTATAGGCCATTTTATGAGGAAAGGGGAATAAGAGCACCTGGTCACAACGGGAAAGCTGGAGGGAAAGAGAACACCAGGTAGATCCAGGGAGAAAATATTGGACGGACTTGCAGGGTGGCTGAAGACAGAGAGGGTGGGAGATGTACTTGCAGTGACAGGGGATAGATTCATGTGGAGGGCCATGATCGCCAACGGTATGCGGCAGGGCACATGGTGATGATGAAGAAGTTCTGGTCCGGACTGAGACTTTGTGACAAGGCTGTATTTTACACACACTTTGATAATATATCCTGGCATCAACCAGACCCAGGAAATTCAGACACTTGCAGTGGTCATGCTTCTTGTTGATATAACTGGAGATTGACAGTTTCAACATGGCACCTTGATACTGCCCCTTACAGAGCCCCAACATGCCATACATCCTTTCAAAGCTTATGATGTCAACTTTGAGTCCTGCACACAGTAATTCACAGTAATCCAGAATATGTTTTTTTTTATCGTAGTGGTTGCCAAGGAAAATCTGTCAGTGAATATTCTCGGACTTACTCATCCCATCCCCCCCCCCCCCCCCACCCCCGGGGACATCAGGGGGTCTTTCAGTATAAATAGTATCCCCACCTTCTGGAAATTCTGTGCTAGAAATGTCCTCTTTTCTGTCGATCTTTTTGTTTCTGCCTTGTTCCTTTACTTTCTGTAATTTCTTCCTATCATTTTCTGCCTTGCTGGTCCATTCACCTGTATGTGTTCGATAAAGTATTATGCACATTCTCTTAGGATTGATAATTGGGTAATTGATAATTGTTCCATTATTGTGAGCGAAATGATATTATTCCACCTCAACAGGCAGGATTTAGGAAAGGGCGATGTACAACAGATCATTTAGTGAAACTTACAAGTCAAATCAAAAAACAATTTTCTCGTAGAAAAAGCACTTTGGCTACATTTTTTGACGTGAAGAAGGCTTACGACACTGTGTGGCATTCAAGACTGCTTTACAAATTGAAGAGCATTGGTGTAACAGGTAAAATGTATTATTACATTAAACTTAATTAAAGACTTTTTATCCTGTAGATAATGTGTGTAAGATTAGGGACTGTATACTCTTCATTTAAAGACATAGACATGGGGATCCCTCAGGGGTCAATCATAGCCCCCATCCTGTTCAGTATACTTCTTTATGATTTACCACAACATTTGTGGAAGAACACTAATGTTGTACAGTATGCAGATGATATTGCCATATGGATGAATACCACTCTTCGAAAAAATACAAACAAAAGAACAATCACCCATGTACAAAAGCTCTACCAATATGATCTTGATAACCTGAGTAATTACATGAAAGACAACGGTCTGGATTTATCGAGTGAAAAGACTTATCTTATGCTTTTTAACAATGGTGAAAACCCTAAAACTCTCCCTACGTTATCGCTGGACAATAATCCACTTGCTTATAAGCCCACCGTTAAATTTCTAGGAGTGTACATAACACGAAAGTTGAATTGGAGACATCATATCGAATATTTAATTACAAAAGCAAACAAAAGACTTAACTTCTTAAAAATAGTCAACAGACAATCCTGGAGCCAAGACACTCAAACTATGTTACACCTTGCGATTTCTTTGGTTCGATCGAAACTGCTCTATGGACAAGAGGTATATTTTACTGCCTCGAATACACTCTTAAAAAAATTACAGAGTGTAGACAGCAAAGCTATTAAATTGGCTCTTGGTGTGCCCGTTCATACAAACACAATGAAGTCTTATAAAGAAAGTAACATATTACCGCTTACAGATCAACGTGAATTAGCGGTGACAAAGTATGTTATTAGAGCTCTGGCTATAAAGAACTCAGTTAAGGATGAATTACTATACACCTCGGAAACTGACTATCCTCAGAAAGCTCGAACGGTGCATTCTCTTCAACCTATACGAAATTTTGCAGAAGTCCTCCTGAGCGAAAACAATATTGATGTAAATGACATTCCAGTAATGCCTCTTATTCCATCCATACCTTCCTGGGAACTTGAAAAAGCTAACTTTAACATAGACTACATAAATCTCAATAAAACAGAAGAAATAAATATTCTAGTATCAGAAGTCAAATCTCATTTAACCACATATTATCCTAATCACCTAAAAATTTTCACAGATGGGTCTGTTTTAGATACAGCTGATAGCGAAGAAGGCACCCGCAAACTACTTGCTTGTACTTTTGCTAATTTTTGCATATGATGAACTTACAAAATGGAAAACGTTATAGTTCTGAGTCCCCCAGGGGGGACCTGAACTCAATGGCTACTGGGGAGGGAGAGTCCGTGTCTGTGAAAGGTAGCTGTGATGACGGTAATGGATTACCCGACGGAGGTTATTGGAAGCGGACATGTAGAAACTCCTCAAAAATGCAAAATCACAAAAAGAAAAAAATGCAAAAAAAGGATTTGAATATAGGGACATGGAATGTACAGACTATGTTAGAATTAGGAAAGCTCTACCTACTAGTCAAAGAATTAGAAAGGAGCAAGATGAACATAACAGGGCTCTGTGAGGTTAGATGGAGTGGGCAGGGACTTTTTACTGTAGGAGAGCATACAGTTGTATATAGTGGAAATGAAAAAGGTGGCTCAAGAGGAGTAGCAATTGTGCTGGACAAAAAGCATGCTGGAGCTCTGAAAAGCTATAATCCAATTAATGACAGATTTCTCACTGTCAAAATAAATACCAAATATGCTGTTTTGAACATAGTTCAAGCTTATGCTCCAACATCCACTTGCTCAGAAGAAGAAATAGAAAATTTTTACAATGACCTCCAAACTATCAGAGACAAAATTCCCAAAAAGGAAATATGCATTGTGATGGGTGACTTCAACGCTAAAGTTGGAGAGGGGACTGACACAGAATGTGGAATAGGACCATATGGTTTAGGAGAACGAAATGAGAGAGGTGACATGCTGGCTCTGTTTTGTCAGGCAAATGAGATGAACATCACAAATACTTTCTTCCAACAACCACTGCGCAGAAGATACACATGGATCTCTCCAGGAGACAGGTGTCGTAATCAGATTGATTATATTATCATTGACAGATCCTGGAAATCAACTGTCCTCAATGCAAAAACAAAGCCTGGAACAGACTGCAACACGGATCACATTCTTGTGACAACCAAATTAAGAATGAAAATATTGAAGAAGCCTAAAACCAAATCGACGCCAAAGTTCGACATATCAAAATTAGAAAACCCTGAGCTGGCGTTAGAATTTAGTATAGAAACAAGTAATCGTTTCTTAAAGTTACTTGAAGTTTGGGATGAAAATGACTCATATCCTGATGAAATCTGGACAGACATAAAAAACACACTGACCAAAATCTCTGAAGAAAAACTAGGAAAAGAAGAGAAAAGGAAAAAAGCTAAGCTTTACATAAGTCAGGAAGTGATAGATCTGGCAGAAAAGAAAAGTCAAGCTCGAAAGCAGGGAGAGCGGGAAAAATACTCAGCACTGAAAAGGGAAATAAAAAGTAAAGTCAGAAGAGACAAAGCAAATTGGCTGGCACAAGAATGCAGTAAAATCAATGAACACAACGAAAACAGGAAGTCGAGGGAGCTCTTCAAACAAATAAAAAAAGTGAAAAAAACAAATTTCAAAGCAACAAACCAATGCATCAACAACAAGGATGGTCACACTCTGACTGAACCAGATGATGTCTTGGATAGGTGGAACGAATATGGCACATCACTTTTTGGCAAACCTGACAGCCATGAAAATAATTTAGAGCCAAATTTGGAATTGACCCCTGGAGATACGGAACCTGAACCTCTGCTCAGCGAAGTTGAATCTGCCATTAAAGATCTAAAATGCAGAAAGTCTCCTGGTCTTGACAATATTCCTGGAGAGTTGTTGAAACACTCAGGTGATGGTGGACTCAAAGTAATGCATCACTTATGCTGCAAGATATGGAAGACTTGTCAGTGGCCTACAGACTGGAAGCTCCAAGAATTTGTCATGTTACATAAGAGTGGAAATGTCAAAGACTGCAACAATTATAGAACAATTGCACTGATCAGTCATGCCAGTAAAATACTGCTGATAATAATTTTAAACAGGTTAAAGCCAAAAGTAGAGGAAGAGCTATCCGACTGTCAGGCAGGCTATAGGAAAAACAGGGGAACAATAGATATGCTGTTTGTACTCCAGATATTGATAGAAAAGATTAGAAACACAGACCAAGAGATGTTCATCGTTTTCATTGACTACAGCAAAGCGTTTGATAGCGTGATTCACCAAAGTCTTTTCCACTTCATGATCAAAATGGGTTTTCCAAGACATCTGGTTTCCCTCATAGCTTCATTATATAATGATCAAAAAGCAACAATCAGATGGAATAATCAAAACTGCAAATTTTTTAACATCACTAAAGGGGTAAGGCAAGGTTGCATCCTGTCTCCACATCTCTTCAGCATATACACTGAACATATCATGAGAGAAGCAGACATAGAAGACATGGGAGTAAATATTGGTGGTAGAAACCTGTCAAATTTACGCTACGCAGATGACACAGGATTACTGGCAGACAACATTACAGGCTCTAGGAGGATCCTGTACAGGGTAGACCGGGTTGGAAAGGCAGCTGGGCTGGACTTAAATTCAAAGAAGACAAAGGTTATGCATGTTGCAGGCAAATATAACACTAGACAGGACCAGATCATGCTAAACCAAGTCCCTCTAGAAAATGTCAAGGACTTTAGATATTTAGGTTCAGTCAAGACACACGATGGAATATGCTCAAAAGACATAAAGATGAGAATTGGAATGGCCAAGAACAGTATGGTTCAATTGAACAATATTTGGAAAGACCACAGCATAACAGCAGACCTTAAGATAAAACTCTTAAAATGTCTTGTCTGGCCAGTGATGTTATACGGCTGCGAGGCATGGACAATGAAGAAAGAGGATGAAAGACGAGTGGAAGCAGCAGAGCTGTGGTTTTACCGAAGACTGCTGAGGGTCAAATGGACGGATAGGCGCTCAAATGAAAGCATACTGAATGAGTTGGGTACTACACGCAAGCTTCTAGTACTCATACAACGGAGGAAACTGAAATATGTTGGACACGCAATCCGTAATGAGAGAACAGACTTGATGTCCACTGTCCTCCAAGGTAAAGTGGAAGGAAAGAGAAACAGAGGACGGCCACCTGCATCACTTGCTAGAAACATCACAAACATCAGTGGCAAGAAACTCCAGGAGGTGGTCAGACTTAGCCAAGATCGAGAGTGCTGGAGGCAACTTGTGAGGACATCATGTGCAGCGGCCAACACTGTTCCCGGTGACGCCGACAGGTGAGATAGCGAAGCTGGATTCGTCATTCCTGCCTTAAAGGTACAAAAATCTTTTTACATAGGTAAAGGCTTCTCTATTTTTACATCAGAATTATACGCAATATTGATGGCTCTTAACTATATTATTAGCTTCTCATACGATATCTGCAATATACTATTGTGTGTTGATTCTAAATCAGTGTTACGTAGCTTGAAACAAACAGAAAATGTAATACAAAATGACATTATATGTGAGATCAAACATGTGATACATTGTATATCATCCAGTGGTGTTGGTATACATTTTTGCTGGGTTCCGTCACATTGTGGACTTTATTGGAATGAAGTTTCGGACAAATTAGCAAAAGACGGTGCATCCAATAATGCAAATACTGTAAATTTCCATAACATACGACTGTCAGTTCATGAACTTGGTTCTGTGTTAGAATGTTCACTGTATACAAATTTTTCCAATACCCAAAGCCTGATACCTAACTGCCCCAGACAGCTAGCGTCCTTGATATACAAACTAAGGCTTAACTCTTGGAAAACAAAATATACACAGAATGTATGTATTTGTTCAAAAGAATTATCTGTCCACCATCTGCTCTTTGAATGTTCTATTTTACTTACGACATATAGAAATAACAATCTCGATTTTTCATGTACTGACTCTAGAGATATCCTTTACAACAAAAATAATGATATTATTTCGGTAGTCCAGCTGATTCTCAGATCCCCTGTTGGCAGATTGTTATGAAGAGTTAATTAATTGTTGTCTGTTATTGATTGACACTGTTAACTTAATGTTCTGAATTCTTAATTGTTATTGTTCCCCTTCTTACATTCAAACTATCACTACCCCTTCCCATCCCCGTCCCCCACCCTTTTTTTTTTTTTTTTTTTTTTTCCTATGTGTGTGTATGTGTGTCTAAAATCACTATTGTGAACAGACATTAAATAAAGATTCCATTCCATTCCATAATTGGGTACACATATTAGCGCATTTTTGGCTATAAGGAAATGAAATGCGGTAGCAATTTTAGGTAATTCAGGCCCCTTTTTATAGATGTTTTAGTGTCCTTAGTCTTGTTTAAATTTGTATTCAGGTAAGTTTTTTAAACCCCTGCATGATAAATTGGATGGAGTGGTCAGCGCCAGGGGCATCTCCGTAGATTATATGTGTGAATGCATTGATATGTGTACTTAATTTTCTTTTCCTTGTTTCTTCCTGTTGAAGTTTTTTGTATGTTTGAAATGGTTATAGCCCTGATATGGCTCTACGCAGTTGGCTGGGCTTGAAACAAAAATGAAAATAACAATAACTTACTCGTCTGTTTTCTGAAAACAAGGATTCAACATGTGATCTTTTAATTGCCCACGGATACTACCGGTTTTGTCAAAGAAACTATCAATGGGAAGGAACTTTCATGCCCTTTCCAATGATACCAGGAATTTGATATCACCAAATATTGACTGTTCCTTGTTGTGAGAATGGACCATATGTGTGTATCTGTATGAATGAGGGAGAAAGTTAATGCATTGTATGATGAAATGAAAAAGTGTGTTATGTGTGAGTGATTTTTGAAGGACGCGCGCGCACACACACACACACACACACACACACACACACACACACACACACACCACACACACACACACACACACTCACTCACTCACATGCACACGCACACAAAAGTAAACATTACATGAAAATGACTGCATGCATCCAAGGTAACATTTTTAAAAACAAAAAAGAGAAACTGCCATTGATATTGCAAAACATGCAAATATTTGTGTGCAGTACTGCCAAAGTGGCATGGACAGAGGATGATGAAAATGAACTGATGCGGCTGTTTGAGGACTTCAGAGATGCTCAGGATCCTGGTATGTTGTTCACATTGCTGTCCATTTCACCTGACATGATCTTTGCCAAGTGTAAAATTCAGTTTTGAAAGAGTTAGTATAGTAGATGTAAAATTATGTCACGCTCTAGAGGGAGTTTTGCATTGTTAGTTGGTCTTTCGGTCAAACATCTGTAAGCTTCTTATCAGGATATGTGCCAAACATTTCAGTCTAATTAAAAATGAATCAGTGAGTAACAGATTAAATAAATTGTACTTGAGTGAAAGTAGATCTAATCTGTTTCCACAAAGATACTTGATGTGATAAAGAATAATAACAATATTAACAATGATGTGATAAAGAATAATAACAATATTAATAATGATGTGATAAAGAATAATAATAATCTTAATAATCAAACATTTATATACTATGCACAGATGTAAGAATAATAGCTAATTAATAATGAAGCATTTATACACTATGCACATTTGTAGCAGTAGCATTTACTGAGCTTTATCAGTATTGACTAAGACAAATCTGAAATTAGTACATGAAAGCAATGTCATGATACTACCATACAAAATGTACAGAGAATATTGGAGAACATGATGTGCTGCAGGTATTTCTAACCAGAAAAGAAAAAAGTAAGACTATAGATGTATTCTCTTACCAACTTACAATGAAAGATAAAGGAAATCTTAACAAGTCCATCTTAAAAAGAAAGACTGGATCTGATGTTATCAATAAAACGAGATCTGATATTATCAACTTGGTTTACAGAAAAGCATATGAAGATCTGATGTTATCAGTAAAATATATAGAGATTTGATATCAGCTTGGCTTATAGAAAAATACATCATAGATCTGATGTTATCAACTTGACTTACAGAAAAATACATGACACGTCAGATGTTATCAACTTGACTTACAAATACATGATAGATCTGATGTTATCAACTTGACTTACAGAAAAATACATGACACATCGGATGTTATCAGCTTGACTTACGGAAAAATACATGACACGTCGGATGTTATCAACTTGACTTACAAAAAAAATACATGATAGATCTGATGTTATCAACTTGACTTATAAAAAAAAGAAACTTGAAGATCTGATGTTACCAACTTGATTTACAGAAAAATACATGATGGATCTGATGTTTTCAACTTACAGAAAAATACATGATAGATCTGTTATTATCAACTTGATTTACAGAAAAACATGCTAAATCTGATATTATCAACTCAACTTGCAGAAGAATACATGATAGACCTGATGTTATCAACTTGACTTACAGAAAAATGCATGATAGATCTGATGATGTCAACTTGACTTACAGAAAAATACATGATAGATCTGATACTATCAACTTTGACTTACAGAAAATACATGATAGATCTGGTATTATCAACTTGACTTACAGAGAAATTCATGATAGATCTGATGTTATCAACTTGACTTACAGAAAAATACATGACATGTCGGATGTTATCAACTTGACTTACAGAAAAATACATGACACGTCGGATGTTATCAACTTGATTTACGAAAAAAAAATACATGATAGATCTGATGTTATCAACTTGACTTATAAAAAAAAAAAAAGAAACTTGATAGATCTGATGTTTCAACTTGATTTACAGAAAAATACATGATAGATCTGATGTTTTCAACTTACAGAAAAATACATGATAGATCTGTTATTATCAACTTGATTTACAGAAAAACACATGCTAAATCTGATATTATCAACTCAACTTACAGAAGAATACATGATAGACCTGATGTTATCAACTTGACTTACAGAAAAATACATGATAGATCTGATACTATCAACTTTGACTTACAGAGAAATTCATGATAGATCTGATGTTATCAACTTGACGGAATAAAAAATGAATGACAGATCTGATATTATCAACTTGATATCTCTACACAGAAATATACATGACGGACGTGATATTTATCCACTCAGCTTACAGAAAGGATAGCATTTGGATTTGTTCAGGAGGGATTCATTTCGCTCAGACTGTTTCATATGTGCTCCATCCAGGTCAGTCTGTGATGATGTGTATTATGGCAGGCTTCCTTAGCCGGAGCAGGGCTATGCACTTGCAGGATCATGAATCCTTTGACTCCCTCACCCTATCAACCACCAGCGAAAATGAACCCTTTGACTTCCAAACTTCCTGTAAGAAGCTGGTGGATAGGGTGAGGTAATCAAAGGGTTAAATGTTTGCTTTGCTGTCATGGTTGACAAAGCAGGATGCTGGTGGATAGGGTGAGGGAGTCAAAGGGTTAGATGAAGATGGGCACCTGTGATACTAAGCTGCCACTGCCACAAGGACTGGGGCATTAACCTTTTGACTTCCACACCCTGTCCACCAGCATCCTGCATTGTCAACCATGCAAGCAAAGCAAAATCTTAACCCTTTGATTACCTGAGGGAGCTGAAGGGTTAAGTTTTTGCAGTTGGCGGATAAGGTTCTGTAGTCAAAAGGTTAAATTAAAGCCTTGGTGAGACTACATAGAGCGCCATGTGCTCAAGATGTCAGCTTCATTTCTAACCATTGTCACAAAAGACATCACATCTTTCTAACCTTTCTCAAGTAGTTTCATATCAGAAGCAATAGCACAGCTTCATACTTGGTAGAATGGTAACTATTATTACCTCCTAACATTTTGTGAAATATAATGGTGCATTAATGGAAAATGCCATGACAAGTCAATAGAAACAGTTCAAATCAGGGCAGAATTGATTTGAGATGGCAGAGCAAGTGTCTGGCGCACATGTGTCTCGCCTGGCACAATGGATTTAAAAATAAATGTTTAGGTCTGTGGCACTGTTTCTGAAGCCACAATAGGGCTGCAGCCATATCACGTTCACTTTCAGCTTGACCAAACTATAATTGTAGGGCTTACCCAGTTTCTCCATGTGCATGTGTGAATGTTCATGGAACCCTTATATTGCCCCAGTCTGCTGTCACACAAGTGCAGCTGTAAGGCCTTTAAGATGGCCAGACTTTTTTTTTTAATGTTGTAGGCTGGGATCAGATCTTGAGTGCGCAGCTCTGCCAACTGAGTCGATAAAGCCATTTGAATCTTGTGGTCCACATTGGGCACAGTAGATCTGATATTATCAACTTGCCTTGCAGAAAAAGACACAGTGGACCTGATCCTGGGACAGTGGTCTGGAACCAACAAGACACGCAGTCAGATCATCAGGCATCTGAAGAATCTACATCTGATTGAAAGTGTCAAAGATCTCCGCAGAAAGAAAGAGTGAGTGAGACGCTTGTATCATTCTGATTCATTTGTTGTTGTTTTTTTACTTGTTACAAATTATCGGTTTTTGTATTTCAGAGATGGTATAATAAAGGTTAGAGCTTTAGCTACCAAAAGCCAATTTTAAGTATGATCAAGCATTATTGCCAGATACATTGGTGACAAATTTATGCATTGGCTTGGGTACACTCCCCAGCCCACCCTGCTGTAAATTGGCATCTGTCCCTCTTAAAGGAAGAGGAAGGTAGAGCAGGAAGGAAGAGAAATAGGACCTGTCATCATAAAAAAGGTACTATCCTCATAACGCTGGTACCAAGGGCATTGAAGTAACTTGATCCTTGCCTATGCCACAACCTTTTATCTTTTTCTTGTGTTTCATTCATTATTGTCTTATTTTCTCCAGAAAATCGCCTCCCAGCTTTCCTCTCTCTTCCCTTGATATTCCAAAACTTATGTCATGGTTGAAAAATAAGACTATCTGTAACATCTTTTGGTTCATATCAAAGTTTGTAACTGATGTGTTTACGTGACTTGGTTTGCTTATTTCTTAGGGCTCCTTGAGGAACATTTGGCCACAAGAGGTAGAAGAGTGGTAGAATGGTTCAGACATTCGCCTGCCAATAACTAAACTCAAGGCTCCAGGGTCTGCTTCCCCTGGAGACCTCGACTTTTCTCCTCAGTTTGACGGAAAAATCAAACTGAATATCTAGTCCTTCAGAAGGGGACCCAGGGTTATGGAACTATATAGATAGGACCTCAGGACCTGGTCAGCTCGTGGGTTTATGTGCAGGCTTAAGGCTTGTGTCATGATCATTCTGGATCTTCTCCATCACATGGCACCTGTGACGGTAGTGCATGTGGAATTTATTCCGAGCATGAAGATGTCATTTTGACAAATTGAAACTGAAACTGGCCACAACAGCTATTGTGTTTTTTTAAACAAACAAGTTCTCCAGTGCTAGGTTGACCGATGAGTACCCAGTCCGCAGTCTGGAGGATCAGGGTCGCTCTTTGCCTGACCTCTACCCTTTGACTTCTCTGGCTTGGATGTCACTTCCAGATGCCCAAGCTTCGGCGGGCATAGCTGTTAGGGTGGTTGAGATACACAAACCTCATGATGGGAGTGTGATGAACTACAGGAAGATTTTACACATGTTCTGTGATTGTTTTTCTCTTCTTTTTCTCTTCCCTACCCCGAGTCTGTTTTTTTTCCTTTTCATTCTCTATCTTATGGATAGTATGTTAACACTTTGACTCCCTCACCCTGTCTGCCAGCATCCAGCATTGACAACTATGAGAGCAAAGCAAAAAAACATAACCCTTTCACTCCCTCTATCCACCAGCTTCCTGACCCTTTCACTTCCTCACCCTATTCACCTGCTTCCTACAGGAAGCTGATGGTTAGGGCATGGCAGTAAAAGAGGTAAATAGTATAACTGTGTCATGTGTGGACTTTGTCATGTTTTGTGCAGACCAGTTCATGCATGGACTGCTGATGATGAGGAAGAGCTTGCACAAGCCTTTCAGGAACACAAGGACAGTAATGGTGAGTGAAGTAGTGGTGGTGGAGGTAGTGCTTCTGCTGCTATCAGTGTTTGTGTTTTAACCCTTTGACTGTCTGCCAGTATCCTCCATTGTCAGTCATCACAACACAGCAAAAGCTTAACCCTTTCACTCCCTTACCCTATACACTAGCTTCCTGCAGGAAGCTGGTGGATAGGGTGAGGGAGTGAAAGGGTTAAGTTTTTGCAGCTTATGGACAGGCTGCAGGAGTGAGGGGGTTAAGGAAAGCTAGAGCTCAGGCAGATCTCTCAGGACTGTGATGTGTTTGTGGGTGTGCACAAGAGTGTGTACATGCATATGTGTCCACATTATTGTGTTTGTGTGTTGAAATAAATGAGTGTTTACATGTGTGTCGTGCAACATGCATCGTGTAATAGGGTGGTTTTGGGACATTTTAAAAAAATTTTTTATTTTATTTTATTTTTTTAATTATCAACTGCAGATTTTCATGCGAGCATACCACTGTTTTGGTCAGTGGTCCTTTTCGTAGATCTTTAAACAAAAATCTGAAAAGTTAGTATTAAAATATATAAAAGAAACACAAATGATGATCTTTTTTCATTAATTAATATAAATGTAAAATGATAGCTGTTTTCACTTATGCAATCCAAAACTGGATCGATGTAGTGAACTGTATTGACGCGTCTGTTTTGTTGATGGTGACCTGAAGAGTGATTGAATGGGGCTTGTACCAGCTATGCGCACACATAGGGAACACTGGGAGCTGGACCATGAGGCCCTGCATGTACTACTTCATTCATGTTACTATTATTAGTATCATCCACTAAATCAGGCCAAGACATGGCAACCGACTGATACCATAATGCGATCAGTCCAGCATGGCAGGCTGAGACAGGGCAACCTGCTGATACCATAATGCGATCAGTCCAGCATGGCAGGCTGAGACAGGGCAACCTCCTGATACCATAATGCGATCAGTCCAGCATGGCAGGCTGAGACAGGCAACCTGCTGATACCATAATGCGATCAGTCCAGCATGGCAGGCTGAGACAGGGCAACCTGCTGATACCATAATGCGATCAGTCAAGTATGGCAGGTATATTTAGCCAGACATCTGTAGATAAAGATTTCTGTCTGATGCTCTGTGTGGATATACATACAAAGAAGGTTCAGGTGCTAGCAACTCCTGTGGGGATGCTGGGGCTCTTTCAGTATAAATGGTATCCTTACATTCTGAAAATTCTGTGCTAGATTTGTTGTTGTTTTCATTTTCTTTCTACTTTGCTTTCTGTTATCTCTTCCTATCATTTTCTACCTTGCTAGTCCATTCACCTGTATGTGTTCTATAAAGCTTTACATTCTTTCTCTTAGGATTGGTAATTGGGTATATGTATTGACTGCATTTTTGGCTCGGGGAAAATGTGATATGCAGAAGCAGTTTTAGGTAATTTACGTCATTTTTTGTTTTATGTTTTAGTTTCCTTATTTATGTTTACATTTGTTTTCTTTTTTCTGAATAATCCCATGGTGATAAATTGGATGAAAAGTTCAGTGCCAGGAGAAGTCCTTAAAATTATGTGTGCGAATGCATTGATATGTGTACTTTTCTTTTCCAAGTGTTTTTTGTTTGTTTTTTGTTGTTGTTTTTCCCAAGTGTATGATAATAGTGTGTGGAAATGATTATAGCTCTGCCCAGTTGGCTGGGCTTTAAGTGATTAGAATAATGTTTTGAAATGGTCATAGGCCTGATATGGGTCTGCCCAGTCGGCTGGGCTTTAAGCAATAAGAATGTGTTTTGAAATGGCTTATGGGTCTGCCCAATCGGCTGGGCTTTAACCCTTTGACTCCCGCACCTATCCACCATCTGCAAAAACTTAACCCTTTGACTCCCTCACCCTATCCACCAGCTTCCTGGAAGCTGGTGGCGAGGATGAAGGAGTCAAAGGGTTAAGTTTTTGTTTTGCTAGAGTGTTTGACAATGCAGGGCACTGGTGGACAGGGTGCGGGAGCCAAAGGGTTAAGCAATAAGAATGTTTTTTGAAATGGTTATAGACCTGATATGGGTCTGCCCAGTCAGCTGGGCTTTAAGCAATAAGAATAATGTGCTTGCAGATCCCCACTTATGTTGACTTGGGAGATCTGAACAATTGACTCCCTTTACCCACCATCAGTACCCACTCCAGTTTGAACCCAGACCTGACTGGAAGACCAATGTCATAACCACTTCACCACTGCACCCGTCACAAGAAGAAGTGACATTCTGCTTTACTTTGTGCAGACCCTGTGACCAACATCCAGGAAGCACTGTCAAAGAGGCGTTCCAGGAACAAGGTGATAGAGAAACTGCTGGCCATGGGCCTGGTGAATGACCGCACACAGCTGCACAAGAAACGACAAGGAAAAAGTGGAAACGGCGAGAGGAGGAGAAGACGGGGTTCTGACAGTGATGATGACGATGAAAGAGAGGATGGTTCTGGTCAGTGAAATTGGTTGTGGGTTTACTTAGTGGCATAATTGTGATTTCATGATTAGCTCTTTCTTTGTTTTTAACGAAACAGTCGGATTTGTCCAGTTGTTAATATCTTCATGTCTGTGCCCCTCCGTGTCTTTTTGTTTGCTCAGTCTGTTCATGCCTTTCCTTCCCTCCTCTTTTTGTTTCAAACTGACCTTTGCAGTGAAGGAGATCTGTTGGAAATTTTAAAGACTTTTCAAAGCACATTGCCTGTGAGCTGTCTCAGTTTCTAAACCATTTGATCTTATCCCATTCTTTGTCACTTTCTGCATTGATGAATAGCTGGATTCAGAGACGATGGCTTTCGGCTAGCTCATGTTTTGAGATGTGTATGTTCTTGTATGCAGACTTGTGTATGTGTATTTATGTTTGTGTGTGGGCATGTTTGTGTGTGTGTTTACATGTGTGGGTATATATGAAAGACTTGTATTTATCCAGTGATTTATACATTTTTCTTCATTATACAAACCTGTATTTTATTGTGGGCTAGTTAATATGATTACCTGTTTCTGATTTCATGTACTGTTGTTTCCCTTGGTGTTTATACCACTTACACATATGTATTGGGTATTTGTTTTTATACCACATTAATGTATGGACCTGGTTAACAACCATCCCCCAGCCATCCACCTTTTTCTTCCGTTTACTAAAGAAAGTGCAGTGAGCAGGCAATCCAAATGTCTGCGAATTCGAGGATATCCGCGAAAAGGGGGGGGGGGGGGATCTTTGAAAATATGGAGAACCAGGACTGGGATCACCAAAACTATTCAAACAAAGCCGTAAGCGCGTGCGCGGTTTTACATTTGCAACTGTCCGCGAGATTTGCGTATCCTCGTTCACAAGCGTCGCTCTCTGTGTTCCATTGACGCATTGAAATATGAATATACGTAGGGACTTTGTTCCACAGAATGCTTCCATTGCTGACATCGATGAAGGCCTCAAAAATCGCTGGAAATGGGACTGGCTGCAGGAAGTGTACGATGGCAATAAGTTCGTTCGTTTCTTTGAGAAACTGAAGACTGCCGGTAAAGCATACTGCAAACTTTGCCACTCGGAAATCAGTTACAAGTCCGGCGGTAAATGAGCACTGGTTGATCACCTGAAAGGAAAGCAGCACAACGACAGGCTCAGGACATCAAACGAAAATTTTCGTTTGTCAGGTGAGGCTAAAGAGAGTGTGGAAAAGTTGCATGTTTAGTTCATTGTTATCAATGCTTGTGGCCTTTTTTTTCTTTTATTAAAATAATTGATTTATCTTTCACAAGAGGGGGTTAAATTTCCATTTACTAGACTAAAATGCTTCAGCTTCTGG
Source organism: Monoplex corrugatus (assembly GCA_030674185.1). Taxonomy (NCBI): domain Eukaryota; kingdom Metazoa; phylum Mollusca; class Gastropoda; order Littorinimorpha; family Ranellidae; genus Monoplex; species Monoplex corrugatus. Next base: position 53,681,872 of record JAPXFY010000023.1, read on the forward strand.
GTACCTTGCCCCCAGACCCCCACATGGGGCTCTGCCCCTTGACCCCGCCTGGACCCCCTGCATTTTTTTTTCCTTGAAACACATTGTTGCTTGAATGGATTGCCTGGTGAGTAGGCTTTGACATAGACTGTTTTGCGTTGTACAGATTGAATTATTTTATTGTGTGTATATGTGTCTGTCTGTCGGTCTGTTCATGGCTGCAGCTCTTGTATGCACTCAGATATGTGGTATTTGTTTTGTTTTCTTCTCTTTCATTAAGGCAGGAATGTTTCTTTGGGGAGGGTGGGTGGAATGTGCATGCTGGGTGTTTCCATGTTAAACAAGCTATCGAAGGCTGACATGGCTTACAGGATCTTCAACATGTGTAGTTGATGTTCTATGTGCGTATACACACAGACGGGGGGGGGGGGGGGGGGGGGGGGGGTCAAGATGCTAGCAGTTCTGCACCTGTGTTTATCTGGGTGATCAGAATTTTTTTTTTACCTTTATTCACCAGGGCGCGTATGCACGTCAGAGGCGGTTAGCTTAAACGCGTTTAGAGCTTAAACGCGGTTAGCTATACGGGCCCTAACCGCGTATAAACCCTAACCGGATTTGGTATGCACGACGCGCTAAACGGAAACGTATAGCTAAACGCCAAGTGAAAGGTGAGATATTTATAGATTACTGGGAAAACCGGCTCCGCTGTGTGCTTTCATACTCACATTTTCTGTCTAAATATCACACACACACACACATACACACACGCACGCACACACACACACGACACACACACACACACACACACAGAGTGTGTTGGGGGGGGGGGGGGCAAAGAGTCCTACCTGAACGTTGATTGAATGGTATCCTTTTCTGTTGACGAATTCATGTTCCTGCTCGTGTGGCCGCTGGATGCGCACCTGTGTTCCATCGATGCACCCCACCGCGTTGGGGAATCCGTAAGACTGGTAGAGCGCTCGTTTGGTTCTGTTCGCACTGGCTTGATCAGGAAAGAAGATATGTTGCCGGGCTTGTCTGAACATAGCGTCAGTCACTCTGCTGACAGTTCGGCTCACTGTTGACTGGTCCACGCCGACCAATTCTCCACAGACGTCTTGAAATGTTGACGTGGCCAAGTTGCGCAAAGTGACGAGCACTTGCTGCAGGGGAGTGAGGGTGAATCCGCGATTCGCGAGAGTGATGTCAGCTGACACCTGACGTGTCAGTTCCAGGATGTGCTGCCGACGAAATCGGAACTTACGAAACACTTCTCTGTCGTCGTACGTGTCAATGGGATTAGTACGGTCCCGGAAAATCCGGTTTCTTCGCAGAAGACGCCGCTGTCGTGCTTGGAAAAACAAAAGTGCTGCCATATTTACACGCGTTTAGGCCTGCTATCGGACCCCCAGAGGTGCGATAACTTTAAACGCGAAAATCCGTATAGGATAGGCTAGCCAGATTGATGTGCATACCGATTTTTCCCGCCTATCCGCCCGTATAGGGGATAAACGCGGTTAGTCCACTAAACGGACCGACGTGCATACGGCCCAGGCATTCTAACCAGGTTCAAACCCAGACCTTTCCAGAAGGAAGATCAGTGTAACCATTGACTGTATACCACTTGGCTTTATGAATGAAATAATGGTTACCCCAAGTGTTTCTTTTCCCCCATGGGGATGCTGGGGGCTCTTTCAGTATGAATAGTATCCCCACCTTCTGGAAATCCTGTGCTAGAAATTTCCTCTTTTTGTCACTCGCTTTATTTCTTCCTTCTTCCTTTATTGTCTGTCTTCTGTTCCTGTCATTTTCTGCCTTGCTGGTCTGTTCACCTGTCTGTGTTGCATGCTTTCTCTTACAATTGATAATTAGGTACATGTATTGACTGCATGTTTGGCTGTAAGGAAATGTGCTGTGCACGAGCAGTTTCAGGTAATTCAGGCCATTTTTTATGTATGCTTTAGTGTCTTTTGTTTTGTTCACATTTGTATTCAGGTTTGTTTTTTGAAGCCTTTGGTTGGTGGTAAATTGGACAGACTGGTCAACACCAGGGGCATATCCTTAGACTGGGTGTGTGCATGCATTGACATGTTAAATTTATTTTCTTTGTTTTTTTTGTAGTCATATGTTGTGTGCATTTTTGAAATGGTTGTAGCCCTGATATGGCTCTGTGCAGTTGGCTGGGTTGTAAACAACAAGAATGAATAAGTTTCTTTTATGAATGAAACAGTGGTTACCCCAAATGTTTTTTATGCCAAAATGATGGTTACCAAATGTGTTTTCTGAATGAAGCAACGATTATCCCAATATATTTATTACTGTTTTTCTTTCAGGCAGTGAAGGTCCTGCAGAAGACAACCTTCCATCTGACGAAGAAATTTTGCCATCACCAAGTGTATCTGGAGCAAGCAGTGATGATAGAGACAGTAGTAGTGATGATGATGATGATGGTGATGAAAATACTCCATCAGTTGAGATGCCCCACCCAGCAGAAGATGAAGGAGCACCATCATCATCCGCGTCCTGTGATGTGGTGGAGATGATAAAAAGCATCGTTGATAAAGGTTTGTTGGTTCATTTTCTTTTGCAGTATAATGAAACTGTTCTGCTTTAGTTTAAGTGATAGTGCAGTGTATTGATTTTGAACCCCTGTGGTTGACTCAAATTGCCCAAAAAGATGAAAAAGTTAAATTTTGGAGAAAATTTAGGACAATATAGGACATTAAATGCATACAGCACTGCTGATTTTATGAAGAACAGTTGACATGGCTTCAGTTTCTACTAACAAATCCTACTATTACTAGAGAGTATTTGGCTATTTTAGGGTTGAAGTGATAAAGACTTAAGTTTTAGAACACTACAGCACCCTGTCTCTGAATCAATTATTTTTCCCCCCAAGTCACAAGGACCATCTCTTAATGTACAGTGAAATTTTATCCCCATGATACAATGACCATCTCTTAATGTACAATGATTTTCATCCCCAGGATACAATGACCGTATCTTAATGTACAATGATTTTCATCCCAGAATACAATGACCATCTCTTAATGTACAATGATTTTCATCCCCAGGATACAATGACCGTATCTTAATGTACAATGATTTTCATCCCCAGAATACAATGACCATATCTTAATGTACAATGATTTTCATCCCCAGAATACAATGACCATCTCTTAATGTACAATGATTTTCATCCCCAGGATACAATGACCGTATCTTAATGTACAATGATTTTCATCCCCAGAATACAATGACCGTATCTTAATGTACAATGATTTTCATCCCCAGAATACAATGACCGTATCTTAATGTACAATGATTTTCATCCCAGGATACAATGACCGTATCTTAATGTACAATGATTTTCATCCCCAGAATACAATGACCGTATCTTAATGTACAATGATTTTCATCCCCAGAATACAATGACCGTATCTTAATGTACAATGATTTTCATCCCCAGAATACAATGACCGTATCTTAATGTACAATGATTTTCATCCCCAGAATACAATGACCGTCTCTTAATGCACAATGATTTTCATCCCCAGGATACAATGACCATCTCTTAATGCACAATGATTTTCATCCCCAGGATACAATGACCATCTCTTAATGCACAATGATTTTCATCCCCAGAATACAATGACCATCTCTTAACTCAATCGCATCGTGCCGGAAAAAAATCTCCATCACTTCCGTTTACTGCTTGGAGATGTGACGTCGATTTATCGACGGCGGACATTCGTTTTTTTTTTTTAACGTCAGAAGCGTCAGTTATAGGGAAAACTCACTGGGAACCAAAACTAGGGTACGTTTACAGCAGTTATTTACCTTAGACCGTTTGTGGCAATGTGAAACAAAGACAACAGTAGCCTTTTTTCAGCGCTACCCACGACATGCGAATTTCGCAAATGGCGTCAAGGAAAGCAAGTTGAACCTCACAATTTTGTAAATATGTGCTCTGGAGCAACTGTATGCAAAAAAAGACAACTACCAGTAATCTTGTGTTTCCCAACATGTGAAATCAGTGATTTAAAACATCCATGGCATGGTAATTATGTTCTGGACTTCATCTAAAACTGTTTCACAGTGTGTGTTCATATCCATCAAAAAAAAAAATTACCCCCCTTTGGATAACTATTTGGATACCTCATCATTTACAAGTATATGTAATACCATAAATACAGTAAGATTATTTGTAAAGATCTAATCCTGATCTTTCTGTATCACTTTACTTTGTTTGTCTACTTTATTTGGTTGCTTTTCTATATTTTTTTTAAAATGTGCTAAAAATCCTGCGATTTGAGGGGGTGGAATGACCTTGAAGACTGCGACTCGATTGAGTTAATGCACAATGATTTTCATCCCCAAAATTCAATGACCGTATCTTAATGCACAATGATTTTTATCCCCAGGATACAATGACCATCTCTTAATGCACAATGATTTTTATCCCCAGGATACAATGACCATCTCTTAATGCACAATGATTTTCATCCCCAGAATACAATGACCGTATCTTAATGCACAATGATTTTTATCCCCAGAATACAATGACCATCTCTTAATGCACAATGATTTTTATCCCCAGGATACAATGACCATCTCTTAATGTACAATGATTTTTATCCCAGGATACAATGACCGTATCTTAATTAATGTACAATGATTTTTATCCCCAAGATCAGAGCCTGGAATTCGTCGCGGAAATCAAAATCGAAAATCGCGCAAAAAAATATTTTTCGCGTTAAAAAAAATCGACGACCATACTTAAAAAAAAGTTTTGATGAATATGTCTGTGTATGAACACACTGAAACGATCTGCTGTGTATGATGGATCCTGATCTTGTGCCCAATGTTTATTAAATACTCTTTTGACTGATATTCATTGTGATTTTCAGTGTGTTAGATGCCTTTAAATTTGTCTCCAGAATGCCTCAGAATGCACAGATTTTAGTCTTGATTTTAAAAATTTTCCAGGGGGAGCATGCCCCCGGACCCCCCTAGAAGTTTCCTTTTTTTTTTTTTCTTAGCAATTCCAGGCTCTGCAAGATACAATGACCATATCTTGATGTACAATGATTTTTATCCCCCAGGATACAATGACCGTATCTTAATGTACAATGATTTTTATCCCCAGAATACAATGACCGTATCTTAATGTACAATGATTTTTATCCCCCAGGATACAATGACCGTATCTTAATGTACAATGATTTTTATCCCCCAGGATACAATGACCGTATCTTAATGTACAATGATTTTTATCCCCCAGGATACAATGACCGTATCTTAATTTAATGTACAATGATTTTTATCCCCAGGATACAATGACCATATCTTAATTAATGTACAATGAGTTTTATCCCCCAGAATACAATGACCGTATCTTAATGTACAATGATTTTTATCCCCAGGATACAATGACCATATCTTAATTAATGTACAATGAGTTTTATCCCCCAGGATACAATGACCGTATCTTAACACACAATGAGTTTTATCCCCAGGATACAATGACTGTATCTTAATGTACAATGATTTTTATCCCCAGGATACAATGACCATATCTTAATTAATGTACAATGAGTTTTATCCCCAGGATACAATGACCGTATCTTAATGCACAATGATTTTTATCCCCAGGATACAATGACCATCTCTTAATGCACAATGATTTTTATCCCCAGGATACAATGACCGTATCTTAATGTACAATGATTTTTATCCCCAGGATACAATGACCATATCTTAATTAATGTACAATGAGTTTTACCCCCCAGGATACAATGACCGTATCTTAATGTACAATGATTTTTATCCCCAGGATACAATGACCATATCTTAATTAATGTACAATGAGTTTTATCCCCCAGGATACAATGACCGTATCTTAACGCACAATGATTTTTATCCCCAGGATACAATGACTGTATCTTAACGCACAATGATTTTTATCCCCAGGATACAATGACCGTATCTTAATGTACAATGATTTTTATCCCCAGGATACAATGACCATATCTTAATTAATGTACAATGAGTTTTATCCCCAGGATACAATGACTGTATCTTAATGTACAATGATTTTTATCCCCAGGATACAATGACTGTATCTTAATGCACAATGATTTTTATCCCCAGGATACAATGACTGTATCTTAATGTACAATGATTTTTATCCCCAGGATACAATGACCATTTCTTGATACACAATGATTTTTATCCCCAGAACACGGGGACCATCTTGTAACGCATATTGATTTTTATCCCAGGATACAAGGACCATATCTCAATGCATAATGATTTTACCCCCAGAATACAATGACAGTATCTTAGTGTACAATGATTTTTATCCTCAGGATACAAGGACCAGATCCACTGGATTCAGTGTCTTGTTACTCAGAATGCCAAGACCAGGGAAGGTCAAGGTCAGTAGGAAATCTTTTTTAATTGATATAATTTTTTTTTTCTGTCAAGATTTCTTTGTATGTCCTGGACTGTTTCGGCGTGTCATTGTGGACTGTTATGGCATATCGTTTTGGACAATTATGGCATGTTATTTTGCCATGTCATGTTGGACTGTTATGGCATAAAATTTTGGACTTTTATAGTATGTCTTTTTTTTTTTTTTTTTTTTTTTTTTTTGGACTATTATGACATGTCATATTGGACTATGTTGGCATTCCATTTCGGGCTGTTATGGCATGGCATTTTGGACTGTTGCAGCATGGCATTTTTTTACTATTATGGCATCACTTTGGACTTGTGGCATGGCATTTTGAATTGTTATGCATGTCATTTTGGACTTTTATGGCATATCACTTGGACTGTTACACATGTCATTTTGGACTGTTATTGCATGTCATTTTGGACTGTTATTGCATGTCATTTTGGACTGTTACACATGTCATTTTGGACTGTTATTGCATGTCATTTTGGACTGTTACACATGTCATTTTGGACTGTTATTGCATGTCATTTTGGACTGTTGTTGCATATCATTTTGGACTGTTGTTGCATGTCATTTTGGACTGTTATTGCATGTCATTTTGGACTGTTGTTGCATGTCATTTTGGACTGTTGTTGCATGTCATTTTGGACTGTTATTGCATGTCATTTTGGACTGTTGTTGCATGTCATTTTGGACTGTTATTGCATGTCATTTTGGACTGTTATTGCATGTCATTTTGGACTGTTGTTGCATGTCATTTTGGACTGTTGTTGCATGTCATTTTGGACTGTTGTTGCATGTCATTTTGGACTGTTGTTGCATGTCATTTTGGACTGTTGTTGCATGTCATTTTGGACTGTTATTGCATGTCATTTTGGACTGTTGTTGCATATCATTTTGGACTGTTGTTGCATGTCATTTTGGACTGTTATTGCATGTCATTTTGGACTGTTATTGCATGTCATTTTGGACTGTTGTTGCATGTCATTTTGGACTGTTGTTGCATGTCATTTTGGACTGTTGTTACATGTCATTTTGGACTGTTATTGCATGTCATTTTGGACTGTTGTTGCATGTCATTTTGGACTGTTATTGCATGTCATTTTGGATTGTTATTGCATGTCATTTTGGACTGTTGTTGCATGTCATTTTGGACTGTTATTGCATGTCATTTTGGACTGTTGTTGCATATCATTTTGGACTGTTATTGCATGTCATTTTGGACTGTTATTGCATGTCATTTTGGACTGTTGTTGCATGTCATTTTGGACTGTTATTGCATGTCATTTTGGACTGTTATTGCATATCATTTTGGACTGTTGTTGCATGTCATTTTGGACTGTTATTGCATGTCATTTTGGACTGTTGTTGCATGTCATTTTGGACTGTTATTGCATGTCATTTTGGACTTTTGTTGCATGTCATTTTGGACTGTTATTGCATGTCATTTTGGACTGTTATTGCATGTCATTTTGGACTGTTGTTGCATGTCATTTTGGACTGTTGTTGCATGTCATTTTGGACTGTTATTGCATGTCATTTTGGACTGTTGTTGCATGTCATTTTGGACTGTTTTGCATGTCATTTTGGACTGTTATTGCATGTCATTTTGGACTGTTGTTGCATGTCATTTTGGACTGTTGTTGCATGTCATTTTGGACTGTTGTTGCATGTCATTTTGGACTGTTGTTGCATGTCATTTTGGACTGTTGTTGCATGTCATTTTGGACTGTTATTGCATGTCATTTTGGACTGTTGTTGCATATCATTTTGGACTGTTGTTGCATGTCATTTTGGACTGTTATTGCATGTCATTTTGGACTGTTATTGCATGTCATTTTGGACTGTTGTTGCATGTCATTTTGGACTGTTGTTGCATGTCATTTTGGACTGTTGTTACATGTCATTTTGGACTGTTATTGCATGTCATTTTGGACTGTTGTTGCATGTCATTTTGGACTGTTATTGCATGTCATTTTGGACTGTTATTGCATGTCATTTTGGACTGTTGTTGCATGTCATTTTGGACTGTTGTTGCATGTCATTTTGGACTGTTGTTACATGTCATTTTGGACTGTTATTGCATGTCATTTTGGACTGTTGTTGCATGTCATTTTGGACTGTTATTGCATGTCATTTTGGACTGTTATTGCATGTCATTTTGGACTGTTGTTGCATGTCATTTTGGACTGTTATTGCATGTCATTTTGGACTGTTATTGCATATCATTTTGGACTGTTATTGCATGTCATTTTGGACTGTTATTGCATGTCATTTTGGACTGTTGTTGCATGTCATTTTGGACTGTTATTGCATGTCATTTTGGACTGTTATTGCATATCATTTTGGACTGTTGTTGCATGTCATTTTGGACTGTTATTGCATGTCATTTTGGACTGTTGTTGCATGTCATTTTGGACTGTTATTGCATGTCATTTTGGACTTTTGTTGCATGTCATTTTGGACTGTTATTGCATGTCATTTTGGACTGTTATTGCATGTCATTTTGGACTGTTGTTGCATGTCATTTTGGACTGTTGTTGCATGTCATTTTGGACTGTTATTGCATGTCATTTTGGACTGTTGTTGCATGTCATTTTGGACTGTTATTGCATGTCATTTTGGACTGTTATTGCATGTCATTTTGGACTGTTGTTGCATGTCATTTTGGACTGTTGTTGCATGTCATTTTGGACTGTTATTGCATGTCATTTTGGACTGTTGTTGCATGTCATTTTGGTTGCATGTCATTTTGGACTTTTGTTGCATGTCATTTTGGACTGTTATTGCATGTCATTTTGGACTGTTATTGCATGTCATTTTGGACTGTTATTGCATGTCATTTTGGACTGTTGTTGCATGTCATTTTGGACTGTTATTGCATATCATTTTGGACTGTTGTTGCATGTCATTTTGTACTGTTATTGCATGTCATTTTGGACTGTTACACGTCATTTTGGACTGTTATTGCATGTCATTTTGGACTGTTACACATATCATTTTGGACTGTTATTCCATGTCATTTTGGACTGTTATTGCATGTCATTTTGGACTGTTACACGTCATTTTGGACTGTTATTGCATGTCATTTTGGACTGTTACACATGTCATTTTGGACTGTTATTGCATGTCATTTTGGACTGTTACACATGTCATTTTGGACTGTTATTGCATGTCATTTTGGACTGTTACACGTCATTTTGGACTGTTACACGTCATTTTGGACTGTTACTGCATGTCATTTTGGACTGTTATTGCATGTCATTTTGGACTGTTACACATGTCATTTTGGACTGTTACACATGTCATTTTGGACTGTTATTGCATGTCATTTTGGACTGTTACACATGTCATTTTGGACTGTTACACATGTCATTTTGGACTGTTACACGTCATTTTGGACTGTTACACATGTCATTTTGGACTGTTATACATGTCATTTTGGACTGTTATTGCATGTCATTTTGGACTGTTACACGTCATTTTGGACTGTTATTGCATGTCATTTTGGACTGTTACACATGTCATTTTGGACTGTTATTGCATGTCATTTTGGACTGTTATTGCATGTCATTTTGGACTTATTGCATATCTTTGGCCTGACATGCATGTCATTTTGGACTGTTATGGCATATTATTTTGGACTGTTATGTCAAGGTTAATTGGACTATTAAGCATGTCATTTTGGACTGTCATGAATGTCATTTTGGACTTATGTCAAGGTTAATTGGACTATTAAGCATGTCATTTTGGACTATTATGGCATGTCATTTTGGACTGTTATGTCAAGGTTTATTGGACTGTTATGCATGTCATTTTGGACTATTATGGCATGTCATTATAAACTGTTACATCATGATTTATTGGACTGTTACGCATGTCATTTTGGACTATTGTGGCATGTCATATTGGACTGTTACGCATGTCATTTTGGACTATTGTGGCATGTCATTATCGACTGTTACATCATGATTTATTGGACTGTTATGCATGTCATTTTGGACTATCATGGCATGTCATTATCAGCTGTTACATCATGATTTGTTGGTCTGTTATGCATGTCATTTTGGACTATTGTGGCATGTCATTATAGACTGTTACATCATGATTTATTGGACTGTTACGAATGTCATTTTAGACTATTGTGGCATGTCATTATCGACTGTTACATCATGATTTATTGGACTGTTGTGGCATGTCATTTTGGACTGTTGTGGCATGTCATTTTGGACTGTTATGCGTGTGATTTTGGAGGGAGCTTGTTTCATATTGACCAGAGATTGGTAGGTATGTGTGACAAAAATTTGTCAGCAAAATTTTCTGATCTGTTTTGAATGGATTTTTAAAAAAAACCAAATTCAGGTAAAAAAGGTGTGGATCGTTCAGGAGTAGAAAATGCGTGAGTTTGGAAGTCATGATCATTAATTCAGCACTATTTGAGGAAGTTGTGAAATTCTCATTTCACTACTATGACTGTCTTTGCTTTTTTGATAGGTTTTATTTCATCTGATACCTCTTCAAGGTCATTGACCTTAACCCTGTGACTCCTGCACCAGCATCCTGCATTGCTAGTCATGCTAGCAAAGCAGAAACTTAACCATTTGATTTCCTCACATTATTCACCAGCGTCCTGCAGAAAGCTGGTGGATAAGTTGAGGGAATCAAAGGGTAAAGTTTTTGTAATTGATGGATAGGATGCAGGAGTCAAAGGGTTAAGAAGTACAAAGTCTGGATTTTTTTGGTGGTGACTATACATATATATATAAAAGGGAGATTGTTAGAATAGCTTGACCATCATGTTATTTACATGACTATATCATTTACTTTTATTTTTTGTCTCAGTTTTCATTGTTATATTCTTTACAGCGACGGTGTTTTCGGTTCCGATTGTACCATTGACAGAGGAGAATGAAACGGCCATGGAAGATCCTGTGTTCATGGATTTTCTAAAGAGACTGGGTCTGTCCCCACCTGCCAGTGAACAGGTGGGTTGGCCTGTTGTGAATGAACAGTGATGTGAACAATGAGGATATTACTCTTTTTTTCTCGTTTTGCAGTTTTTAGTGCGCATGGTGAAGCACTGTTTTCATGTGAGAGAGACAATGGATAAAATGAAATAAGAACGAAAATATGTTAAGCTTTATTAGGCACGTCTAATATAAGACGTCTGTTTCTTGCCGTCTTGATGTCAGTCCGGGCAACTGCTGCTGTGACAGATAGTCACAGTTGTAATGGCACTGACATTGATCATCCTCTCTGGATGACCCTGAAACTGAAGGTATATTACCAACTCAATTTTTGCATGGTTGAAGCGTTAGTTTCAAGAGAGGGATACACTGGATGAGACAAAAGAAAAGCTGAAAATGTTTAAAAGCTTTTTTAGGCTTATTGTAATATGAGCTCAGTGTTTTATATATGTATATATATATATAGAGAGAGAGAGAGAGATTGTGTGTATACATACATAAATGCATACATACATACACGTACACAAACATACATATGTACATACATACATACATACATACACACACACACACACACACACACACACACACACACACAAAACATACATACTACATACATACATACATCATACATACATACATACATACATGCTACATACATACATACATGTGCATGGATGACCTGGCCGCCCACAGTTGAGATACAAAGACGTTTGCAAACGTGACATGAAGGCGCTTGAGATCAACACTGAGTCCTGGGAGGACCTCGCAGACGACCGCAACAGCTGGAGAACCACTCTCAAGAAACAGCTGTGGATTGGTGAGGACAAACTGTCAGCTGCTGCAGCAGAAAAGCGAGTTCGCAGAAAAAGGATGACAGCCAACAGACCAGCATCAGCATACACATGCGACCGCTGCGACAGAGACTGCCTCTCTCGCATTGGTCTCTACAGTCACAGGCGACGCTGCTTGGACCAAGCAGACAGCCCATCTAGACATTAGAATGGATGTACTTTGTCCATGGTCAGCCATGACCGAGGGAGGCCTACTACTACTACTACTACTACTACTACATACTACTACTACTATACTACTACTACTACTACTACTACTACTACTATACTATACATACATACATACATATACAGCACACAGAACATATCCAAACATTTACTGAACAGTGTTTCATACATTACAGCAGATTATGTGAGTCATATAATTAGGCTGTTTAGAATCCCTCAATCCCACCTTCAGTGGGATGTCGGGGGCTCTTTGAATATAAATAGTGTCTGCTCCTGTAAATTCTGTGCTAGAAATTTCCTCTTAATTATCACTCTCTTTGGTTCCGATTGTTCTTTTCCTTTCTGTTAAATCGTCTGTTGTCATTTCCTGCCTTGCTGGTACATATATGCATTTTTAGTTCTTATAAAGTGTGAGGTATATGAGTTATATTTGCATTTTCAGTTCTGACAAAATGTGGGGTGCACATATATTTGCATTTTTAGTTCTGACAAAGTGTGAGGTATATATATTTGCATTTTTAGTTCTGACAAAGTGTATATACATTTACATGTTTAGTTCTGACAAAATGTGGGGTACATATATATTTGTGACCTCCCATCACGAAATCAGTCTTAACTCGCAGTCAGTCGAACAGCACTAGGAGCTGAACCTGAGGTGTTTTGACTTTTTCTCAAAATTGATTTATGTAGACTATAATCTATCCCCCACAGAAATTGTTTTCTTGAAAAAATATTATTAATCAATTTAAATCGGTATTTTAATGCACTGATCGCGGCAGAAAGAACACAATTTCCTACCAAAAGTACCTATTTTTGTCTCTTATTATGAACCGTAACCTGCACAGTACCCGCACATGTCGTATACTGATGGAAAGCTCTTTGGTGCACCTTTCAGATGATGACAGCGAAAATTAGAAACAAACTGGTCAAAGCCACCAAATAAAGAAATTTAAGGAAAATGTGTAGGAGAGCACACACAAACTTTAGAGGCCGTTTTCTCAAAATGGCCATCATACAACTTTATGACTTTAAACATACGTAACTTCTACATTTTTTGAGTACAAGCTTTATTCAAGTACCAAATAATCGTAGAATGTACACTTTCCAGTGATATGTATATCTCAAAATGCTAGTTAAGACTGATTTCGTGGTGGGAGGTCACATTTGCATTTTTAGTTCTGACAAAGTGTGGGTACACATGTATTGATTTAGTTCTGACAAAATGTGGTATATATTTGCATTTTAGTTCTGACAAAGTGTGGGTATATATTGCATTTTAGTTTGACAAAGTGTGGGTATATATTTGCATTTTAGTTCTGACAAAATGTGGGTATATATTTGCATTTTAGTTCTGACAAAATGTGGGTATATATTGCATTTAGTTCTGACAAAATGTGGGTATATATTTGCATTTTAGTTCTGACAAATGTGGGTATATATTTGCATTTTAGTTCTGACAAAGTGTGGGTATTAATTTGCATTTTAGTTCTGACAAAATGTGGGTATATATTTGTATTTTAGTTCTGACAAAATGTGGGTATATATTTTATTTTAGTTCTGACAAAATGTGGGTATATATTTGCATTTTAGTTCTGACAAAGTGTGAACTGCATTTGTGGTGAGTTTAGACACTGTAGGCTAGTTTTATGTCTGTTGTTGTGTACTTTGTTTATGCATTTGTATTGAGATTTGTTTCTGTGATCCTCTGATGATAAATTGAGTGGAATGGCCTAAGCCAGGGGCATGTTCCTCTATTATTTGCATGAATGCAGTGATTTGGGTACTTTATTTTCTTTTCCAAGATTTTTTTTCCAGGGTCATCAATGTGTTTATATGTGTGTTTTTTATTGCAGCCATGATACGGCTGTGAAACTCAGCTGGGCTTCAAACACAAGCAGTCATAATAATGATTGTACTAATGATAGTAATGATGGTGTTGATAATTATAATAACCCCTGAAACATATTAATGACAGTGATGGTGATGAAAATGATTATGATAATAACCTCCTCAAACAACTGATTGAAAGACGTTGCAGGAAAGGTAGATTCAGTTTTCTTTTCCCAAAGACTTGTAGGTTCACCCCCTTATTATTTACTGTGCCTTTCTGTCTGACTTCATGGCTTAAAGTCTGAGGACAAACAAACTTAATGTGTTTGGCCCCCCAGTCCATGGAGCTGTAACTAGGTACCTGATCCTATTTTCATGGTTAAGGAAAAAGCAGAAAGAGAGAGGAGATGAGCACCATCTGTGAAAAGTGATCTTTACCATCTCATTTTGCTACAACGTTGGGGTTAATGGGACGTCTTCTTTGTCATTGTCAAATTAAAAGTGCCCTTTTTATGACCAGTTTAACGGATTTTTTTTATGTATGCATATAAATTTTGCAGGAAATGTTTTGGAGAATACCAGCAGACCTGATCCCAGCAAATCTTCGAACCATCGCTGAAGGAATTGAACTGGATGAAGGCGGACAACCTGTCAACACACAAACACTGACACAAGTACAACCTCTAAAACCCAAATCATCCTCTTCCAAGAGCAAAAAGAAAAAAGAGAAGAAGAAAAGACGGGATGACAAAACTCACAAGGCTGACAAGGACAAGAAGAAGAAGATGAAGAAAAGACCTGACAAGGAAAAAAAGGAGAGAAGAAAAAGAAAGAAAGCTGAAGCCATTCAAACTGTTGACAGTGATAGAGATGACAGACTTGATCACAGTGATAATGAAAGTGACGAAGGAGATAACAGGGACAAAAACAGTGATGATGGTGAAGCAGACAGTGGCCATCAGACCAACAGCAAGCTGCCATCAGCTGCACAGCGTCGAGAGGCTCTAAAAGCAATGCTGGAACGAAGAAAAGTGAAAAAGGTCACTAACCGAGAGAGAAAACGATCTGGGTAAGTGAAATTGCCTTTTAAATTGTGATTGGTTGATTGAATGTACTTTGTGTTTTGTGTCTTGTTGTCTATTGTTGCTTTTTTTTTAACGATATCATCATCAACATCAAGTGCCACATGGCGTTGGTGATCATGGCCTTCCATCTGTTTCTATCCTTTGTTGCCTCGAGCGTCTCTTCCACCCTCTTTGTCTTCAGCCACTCTGCAAGTCCGTCCAATATTTTCTCCCTGGGTCTACTGGTGTTCTCTTTCCCTTCAGCTTTCCTGTTGTGACCAGGTGCTCCAATTCCCCTTTCCTCAGCAAATGGCCTGTAAATGTTGCCTGTCTTTTCCTAATCTTCCTTATGAATGATATGTGTAAGTGAATATGCATTCAAGGTTGTGATTGGTTATTTTGGATGTTCTTTGTGTAGAATTCCCCCCACCCCACCCCCCCCAAAAAAAAGTGTGTGCGTGTTGTCAGTTTGTTTGATATTTTGTTTGTTTGTTTGATTCTAGGGATTGTGGGTTGTTTGTTTTGAATAGGAAATGGAACTATATTTGGCAGTAAGTTCTTGATGTTTCCAATCAGTAGTCTTAACATTTTGAAATACATTATTCTTCCCCATTAAATGCCATTAGGTGAACAAAGAAGATGGAAATGTATAATTGTCATGCTCAGATACAGAATGCATATATTTGCTTATGTGTGCTTTCCTGCTAGAGGTATTCATTGCCTATATGAAAAGATTTAGCACCACACATATTATAATAAAAAAGTGCAAAGTCAAGATGTTGACTTGGACTAGCTTTCATAATTAAAAAGTGCAAAGTCGAGACTGTTGACTTGGCTCTAGCTTTCATAGTAAAAAGTGCAAAATCAAGATGTTGATTTTGTTTTAGCTTTCATGATAAATAGTGCAAAGTGAAGACTGTTGACTTGGCACTAGCTTTCATAATTAATAAGAAGTGCAAAATCAAGATGTTGATTTTGTTTTAGCTTTCATGATAAATAGTGCAAAGTGAAGACTGTTGACTTGGCACTAGCTTTCATAATAAAAAGTGCAAAGTCAAGATGTTGACTTGGCTCTAGCTTTCATAATGAAAAATGCAAAGTCAAGATGTTGACTTGGCTCTAGCTTTCATAATAAAAAGTGCAAAGTCAAGATGTTGACTTGGCTCTAGCTTTCATAATAAAAGGTGCAAAGTCAAGATGTTGACTTGGCTCTAGATGTTGACTTGGCTCTAGATGTTGACTTGGCTCTAGCTTTCATAATAAAAGGTGCAAAGTCAAGATGTTGACTTGGCTCTAGCTTTCATAATAAAAGGTGCAAAGTCAAGATGTTGACTTGGCTCTAGCTTTCATAATGAAAAATGCAAAGTCAAGATGTTGACTTGGCTCTAGCTTTCATAATGAAAAATGCAAAGTCAAGATGTTGACTTGCTCTAGCTTTCATAATAAAAAGTGCAAAGTCGAGATGTTGACTTTGCTCTAGCTTTCATAATAAAAAGTGCAAAGTCAATGTATGGTTGTTTACTTGGCTCTAGATGTTGACTTGGCTCTAGCTTTCATAATAAAAAGTGCAAAGTCAAGATGTTGACTTGGCTCTAGATGTTGACTTGGCTCTAGCTTTCATAATGAAAAATGCAGTCAAGATGTTGACTTGGCTCTAGCTTTCATAATGAAAAATGCAAAGTCAAGATGTTGACTTGGCACGAGCTTCCAGTGTTGTCATGACACCGTTGTCAGGTGGAATGAGTGTTTTTTACTGCAACTTGTTTAGAGCGTGGGTCCTGTCATAAAAAGCATGGGTGCAACTTTTTCCGTTTGATGATGGAATTTGATTTTTCAAAAGAGTCAGAAACGGAAAATCCATTTTTTGAAAAAGCTTTAGCGTCTGGGGAGCATAGCCCCCCAGAACCCCCATATGGGGTGCTGCCAAACCCTGGACCCCTTTCATTTTTTTTACGTTTTCTAAGTTGCACCCTTGTACATGTGTTACTCTGTTATTATGAAAGTAAAAGTCACCGAAGTCGCACCCAGCTTCACCATGATTCATGAAATGGGGTTAGCACCTGTGATGTTAGTGTGTGAAGACGTCATCTTCTGAAACTGCAACTGAACCTTATGACATGTGTTTATCCTAACCAGTCAGTCTTCTTTGTTGTGATGTTGTCTGTGTTTTGACCTGTGTGAAAGTCTTCCCCAGGAAGAGTGTTGCCAGACAGGTGACCAACACTTTGTCCTGAGAGAGGCCTGTCATAGAGTTTGAAAGTAGACAACAGGTTATGAAAAATTAAACTGATCAGCTGGCATTTCATAATCTTTCGCTGTTGACTGTGTGGCCCAGGGCCAGGGGTGAGGCACCACCAGCGGAAGACGAGCAGCAGACGATGGATGCAGAACCGGAAGCATCTACAACACCTGTCTGCCCATCATCTGTCGTAGACACACCCTCTCCATCTCCTAGTCACAAATCCAGAAAACGGGTCAAACACACAGTGGACTCTGATATTGACAGGTGTGTTTACAGTGTTTGATCATTATTGTTACAATTGATATTGATGATAACAATGATAGTATGATGATAATAATGATAATGTTCTATATGCATTAGGAGTTATAAAGAGATTATGGTGTTATATGCGCATTTTCATATGTCAGCATCACCGAGTTCTGTGTTGGCCGCTGCGCCCTTTGACACCACCACCTCTCTCCAAGCTGCTCTGTCTTGACTTTGTGGACAACTTGAATATTTAGGCCTCTGATGTTGGTTATGTTCTCCATATATGAGATTAGAGGCCTGCCTTTCTTCCTTTTTGCTCTGTTTTTCTTGGAAAAATGGTTGCCATGAGGTCTGTATTCTTGCTACATGACACATGGTCAGTGTATTTTAGTCCTCTCTTGTTGATATCTGCCCTTTTAGTTTTCTGGTGGTATCAAGTTTTTCCAGGACTCTTTCATTAATTCTTCTATCTATCCATTTGACAAGAAGCCTTCGATAAAAGCATTTCTCTGATGCCTCAGTTCTTCTGCAATCAGCTTTCCTGAGAGTCCAGACTTTACAGCTATTAATCATGACTGGCCAGATCAAACATTTTAAAAGTCTAATGTTCAGGCCATTTGGTATGTCTTTCCAGATATTGTTGAGTTGCGCCATTTATTGATATGCTATTCCAGTTCTTATTTTGATGTCTCTGGAGCCGGTTCCATCATCAGTTTTTACAGAACCAAGATATTTGAAATCCTTAACATCTTCTAAAGGAACTTTGTTAATTAACATGTCATGATTGTTTTCATTGTCTTTGCCTTTGATATTAAACATTTATGTTTTCTTGGCATAAGTTTAGGCCAGCCTTTTTGCCCACAGAATTCTCATTCTTTTCATACTGATAATGTTGTCTGCTAATTGTGCACTACCATCAGAATAGCACAGGTTTGTAAAGTTCTTTTCTCCTATCTTTAAGCACATGCCTTCTGTATCAGCATCTCTCATGATTTGTCCTGTATAGATGTTGAAGAGTTACAGTGAGAGGATATAACCTTGTCTAACTCCCTTGTGGATGTTGAAGAATTCTCATTTCTGACTGTTCTGTCTAATTGTAGCCTTTTGGTCTTTTATAATGAGGCAATTAATGCAGTGAGATGTTTAGGAAGGAAAGCCAGGGGATCTTGAAGGTAGACGTTTTCAGTGTTTTAGGAGATGTGGTCAGAAAACTGTCTGCTAATGGTCAGGAAACAGTCTTCATGGTAATGGGCAGGAAACCATCTTCATGCTTATGATCAGGAAACAGTCTTCATGCTAACGATCAGGAAACAGTCTTCATGCTGATGGGCATGAAACAGTCTTCATGCTAATGGTCAGGAAACAGTCTTCATGCTTACTGGTCAGGAAACAGTCTTCATGCTAATGGTCAGGAAACAGTCTTCATGCTTATTGGTCAAGAAACAGTCTTCATCATAATGGTCAGGAAACAATCTTTGTGCCAAGGGGCAGGAAACAATCTTCATGCCAATGGGCAAGAAACCAGCTTCATGCTAATGGGAAGGAAAAGTCTTCATGCTAATGGGCAGGAAACAGTCTGCATGCTAATGGTCAGGAAACCAGCTTCATGCTAATGGGAAGGAAACAGCTTCATGCTAATGGGCAGAAACCGTCTTCATGCTAATGGGCAGGAAACAATCTGCATGCTAATGGTAAAGAAACCATCTTCAGGCTGATAGTCTGGAAACCATCTTCAGGCTAACAGGAAACATCTTGCTATTGGTCAGGAAACCAGCTTCATGCTATTGGGCAGGAAACATTGTCATGCTAATGGTCAGGAAACGTGCTTCATGCTAATGGGCAGGAAAATGGCTCCATGCTAATGGGCAGGAAACCTGCTTCATGCTTATGGGCAGGAAACCATCTTCATGCTAATGGGCAGGAAACAATCTTCATGCTAAGGGGCAGGAAACCATCTTCATGCTAATGGGCAGGAAACTGCCTTCATGCTAATAGTGTTCATCATGCTAATAATGTTCATCCTTCATTGATTTTACCCAGTGATGGAGACAGACAGGAGGCTAACCAGGACAAGGACAACAGCCACACTTCACCTGATTTACCAGCCAAACGCGTACGATTACTAGACTCCAGTGATGATGACAATGATGATGACAAAGAGAACAAGAACAACTCAACCTTGAATTATAATTCAGGTAAGTTGTTAACTGTATGGGGGAAAATAAGAGTTTGAATACAGAGCAACGTTTTGCCTCAATTCTAACAGTATTGAAAGAGAATGAAAACAAGCTTAGTGGTATATGTGCTATTTTTGTATTTACAGCTGTATGTTACAACTTCAGTACTATGAGATACTGGCATTGTATGGTCTTGTTGTAACGCATAGAGACACATTGTCTGACATCAAAGTATCCCCCATTAACTTTGGTTTTGAATTGTTTGAAATCTGTGAAGTATGTTTCCAGTGTGAAAAGAATTTGTCTGTTGTTGTTTTTTTATCCATATACTTTCTCCACCATCCGGCAAAACAAGTAAGCTCACAAACAGTATACTTCTGGATGAGTTTCCTCATTTACTTGATTTGTATATTGTGTTTAATAATCAGTTTGTCCTTGGTGATGTTAAGTTTCATTGATGTTAAATTTCATTTTGACTATGTTTCTGACAGATATGTTACTATCCTAAAACATGTGATTGTCTAAACCAGCTGATAGTTGTACATACCCACCATTGTGGTCACGTTTTTGATTTGCTTACTATTAACTGGATACTGTCAGACTGACCTTTTTGTTACTGACAAACTCTTCTCTGACCATGTAATGTCATTCGTTCTACACATTGATAAACCTGAAAACGCATTCTAAAAAGTCAAGTGATGTAAACTGAGGACTGCTACCGTCAAAGCTGTGCTTCTGATCCTGTAGACCTTTACAATTCTGGCCCAGCCAAGCTCCTGTAGTCACATGTAGTGTCATAGATCATACCTCATCACTTTAGATGTCCCATGAAATCAAACGGGCCAAACAAAAGTAACATCATTTTGAGCAGTGTTAATGCAGAACTTACTTGACTCTCCATTCTCAAATATATGTCCAGCATAGAAACTTGGTCAGTGAAACTGAGTGATTTTTGAGGCCGAAAAAGGATACATGGAGAAAAGAATCACTATTAATCAAAGTCTTTCAGTAAAATTTTCAGTTGAGTGGCCAGAGGGTATGACATCTACACTTCTTCTGACATCAGTGACAAGTGTTACACTCTTGACATCAAAGGCCATTAGGAGAAGGTCTCTGTGTCATGCCGATCATGACTTCAGAGGACAAGACTGGTTTCACTCGCTACTGAGGATTTGTCAACAGCAGTGATGACAACATCCTCTGCAGCAAATTCTGTAGAGCTGTGAACATCACCGCCCCCATCCCCTGCCAGAGATCCTCCTGTTACAATTCCCTCTGGTTGCATTTCACGTCTGCCACCATGATTTCAAAGACTGATTTCAGTTTTGTTCTTCTCAGTGTTATTAAAATGATTCACTACATAGTTGCACTTTGCATTGAGGGGGGTAATATTGCGACTTACTGTAATGTAAGAGTTATTTTCCCATAGTTGTTTTTGGTAACTAGGAACTGAATTATGTCCCTTAGATGAGTTTTGGTCACTGTGTGTGTTTCTGAAGATCATTGTAGAGATGAAAAGGTCTCAGATGCCACACTTCAGTTTATGTCTTTCTTTAGAGTTATGAACAACTAATGATTGCCACTCTACATGTGTATCACGTTCTCACAACTCCTACATCCATTTCATTTAGCCTGTTGTAAAAGCCTGTAATATAGAAACTGCTTTGTTGGAGTGTGTTTATGATCATCTACAGAGTGCCTACAATAGAAAACTGTACATTCTGTTACTGCTGGTACCAAATCTTTTGGCAGCAGTTAACACTGTTATCTTTGGCATCATGACTTCACAGTTGTCATCCACTTTCAGCTGCATTGAAACTATTGAACGGTTTGATCATGTCTTTCTTGTCAGACTCGGTCTGTTATCAGTAATGACATTACATCAGCTCCATCTTCGCTGAATTATGGTTTCCCACTGAGGCCCTGTTTTCTTCATTAAGCACTGCTAGAGAAATTAAAAACATTATTGAGAATATAGCTGTCTGAATGAAAGCAAACAAACTGAAAGTGGATGAAGAAGAAAAACAGAACTCATGCAGCTTGGTATAAATTCAAACTTTAAAAAAAGGCTTGGTTTGTGTAGAATACTTTTCAGTTTGTCTACACAAATTTTCACATGTTCAATATTGGCCCAAGAGAAACCTCAAGCATGCAGCCTCCAGTCCACCCATTCACAAATGGGCACAACTATCGCACTGCTGGCCCAGAGAAAAGTTGAGGTGTCTACCACCTCACCCCATCCATCCCCCTTACAACCTCAGGGGAATGGGATAACCTTTACCTTAAGTTGTCCCATCTGAGGAACAGTCCAGATTGTCCTATTAAGAGATTGAAATACATTTGAACTCAACATGTACATGTACATTTTTTGTGATCTTTCAGATGAAGAGGCCAATGGAAGTCAGTCCCAGTCCCAGTCCCAGTCCCAGTCCCAGTCCATCTCAGTCTCAAGGGTTGTTAGATTTTGGTGACAGTGACGATGAAAAGGAGAAAAGCAAGGAAAAGGGGGGCAACAATGATGACAGCAGCGATGATGACATCCCCTTGATGGGTGCCGTGAAAAGAAAAGCAGAAGCTCCTGGTAATGTTCATGTATTGGTGGTACAATATGTTAATGTGTGTGTTAGTTTTTTGTTTATTTTGTGGGGGGGGGGGGGGGGGGGGCAGGTCTTTTTTGTTTGTCCATTGTTCTTTGCGTTTGCAGTTACGTATTTTTTTAAGATAGTTTGACACACGAGATAAGCATTTTAAGCCAGGGACTAGTGTGTTGATTTACCCTGTGATTTGATGTTTGCAATTATTATACAGCATTTTTTAAATTACCCTTGTTGAAGAGTTCCATTTTCTGCAATTCAAAAAATACAGAAATTATGTTTTTTTGGAATGGGTCAGGCTTGTTCTGTCACATGCCAGACCTTTGTCCACACTTTGGTTGAAGTACATGCCACAACTGCCAAGATGTGATATTAGCACCATCCTCTTGCAGCCAAAAAATCCTTGCTGGCCCATCGCAGATATCAGATGCTGTGCCTCAGTCTGAATACATGAGGGACTGTAGATTCAGAGGCCTGGTTTACATAGAAGTAGTAGAGAGCTTCCACATTGAGTATGTCTGCAGGGGACTGGTACAGGCTTTAGAAACACGTGGGGGATACTGGGTGCTCTTTCAGTATAAATAGTATCCCCACCTTCTGGAAATTCTGTACTAGAAATTTCCTGTTTTCTGTCACTCTCTTTGTTTCTTCTTTCCTCCTTTGTTTTCTGTCATTTCTTCCTATCAGTTTCTGCCTTACTGGTCCATTCACCTACAAGTATCTGATAAAGTCTTACATACTTTCTCTTGGATTGATAATTGGGTACATGTATTAAGTGCACTTTTGGTTCTTGGGAAATGAGATAGGCGGAAGCAATTCTAGGTAATTTAGGCCCGTTTTTATTTATGTTTTAGTGTTCTTGATTGTATTTAGTTTATATTCAGGTATGTTTTTTAAATCCCCTGTGTGATAAAGTGGGTGGAGTGGTCAGCGCCAGAGGCATCTGCTTAGATTACGTGTTCGAGTTCATTGATATGTGCACTTAATTTTCTTTTCCTTTTTTTTTCCTGCTGAAGTCTTGTGTATGTTTTGAAGCAGTTATAGCACTGATATGGCTTAAAGCAGTTGGCTGAGCTTTAAACAAAAATAACAGTAACTATAAGGCATGAGAAAAAGGAGAGAGCTTTGATTTGAGTATGTCTTAAGGGGATTGGAATTGGCAGAAGAAGAACTTTGTGTGCACCACCCTCAGTCCTTTCAGCTGTGAATGGGTACCCTCCCCTCTTCATAATTGGGGAAAATAAAGCAACAAGAGGAGATGAGCACTGTTCCCATATCGCTGGCCCTGAGAAAAGTTGAGGTCTACATTCTTGTTCGGGGTTCTTATGGGACAGTCTTTACCCATGAGAAAATGCCCACCATTTGAACCGTCAGAATGCATGCATGAGCACATTTTAAGGGAGATTAGGAAAGATTTGACGGATGTGATGTGTTCCAGTAATAACAAGGACAATTTTATTATTGTTTTTTCCCCCAGAACCCTTCCCAGCCACCTTGCTGTCTCAAGAACCAGGTGGCTCTGATGATTCCGATCTGGACGATCATGTAATGCTGGGGGCCTTGAAGAAAAAACGCAAAATTATCAGTGATGATGAAGACGATGATTAAAGCTGTGTTTGTGTGTGTGATTTCTTTTTTGTTGTTGTTTTGTTTTGTTTAGATTTATCAGATATGTTACAGTTGATGAATGTAAGACTGGACGGTATTTCTTGTGAGACGATTATTCAGTTGTTCATCACCCCCAGTTGTTCAGGCTTTCAAATTGTTTTGCACTTCGTTAAAGATGTAGCCTATTCCTTTGTGAAGCTTTGATAAAAGAAGCCTAAATGAATGTCTAGACAAGATTCTGTTTTCTTACAAAAAATAACTGTGGAAAGCAAAATACATTCGAAAATTGATTTGACATGATCCGTGCAATGGTGTTTGTTGCTGCTGTTCTTGTTTGCATGGATTACTGAATAAATATTTCCTATCAGGGTGGGAGTTGACACCTAAATGCATGTGGTTGATTATTGTTTCACTACATCTTAGTCTTTTCAAGTTTCATATACCTACAGATTTGTGTATAAGATACTTCAAATTCAGTTCAAAATACCTTGTTATCTCTGAAAGAGATTAAATACAGCATAACTGCTGCCCAGTGCCAGCTACAACTATAAAGCTGAGACTTTAGACCTAGATGTTCCCGTGTTGTACAACACATGAGGTAACCAGAATGCTCTAAGGGGCTTGGTTGGTAGTTGTAAGTCTCTCTCATCCGTCTTGCGCTAGTTCATTTTTTTGTATTCTCCAACTTTGCTGTCCTTCTGGATTCCAGTTCAGGACTTGCTTGGTAGGTCTGGAAGACAGCAGTCTAGCAGCATGTCCGTCAGCTTGGTCAGTGCTTGCAGATGATGTTGGTGACTGGGATCTGTTTGCTTCTTGACCTTCCATTTGATGCCCAGGATCTGCTGGCTTGTTTTCAAGTGCCACGTTTACAGCTGTACAGCAAAGTTGACAGAATGGGAGTTTTCAAGCCGCAGTTTTAAATTCAGGGAGAACTTCCTGCTGTTCCAGATATTTGACAGCTTGTTGAATGCTGTCATTGCTTTGCCCAAGCGACAGTTAACTTCTTTGGTCATGTTGCTTGAACTGTTGATTTAAAACTGGTTTAAGGCATGTGAAGTCCTCAACCTCATTCTGTCCGATGAATATTCCTGATGGGTATGGTCCAACAAGTATGTTTTCTGTGTTCCTGGCATTGAAGACAAGTCCAATGCTATTTGCATCTTTAATATCATTGACAAGTGATTGGAGGTCTTGGGTGTTACACTAGCTAGTATGGCAATGTCATCTGCAAAGTCCAAATCAGACTATAAAGTCATATATGTGATAGTGTTTCCTGGTCACCTGTTGAGCTACATGTATCTCCCCTTTTCAATACCTTGTAAATATAGAGACCACTTCACTTGCTCAAGGAATCTACCGTAACATTACTAACATTTTTGGGTGGAGTTGCCTGAGTTCGATGAATCCATTTTCAGCATACTCCAAATTCTGGTTGCCCCAAGATACAATAGAGAGAGAGAGACCTGTATTTTATTAGCGTATGATCTGCAACAGTTCTGTTTGCAGATTCTGTAAACGTGTGAATGTGTTGTTTACATTTTTATATAAAGTCATTAGAAAATGAGATGTTCATTGTTGATGATGTTTAAACAAAGTACTGTATATTGACAACAAAATCACAGTAAGAGACATATTGTTTTGTTCTGTATGGTGACACAGCTGCTTTTTTGTATAAAGTTACTGTACATGTTGCGTGGGTGGAAGTAGAGGATGGATAGTGTTTAATGATGATAGTGCTGAGATACAGAAAGTGTGGTTGTGTGTGTGTATTAGAGTATGTGGGTTTGGAATAGTGCATTGAGCGCATTGTTCAAGTACCATCATTTGTGTTCTTGAGTTCATTTGGGATTTAAAGAGTGTATTCTGTTATATGTCAAGCAAACGTATGGTAAAAGTCAATACTTGCTTGAATAGTTTTTCGTGGGAAAAAAAAAGAAAAACTTGGCATTGTGTACAGGTCCACTCTGTGTATGTGTGTGTGTGTGTGTGTGTGATAATGGTATTTGTAACTCACTAAATTTTGCTGTATAAATCACATCAAAATGCACACTTGCATCTCTGTATGTGGTAGACAATAAACTCATAGGAGCTGAAAGTGTTCTGTGTATGGTGTGTGTGTGATCATTTTAGTGTAAATGTTCCATGCCATATTTTGAATTATGTGTAACTTTGCGTTTCTCTCTCTCTCTCTCTCTCTCTCTCTCTCTCTCTCTCTCTCTCTCTCTCTCTCTCTCGATGACATGTTTGCGAAATGAAATGATGACTGAAAACTTTCACAAGAGTCTGCCAGACAAATAAAGATAATACTATACATGTATGAAATAAAATGTGGGTCTTTCAATTGAGACAAGATACCGTCCATTTATCTGCAGACATCAACAGGACATCTACAGACAACCACAGACATTTCCAGGAAATCTCCGGGACATCTGCAGACAACGACAGGACATGTACAGAATTCTACATGACATGCGCAGACATCTCCAGTAAATCTCCAAAAGATCTGCAGACACTCCCACACATCTCCAGGATATCTCCATTGACATCTACAGACAATGCATAGACATCTACAGGACATCTCAAGGACATGAACAGACATATCCAGGACATTGTAGATGTCAACTGGTCATCTACATACAACTACAATGCATCAACAGACATCCACGTACATCTCTAGGACATGCAGACATCCACGTACATCTGTAGGACATGCAGACATTCACGTACATCTCTAGGACATGCAGACATCCACGTACATCTCTAGGACATGCAGACATCCACGTACATCTCTAGGACATGCAGACATCCACGTACATCTCTAGGACATGCAGACATTCCACGTACATCTCTAGGACATGCAGACATCCACGTACATCTCTAGGACATGCAGACATCCACGTACATCTCTAGGACATGCAGACATCCACGTACATCTCTAGGACATGCAGACATCCACGTACATCTCTAGGACATGCAGACATCCACGTACATCTCTAGGACATGCAGACATTCACGTACATCTCTAGGACATGCAGACATCCACGTACATCTCTAGGACATGCAGACATTCACGTACATCTCTAGGACATGCAGACATCTACAGGACATCCACGTACATCTCTAGGACATACATCCACGTACATCTCTAGGACATGTAGACATCTACAGACATTCACGTACATCTCTAGGACATGCAGGCATCCACACACATCTCCAAGATCACTAGGATATCTACAGGCACACATAGACATGCCCAGCAAATCTACAGGACATTTATGGAGATTTACAGAACATCTGATATCCAGAGACATCTACATATCTCCAAGACTTCCATGGCCTCCACAGACATCTCTAAAACATCTTAGGACATGTACAGGCATCTGCACACATATACAAGAAATCTACAGACATCTCAAGGACATGTACAGATATTCACAGACACCTCCAGGAATCTACAGACATCTCCAGGATATCTGAGGACATTTACAGCAACTGGACATCTGCAGAAATGTACAGGATATCTACATATGTCTACAGGACATCTCAAGTACATCTAAAGACACACAGATATCTCCACCAAATCTGCACACATCCACTAACATCTCCAGACATCACCATATTTATAGACATTTACAGACATCCAGAGAAATCTACAGGACATGTACAGCCATCTGTTCACATCTCCAAGACATTTACATTCATCAACATCTGCTGGGCATGTACATTCACCAATGCCTACAGACGTCTCTAGGACATCTGCAGATACCAACAGAACATCTAAAGACATCAGTGGAACATCTAGGGGACATCCGCAGACGTCAACAAAAGAAACATCAACGCAGACTCAACAGAACATCTAGACATCAACGGAAATCTAGACATCAACGGAACATCTACGAGACATCCGCAGACACCTCCAGTAAATTTCCAAATGATCTACACAGTCATCCACAAACACCTTCAGCTACGGCATCTACAGACATCTAGTCATTTACAGGACATTACTGACATCTCTAAGACATGTAGAACATTACAGACCTATACTTACATCTTAGGACATCTTCAGGACACGTACAGACATACATGAACATCTCCAGGTCAACTGTAGAGAACAACAAACATCTCGAAGACATGTCCAGCACATCCACAAACTTCTCCTGGACATTTGAACAATGTATAGGGCATTAGAGACATCTCCAGGACATCGATAGGCATCCATAGATATCTCCAGGACATCCTGGAGATGTCTGTAAGTGTTCACAGATGTTTGGAGATGTCTGAAGAATTCTGCCTTGCTGACACACTGGAAATGTTCTGGAGATGTCTGTAGATGTGCTCGGGATGTCCGAGAGATGTCTGTGGATATCTGTAGACGTCCTGGAGATGTTCTGGGCATGTCTCTGGATGCCTGTAGATAACCTGTTGACGTCCTGCGGATATCTGCAGATTTCAAAAGATGTCCTGTTAGTTTTGTTTAAAGCCCAGCTGACTGCGCAGAGCCATATCAGGGCTACCGTTTCAAAACATGCACAATACTTCAACAGGAAAAAAAGAAAATTGAAGTACACATATCAATGCATTCACACACATAATCTAAGGAAATATCAATTTATCACACAGGGGATATAAAAACCATACCTTAATACAAATGTAAGCACAACTAAGGACACTGAAACATAAAAACAGGCTTAGATTACCTAAAATTGCTTCCACATATCTCATTTCCCAAGAGCCAAAAATGCACTTAATGCATGTACCGGTACCCAATTATCAATCCTAAGAGATAGTATTAAGACTTTATCGAACACATACATGTACAGGTAAATGGACCAGCAAAGCAGAAATGATAGGAAGAAATGACAAAAAGCAAAGGAACAAGGCACAAAGAGAGTGACAGAAAAGAGGAAATTTCTAGCACAGAATGTGGGGATACTATTTATACTGAAAGAGCCCCTGGCATCCCAGGTAAAGGATGTCTGCAGAGGTCCTGGAGATGTCTGCACGATGTCCTAGAAAAGATGTTGGTGGATGTCTGTAGTTATCCTGTAGATGTCCATAGATGCCCTGGAGATGTCCCTTAGATGTCACTGCATGTCTGCAGATGCCCTGTAGATGTGCGGCAGATGCCCTGGAGATGTCTGACATGCCTTGAGATGTCTTGGAGATAATAATAATATGTGACATTTATAGGGCGCCAAATCTTAATATAAGAATTAAACCAAAACGCACACTCTCACCATTCACCAAAGCTATATCACCCAACAACGACCAAAACTCCAGGGCACGAAACACACGCAAACTCAAGGGAGAGGGCAGTGGGACAAAAGACTAAACATGTAGAGGAGGAAATCACTGCTGGGCAAAAAAGAGTTTGTGACTGTCAAAAAGGCGGGAGAATATCGTTCCAGTTGTATGGACCAGATGTTTGTGGATGTCTGTCAATGTCCTACAGATATCTTGGAGATGTTTGTGGATGTCTGTCAATGTCCTACAGATGTCTACATATATCCTGGAGATGTTTGTAGATGTCTGCCAATGTCCTACAGATGTCTACAGATATGGAGATGTTTGTGGATGTCTGTCAATGTCCTACAGATGTCTACAGATATCCTGGGAAATGTTTGTAGATGTCTGTCAATGTCCTACAGATGTCTACATATATCCTGGGAAATGTTTGTGGATGTCTGTCAATGTCCTACAGATGTCTACAGATATCCTGGAGATGTTTGTAGATGTCTGTCAATGTCCTACAGATGTCTACAGATATCCTGGAGATGTTTGTGGATGTCTGTCAATGTCCTACACATGTCTACATATATCCTGGAGATGTTTGTGGATGTCTGTCAATGTCCTACAGATGTCTACAGATATCCTGGGAGATGTTTGTGGATGTCTGTCAATGTCCTACAGATGTCTACAGATATCCTGGGAAATGTTTCTGGATGTCTGTCAATGTCCTACAGATGTCTACATATATCCTGGAGATGTTTGTGGATGTCTGTCAATGTCCTACAGATGTCTACAGATATCCTGGAGATGTTTGTGGATGTCTGTCAATGTCCTACAGATGTCTACAGATATCCTGGGAGATGTTTGTGGATGTCTGTCAATGTCCTACTGATGTCTACAGATATCCTGGGAAATATTTCTGGATGTCTGTCAATGTCCTACAGATGTCTACATATATCCTGGAGATGTTTGTGGATGTCTGTCAATGTCCTACAGATGTCTACAGATATCCTGGAGATGTTTGTGGATGTCTCTCAGTGTCCTATAGATGTCTGCAGATATCCTGGGAAATGTTTGTGGATGTCTGTCAATGTCCTACAGATGTCTACAGATATCCTGGGAAATGTTTGTGGATGTCTGTCAATGTCCTACAGATGTCTACAGATATCCTGGAGATGTTTGTGGATGTCTGTCAATGTCCTACAGATGTCTACAGATATCCTGGGAGATGTTTGTGGATGTCTGTCAATGTCCTACAGATATCTACAGATATCCTGGAAAATGTTTCTGGATGTCTGTCAATGTCCTACAGATGTCTACATATATCCTGGAGATGTTTGTGGATGTCTGTCAATGTCCTACAGATGTCTACAGATATCCTGGGAAATGTTTGTGGATGTCTGTCAATGTCCTACAGATGTCTACAGATATCCTGGAGATGTTTGTGGATGTCTGTCAATGTCCTACAGATGTCTACAGATATCCTGGGAAATGTTTGTAGATGTCTGTCAATGTCCTACAGATGTCTACAGATATCCTGGGAAATGTTTGTGGATGTCTGTCAATGTCCTACAGATGTCTACAGATATCCTGGAGATGTTTGTGGATGTCTGTCAATGTCCTACAGATGTCTACAGATATCCTGGGAAATGTTTGTAGATGTCTGTCAATGTCCTACAGATGTCTACATATATCCTGGGAAATGTTTGTGGATGTCTGTCAATGTCCTACAGATGTCTACAGATATCCTGGAGATGTTTGTAGATGTCTGTCAATGTCCTACAGATGTCTACAGATATCCTGGAGATGTTTGTGGATGTCTGTCAATGTCCTACAGATGTCTACAGATATCCTGGGAGATGTTTGTGGATGTCTGTCAATGTCCTACAGATGTCTACAGATATCCTGGGAAATGTTTCTGGATGTCTGTCAATGTCCTACAGATGTCTACATATATCCTGGAGATGTTTGTAGATGTCTGTCAATGTCCTACAGATGTCTACAGATATCCTGGAGATGTTTGTGGATGTCTCTCAGTGTCCTATAGATGTCTGCAGATATCCTGGGAAATGTTTGTGGATGTCTGTCAATGTCCTACAGATGTCTACAGATATCCTGGGAAATGTTTGTGGATGTCTCAATGTCCTACAGATGTCTACAGATATCCTGGAGATGTTTGTGGATGTCTGTCAATGTCCTACAGATGTCTACAGATATCCTGGGAGATGTTTGTGGATGTCTGTCAATGTCCTACAGATATCTACAGATATCTTGGAAAATGTTTCTGGATGTCTGTCAATGTCCTACAGATGTCTACATATATCCTGGAGATGTTTGTGGATGTCTGTCAATGTCCTACAGATGTCTACAGATATCCTGGAGATGTTTGTGGATGTCTGTCAATTCCTACGATGTCTACATTATCCTGGAGTTGTTGTAGATGTCTGTCAATGTTACGATGTCTACAATTCCTGAGATGTTGTGGATGTCTGTCAATGTCCTAAGATGTCTCAATTCCTGGAAGTTTGGATGTCTGTCAATGTCCTACATTCAATCTGGATTTTGTGGATGTCTTCAATGTCCTACAGATGTCTGCAGATATCCTGGAATGTTTGTGGATGTCTTCAATGTCCTAACGATGTCTCAATATCCTGGAATGTTTGTGGATGTCTGTCAATGTCCTACAGATGTCTACATAATCCTGGGAATGTTTGTGGATGTCTGTCAATGTCCTACAGATGTCTACATATATCCTGGAGATGTTTGTGGATGTCTGTCAATGTCCTACAGATGTCTACAGATATCCTGGATGTTTGTGGATGTCTGTCAATGTCCTACAGATGTCTACAGATATCCTGGAGATGTTTGTGAGTCTGTCAATGCCTACAGATGTCAATATCCTGGAAGTTGTTGTGGATGTCTGTCAATGTCCTACAGATGTCTGAATTTCCTGAGATGTTTTAATGTCTGTCAATTCCTACAGATTCTAATTGATTGATTTGTATGTCCCTTAAATCTGTTGGATGTCTGTCAATGTCTACAGATGTTACAGATATCCTGGAGATGTTTTGGATGTCTGTCATGTCCTACAGATGTCTACGATATCTGGGAGATGTTTGTGGATGTCTGTCAATGTCCTACAGATGTCACAGATATCTGGAATTTTTGGATGTCTGTCAATGTCTACAGATGTCTACATATATCCTGGAGATGTTTGTGGATGTCTGTCAATGTCCTACAGATGTCTACAATATCCTGGAGATGTTTGTGGATGTCTTCATGTCCTAAGATGTCTCAATATCCTGGAAATGTTTGTGGATGTCTGTCAATGTCCTACAGATGTCTACAGATATCTGGAATGTTTGTGGATGTTGTCAATGTCCTACAGATGTCTACAATACCTGGAGATGTTGTGGATGTCTGTCAATGTCCTACAGATGTCTACAATATCCTGGAGTGTTTGGGATGTCTGTCAATGTCCTACAGATTCTACAATATCCTGGAAATGTTTGGGATGTCTGTCAATGTCTACAGATGTCTACATATATCTGGAGATGTTTGGGATGTCTGTCAATGTCCTACAGTGTCTACAATATCCTGGGAATGTTTGTGGATGTCTGTCAATGTCCTACAGATGTCTACAATATCCTGAGATGTTTGTGGATGTCTGTCAATGTCTACAGATGTCTACATAATCCTGGAGATTTGTGATGTTGCATCTAAATGTCTACAATATCCTGGGATGTTTGATGTCTGTCAATGTCCTACAGATGTCTGAGATGTTGTGGATGTCTGTCAATGTCCTGATATCTGGAATGATTTGGGTGTCTGTCAATGTCTACAGATGTCTACAATATCTGGAGATGTTTGTGGATGTCTGTCAATGTCCTACAGATGTCTCAGATACCTGGAGATGTTGTGGATGTCTGTCAATGTCCTACAGATGTCTACGATATCCTGGAGATGTTTGTGATGTCTGTCAATGTCCTACAGATGTCTACAATATCTGGAGATGTTGTGATGTCTGTCAATGTCCTACAGATGTCTACAGATATCCTGGAGATGTTTGTGATGTCTGTCAATGTCCTACAGATGTCTACAGATATCGGATGTTTGTGGATGTCTGTCAATGTCCTACAGATGTCTACATATATCCTGGAGATGTTTGTGGATGTCTGTCAATGTCCTACAGATGTCTACATATATCCTGGAGATGTTTGTGGATGTCTGTCAATGTCCTACAGATGTCTACATATATCCTGGAGATGTTTGTGGGTGTCTGTCAATGTCCTACAGATGTCTACATATATCCTGGAGATGTTTGTAGATGTCTGTCAATGTCCTACAGATGTCTACATATATCCTGGAGATGTTTGTGGATGTCTGTCAATGTCCTACAGATGTCTACAGATATCCTGGAGATGTTTGTGGATGTCTGTCAATGTCCTACAGATATCCTGGAGATGTTTGTGGATGTCTCTCAGTGTCCTCCTACAGATGTCTGCAGATATCCTGGGAAATGTTTGTGGATGTCTGTCAATGTCCTACAGATGTCTACAGATATCCTGGGAAATGTTTGTGGATGTCTGTCAATGTCCTACAGATGTCTACATATATCATGGAGATGTTTGTAGATGTCTGTCAATGTCCTACAGATGTCTACATATATCCTGGAGATGTTTGTGGATGTCTGTCAATGTCCTACAGATGTCTACATATATCCTGGATATGTTTGTGGATGTCTGTCAATGTCCTACAGATGTCTACAGATATCCTGGAGATGTTTGTGGATGTCTGTCAATGTCCTACAGATGTCTACATATATCCTGGGAAATGATTGTGGATGTCTGTCAATGTCCTACAGATGTCTACATATATCCTGGAGATGTTTGTGGATGTCTGTCAATGTCCTACAGATGTCTACATATATCCTGGAGATGTTTGTGGATGTCTGTCAATGTCCTACAGATGTCTACATATATCCTGGAGATGTTTGTGGATGTCTGTCAATGTCCTACAGATGTCTACATATATCCTGGAGATGTTTGTGGATGTCTGTCAATGTCCTACAGATGTCTACATATATCCTGGAGATGTTTGTGGATGTCTGTCAATGTCCTACAGATGTCTACAGATATCCTGGAGATGTTTGTAGATGTCTGTCAATGTCCTACAGATGTCTACATATATCCTGGAGATGTTTGTAGTCTGTCAATGTCCTGGTCCTCCAGATGTTTGCAGATATCCTGGAGATGTTTGTGGATGTCTGTCGATGTCCTGCAGATGTCCTCGAGATTTCCTTGAATGCTGTTCTAGCTTGGCCAATTATGCTGGAAATTTCTAATATGCATTTTGCCATCTGATGAGATGACTGTACCCAGATCTTTAAACTTATCACCTTTCTCAATGTTGTGCCATTTGCTGTTATTTTGCTGAGGGGATTTCTGTTTTTGTTTGTTTTTTGTTTTATTTTGTTTAAGTTTTTTGTTTGTTTGTTTGTTGTTGTTGTTTACTGATTACTGTGATTTTAGTCTTCTCACTATTTAGCCCTAGCTCTTTATTTGTGCTTTTTATTTCTATTTTATTCAGAGGGTTTGGTAGGTCTTTTTCATTTTCTGCAATTAGAACAGTATCATCTGCATTACGAAGATAATAATATTTCTTTCAACTTTTATCCCAGGGCATTCTTCAAGGTTTATCATGATGGTTTTGCTGTAAAATGGAAAGAGATCTGTGACAGAACACATCCCTGTCTAACCCCTCTTTTGATAGTTTGAAAAGAGCTTGCATTTATAGATGAATGATTTTAGAAACAGTAAATGTGACCGAAAAGTTGAAAACCCCATTGGGTAGAAACAGGTCCTGTATATCATTCTGAAAGAAATGTTGGCAGTGTCTGGCAAGACAGACAAATTAGCCTGTTGACTTAACGCTTAGAGTTTACCAATATCTGGCAGTACAGCCAATCACAATTATATTAGACTGTACACGAGGCATTTGAACAGTAAAGCCATATATATGTACAGACGACTCTACTGAAGAATTTCTAAGATCGCCAAGTGAAACGAAAAGATCCATTGTATCAGTGCACAGGTTCTAGCCTGTGTTTATTCGCATTTAAACTTTTCTTCCACAGCACTTACAATGTCACAACTGGACACAGTAATGGACCTTTCGAAGTTAGCATCAGCACTGATCAGTCACCACGTGTAGTTGATCAAATGGCTTAATTTCCGTTGAAAAATTATGACTATAAAAAATCATTAGGCAAGCTGAATCAGAACCCCAGCCATGGTAGACTGTACCATCATGTCTAAAGGCTCATTTTCAGATGTCCGTGAATTGTCTGTGGGCGATTGTGTTGATTAATAGATGACACTTACCTGTCGAGTTAACCTGGAAAAACAGTTCGCATGAAAATGCCAACAGACTGGGTAAACCATAGAAAAGATGGCAACGTGATGTCTGGTTTGACTGTTTGTCAGTAGTGCGCCAACGGGAATTTGATTCAGTAGAACTTTAACCATTGTGTAATGAGGTTAGTATGATTCTCGATGTAGACGCTAATAAATAGTTAGATTTGTTTCTGAAAGATTTGTGCTGTGTAGTGGAGTGTGTGATCAACACAGTGGACAACAAGAAAAAGGATGGAGTAAATGGTTTGACAAAGAATGTCACTGTAAAAAAAAAAAAATAAAAAAAAACCCTGTTGAGACAGGTCAAACGCTCAATTCCTGAGTCCAGAACCGAACATACATGTAGAGGTCTGTTTGTTCAAGATAGAACAGAGAGTGGATATGCGCTGAAGGTAAAAAGAAAGCATAATATAAAAGAAAGGCTCATATGAATCTATCTTTTGTCACTGCGAGTATATCTCCCAACATTTTTGTCTTCATCCACTCGCAAATCTGTCCAACATTTTCTCCTGGGTTTACCTGGTGCTCCTTTTCCCTCCAGCTTTCCTGTTGTTACTAGGTGCTCAAATATTTCTTGCTTCATACAATGTCCCTATAAATGCTCCTTGTCTTTTCCTAATGTTCTTCATTAATATTCTTTTTGTGTTTGCCTCCTTGAAGACTACAGCGTTTATTTTCTTTGATGTCCATGGAACTTTTAACATATTTTGAGAAACTACATTTCGGAAAGAAAGGCTAGCAACATTAAAAACAGTCTATTTGCAGCCGTCCATTCTTTTCAGACGAACATTATGTTCAATGAACAGAAGATCAATAACAATAGGTCAGTTGTACAAACACTTTTCTCATGTCTGTCAGCTTTACCACCAACCAAGTGCCAGAAGAAAAACCTGACAATCGGACTAATGAACCTGAATTAGAAGCACCCATGACAAGACAGTCAAGGGCATTAGACGATTGAAGACAAGGAAAAGTGCAGGAGTAGATAGGGTTGTAGGAGATATGCGTCCTTTCTGCGTCCTTCCCTTTTGCAGTCTGATGACCGACAAAATCGGTACCACACTCAAAACAAAGAATACCTGGACAAAGCCGGCATCACACTCAAAACAAACAATAAACTGACGTCATATCAATGTGACGCTATGCCACACCCTGCCTCTTTTCCGCATACGAATACCTCAGACCTTCATTCATTCCCCAAGTTGAAAGAACCTGTCCACGGTGTACGTTTCTGTGACTTAGTTTCAGTTTCAGTTTCTCAAGATGTCGTCTCCACGTTGGAATGAATTCCATATGCACTAACGTGTCACAAGTGCCATGTGATGGAGGAGATCCAGAATGATCACATCACAAGCCTTAAGTCTGCACATAAACCCACGAGCTGGCCAGGTCCTGAGGTCCTACCTAGATGGTTCCATAACCCTGGGGTCGTGGGGGAGTGAGGTGTCAGAGATCTGAACTTTTCCCAGGGCCAGCACCACGAGGGCGGCGCCCAACCCCTTTCTCTTGCTTCAAATTCATATTCATATTCTTATTTTTTTCACCAAGACTTCAGAAAGGCAAGAACGCTATTTGGTCTTCAAGGGATGGGACCTGGGAAATCAACCTATCTCTCCAATGTTTAATACCAAGGCAGCCGGGCAATGCCCTGCTCTTCACGATTTTCAACTGCCGTGGGATCCTTAGCGTGCGCAGCCAGAAGGCACACGGGTGCCTTATGACAGATGACTTGGAGGTGGAGATGAACAAATAGTACGACACGTCAGCTCTGGTTGCATTTCTTTTTCCTTCATGTCATACGCTGATTCTGTGCAAATATTTTTTTTTTTTTTTTTTTTGAGGAATATTTGCCGTCATCCTCCACGTCCCACTTGAGGTTAAAAGGGTGTATTAAACATTGAATTGTGGGAATAAAAAACTCTGGTTGTCTAGCAACGGGCATTTCGGATCTTTCCAATAGATGGGACTTGGTCATTCGGGAGAATGGACATTACATTGAAGGAGAGTAGAAGGAAAACATTTATAAATGCATTTTCATTATTTCCTGGATAATCTTCGTATCACAGTTACATAACACACTGACAAAATCCATACCGCACTCAAAACAAACAAGCAAGCAAACAAGACACGCAATGATCGTGTTCGTGAAGTTTTATTTACCCTGTTCTTATATTGTTATTGCGGTATTTCACTAACATTTATGCGTGTACACATGGCATTGGTGAATGTCATGGAAAATTGGAAAAAAACGTAATGCAGAATTTATACTTCAGTACTGGTGCGCTTTACGCTTTTATGGTTAGGTCCAGTGGAGCATTATCTGCTTTGTTGTCTGCTGTCGTGTAGGTTTAATGTTGTGGTTTTCTGACACACTTGCAAGCTTTCACCTTCGTAGTCTGCAAAAAGAAAACATCAGATAGAATATAAATGATATTGTATTACAGTAACAGTACGTCTGTACTACAATACACAGTGCGTTTGTGCCACAGAACACTATACATATTATATTATATTATATTATATTATATTATATTATATTATATTATATTATATTATATTATATTATATTATATTATATTATATTATATTATATTATATTATGTTATGTTATGTTAAGCTATATTATATTATATTACATCATATCATATATCATATCATATATATCATATCATATCATATCATATATCACATCATATATTATATAATATTATATTATATATTATATTATTATAATTATTATATTATATTATATTATATATATTATATTATATTATATTATATTATATATATATCATATATCATATATATCATGTCATATATCATATCATATATCATATCATATCATATTATATTATATTATATTATATTATATTATATATATTATATTATATTATATTATATTATTGAGAGAGAGACAAAACATACTAAAATACAGAACATCTGTACCATAGTGTACAGAACATTTGTATGCAATATAAAAAACAGTTAACTAAAACATACAGAACACTTAAACTGCAATATACAGAACGCATATAATCCTAATATACAGAACACTTATACTGCAATATACAGAATACTTAAACTGCAATATACAGAACACGTATAATTGTAATTTACAGAACATGTAAACTGCAATATACAGAACACGTATAATTGTAATTTACACAACATTTAAACAGCAATATACAGAACACTTTTACTGCAATATACAGAATACGTATAATTATCGTATACAGAACACTTACACTGCATTATACAGAACACTTATACTGCAATATACAGAGCACTTAAAGTGCAATATACAGAACACGTATAATTATAATTTGCAGAACACTTATACTGCAATATACAGAACATTCATACTAAAATACGCAGAGTACTTCCATGACAAGGTATAAAATGTTTATGCTAATATACACAGAACATTTAAGCTACAATACTCAAAACATTTATGCTACAATACTCAAAACATTTATGCTACAATACTCAGAACATTTATTCGACATTACATAGAACATTTTTACTACAATGCACAGAACATTTACATGACAATATGCAGAACATTTACACTTATAATATACAGACATTTATACTACAATACATGGAACGTTTATTCTGCAATAGACAAAGACCTATCATCATCATCATCAGTCCCGTAGTCTGGTTGACCGTTGGGGCACCACTGAAGATTTTGCAACCAACTTCCTCCACTCCTCACGGTCCTCAGCTTTCCGCAGAATGATGTTCCATTCAAGGCCAGTCCACTCTCTGATATTGTCTTCCCATCTTTTTCTCTGTCTGCCTCTTCGTCTCCCTCCCTGTACTGTTCCCTGCAAGACGGTCTTGGACAGTCCAGATGATCGTGTGACGTGCCCCGTACCACCTCAGTTTGCGTCTTATCACTGAAGTCAGGAGGTCTTCATCCGGCCCGATGGCGTTTTCGATTCGGGTTTTCACTTCCTTATTGGTTATATGATCTTTGTACGAGATACCAAGGAGTTTGCAGAAGCATCTTATCTCCATTGCCTGTATCCTTCTTTCAATGTCTGCTGTTATGGTCCATGTTTCGCATGCATACAAAAATATTGACATGACAAGGGAACGCATCAGTCTGATCTTGGAGCCGATAGCGATATTCTTGTCGTTCCAGATGACTTTTAGCTTGGTCATTGCAGCTGTGGTCTGGGCAATCCTGGAAAGTACTTCGGGCTGTGATCCTTCATCTGATACTATAGCTCCCAGATATTTAAATCTATGGACGGTCTCAAGTTTCTTGTTGTCTATGGTAATGTCAGTGCTGATGCCATACGATACAAATAATAATTATACTGCAGTATACAGAACTTTTACAATGATATATACAGAACAACTGTACGACAACATGCAGAACATTTATTGTACAGGTTGACGTGGACTGAGTGGTTTACTGGATAAAGCAACAGTCTAAGAGGTGAGAAACTTTTTTTTAGGATCATCACACTACGGGAGGTTACCTTTGCGCTCACCTTTTTTTCCGTCCCATTTTCTGCGCCACCTTAATAGCCACTGAAGTTGGCACTGTTTGTTTTTAACAGTGCGATAATGATGATGTCGATGAGTATGATAACCTTGATGCTGTGGTGCTCCATCTAGGATTGAGACTGCGTGACAGGGCTGTACTCTGCGCTTACTATCGTAATATATCCTGGTGTCAACCAGACCCGAGAGATACAGACACCTGCGGTGTTGGTCAGAAAATTTGAGCAACACCCTCAATGACGCATGCGTGAAGTGAAAAAGACTCAACTTTGTGGTCCCAGTCTTCCCAATGAGCCCATAGCACGCCCAACTCTGGGTAGGAGCCGGTTAGAGCCGAAAAATCCCGCAATGATTTTTGAAGGGACTGATGGGGATTCGAACCTACAACCTTTCAGTCGGTAGTCCCGTTGTGTTAACCACTTCATCACAGTGACTGGTCGGAGGTGAGAACTTGGATTTGATTCCCCATCAAGGATTTTCCTCCCTCCTTCACTAGACCCTGGATAGTAGTTGAATGCAAGTCTTTGAAATGAAACAATCAGCCAATGTTTACGCTCGTTAAAGGACCCATGGCAAGGAAGGAGTCGCCCCTGGCGAAATTTTATAGGGAAATACATTCACTGTCATTGGTAAATGACAATAAGAAATGCACAAAGAAAGACAAAAGTGAGAAATAAAAAGGATTGCTGCTTAGCGGCGACACTTTCTCCCCAATGAAGAACAATCCAAAACTTACATTATAAATCTGTTGTGTTTAAAAAAAAGAAAGAAAAAAGCGTACGGGTGCATATTCATAGAATCCTGGTAAATTGTCAGTTTAGTTTTTTGATGGTTGGTCATCTTCCACACACTGGACGGAGCAGCAGGGAAGTTTCAATCTTTTTCTCCTAATTTTTGTATCTGGTGTTTGTTTGTTT
The DNA here is from genome assembly GCA_030674185.1 of Monoplex corrugatus. Taxonomy (NCBI): domain Eukaryota; kingdom Metazoa; phylum Mollusca; class Gastropoda; order Littorinimorpha; family Ranellidae; genus Monoplex; species Monoplex corrugatus. The sequence goes on from JAPXFY010000023.1 coordinate 53,723,144, forward strand.
GTGATCTTACGCTTGACAAAGACCATTAGGCCGGAAATTTGCACCTGTCTTGTCTGGTTGTATTAAATACGCGTTCTTCTTATTTTTATTTTTTCGTTTTTTTTCTTTCTTTCTGGTTCCAGCTGACCTTTGCCAAACGTAGTTGTAAGATCACAAATGAACAAACACCAAGTGGCCGAAAATTTGCACCTGTCGTGTCTGGTTGTATTAAACACGTGTTCTGATTCTTTTTTTTCTTCTTCTTTTTTCGTGTTTTTTTTTCTGGTTCCTTTCCTGTTCGCTTGAACACGGGCTGTCACACTTGTTTTGGATTTCTACACCACGTGTTCAAGTGCTGAGTGGACTGCTGGTCTTTTTCGCGGTAGGAAAAGGTGAAGTACTGAGGGAGAGGAGGATGACCAACCATCAAAAACCTAACCTGACAATTTACCAGGATTCTATGAACATGCACCTTATGAGTTTTGAGACTACCCCATCCAGCTTTTTGTTTTAAACACAACAATCCAGACAAGCAGAATGGTAAACAGTAGCACACGGGATGGGAATTCTCCAATGGTCCGCAGACTTTGGCGGCAAAAAGAATGTCCCTCGGATTACATGGGCATGTTCCTTGGAAATAAAAATCTGTGGAATTCGGTTCTCAAATTATTCCATTCTAGAACTGTGCTGGTACTCATTTGGTTTATTCTAGTAAGATAGCCTTTGGCTGCAGTGCCTTGTGGGATACCATCCACAGCAATCATGGCTACCTGGCGAGACATCGTTAAGCAAGGACTGCACAAGTTTGATGAGTGTTGTTAAAAATCCTGAGGGATGTGGGAATGGCTGGGACAAATGGCAGGCGAAGAAAAGCTGTCTACTTTCTTACCAAAACTTGTGGCTCCTGGAACTGCATTTAAGCACTTTGAATGTCTGATCTGTTTTAAGCACTTTGAATGTCTGATCTGTTTTAAGCACTTTGAATGTCTGATCTGTTTTAAGCACTTTGAATGTCTGATCTGTCTGGAGATGGGCCACACTGCACAGATTTCACTCTTCAAAAACCTTTTCACAGGGGAGCATCTCCCTTGAGCCCCTTAGCTTTCCCTTTTTTTTTATTTTCAGTGATACCCACCCCTTGAAGCAGCAGACGTGTACTGACCTCCATGTTCTTGGTGGAATTGTTGGGACACGACAACTGTACGAAGATGGTGGAGTTAGAACCGTTTGGTGGAGAGACAGGTTGACAGCAGGTACCAAGCCTATTGCACTTGCCATAGCAGAAGCCTACGTCTACCTTGCCTTCCGTAAAGCAGCCATCCTTGTCGGTCATAATGGCGTAGTCGGCAATCAGCGTACAGTCTGGTGGATTGTCTGTGGACAAACAAAGAGTGTGTAACGATCACTTTATTTTCTGTACCGATACCCTGTATCTAGGAAGCAACTCCTATGTTGCAGTTCCATGACAATGTTCATCTTTAAATCCTTAAATCCTCTATCGCCCTCCCCCGCTCCAACACACACAGGTGGACGTCAGTGCCAAACAAGACCACACGTCCACAATCTCTGTAACGTGCTCTTTGGTTTTGTCTGCTGTTCATACAGAGAAAAAAATCAAAGTGACCTAACTGACCACTGATTCAAGAACAACTTTGGGGCAGCAAAGGGAACGTTTTGATGGCCACCACCTTCATCAGAACCATCACACTGACCGTTTGTGGAGTATTACACACTAGAAGAGAAATGACACATGTATCGGTGAATAGTCTATTCCCCACTAATATCACTCGGAGTAAAATGACGTTATATGAAATTTTTGTTCCCCACACTTTTGTATCTGACGTGAAATTTCAAACGTAACCTTCAACACAGAATTTAAAAAATCACAGCACTTTCAAACGAAACACGCCAACATGTGATAAAGTTCCACAATGGATAATTCTGAGCTCCTCCTACTCCAGACATCTCAACGAGGTACGCTGAAACATTGTTTTCTATACAGCATGGTTTGTGAGCGAAACATCAAGACTAACAGTTGAGGGAAAACTGATGAAGTTATTGTTATTTTTGTTTAAAGCCCAGCCGACTGCGTAAAGCCATATCGGGGTTGTAACTGCTTCAAAATATACAAAATTTCAACAGGAAAAAAAAAAAAAAAGAAAAGAAAATTAAGTACACATATCAATGCATTCGTGCACATAATCTAAGGACATGCCCCTAGCGTTGACCACTCCGTCAAATTTATCTCACAAGGGATTTAAAAAAGACACCTGAATAAAAATTTAAGCATACCTAAGGACACCAAACATATATAAAAACAGGCATAAACTACCTGAAATTGCTTCCGCATATCTCACCTCCCTAGAGCCAAAAATGCACTTAATACATGTACCCAATTATCAGTCCTAAGAAAAAAGACACAAGACTTTATCGAACACATACAGATGAATGGGCCAGCAAGGCAGAAAATGGTAGGAAGAAATGACAGAAAGCAAAGGAACAAGGCAGAAACAAAGAGAGTGACAGAAAAGATCTCAGTGGGGGCAAGCAGCCTGAATTTCACGATGTAAATATGTTATGACACAAGAGAAGGCCTGACTGAAGAAACAGGCTTACAGGACCGTGGACAGACAAGAGCCATGTTCGCTCACCTTCACAAGCCTTACGGTCCAGCAGCTGGTAGTTCTTGGTCAGCTCACAAGCGGCCTTCTTCATCAGACAGTCGTTCTCGTAGGTACGCACATTATCACCCACCAGGGCGCATACGGGGGCGTCAGGCCTGCCGGTGCAGTCAGGGCACACGCACTTGCCTACATCTGTCTGCGAGGCTGCCTCGCACACCTGTCCTGGGTTGTGACATGTGTGTTTCTTACACGGGCCTGCACACAACACACACACACACACACACACACACACACACACACACACACACACACACACACACACACACACACACACACACACACACACACACAATGTTCATATCAATTGCATCCTCTTATTCTGCTTCTGACACCAGTTATTTGCACATTCCTCGTCCACAGTCGGTCGCCAGTCATTTTCTGGGTCTTGTGCATACAACTGGAAAACAATCTTCCCCCGTCTATTCGACAGTCACAAACTCTTGTCTTTCTTCAAGTCTATCTTGAAAACAAACCTTTTTGTCCAGCAGTGATTTCCCCCTTTACGTGTTCACTGTTTTTCCCCACTCCCCTTTCCATCCTCCCCCTACAGTTCACGTGTGCTTTGTGCCCTGGAGTTTTGGTCGTTGTCAGTGATTGCTTTGATCAGAGTGTGCGCTTTGGTTAGGTTATTGTATCAAGATTTGGCGCCTTATAAATGTCATTATTATTATCATTACACATGCGATCTATTTTTTTGGTCTAATCTTACATGTCACTTCAGTGAAGATACTATACCTTCTTGCCGCTTATTCTGCCGTACAACACGCCATCATGCCTGTATCTGCTCCGTTGCTGTCAAACCTCTAAAGCGCCCACATAGTCTACCAAATTTTATTTGCTGTGAGGCATCTTCGCACAGTAGACGCTGCACTGTTGCTGGCTCATTTGGTAGTCCTTACGGATATTTCTACCATAAAGAACTACTCAACAGAATCCAGTGAATGCCACTTCATGTACCTTTATCCAGACATGACTCTTTGTTCATATACTCATACCTTTGGTGTGTGTGTGTGTGTGTGTGTGTGTGTGTGTGTGTGTGTGTGTGTGTGTGTGTGTGTGGTGTGTGTGTGTGTGTGTGGTTGTGTTGTGTGGTTTGTTGTGTGGTGTGTGTGTGTGTGTGTGTGTGTGTGTGTGTGTGTGTGTGTGTGTGTGTGTGTTGTGTGTGTGTTGTGTTGTGTATGTGTGGTTTTGGCTGTGTGTGTGTGTGTGTGTGTGGTGTGTGTGTGTGTGGTGTGTGTGTGGTGTGTGTGTGTGTGTATTCTCTTGAATGTATAAGTATTAACTTCCTTGTACTTTTCGCAGAGGTTTTGTTTATACTGCTTGGATAAATCTATGCACAGCATCTTCTTTTACTGTGCCTTTGAGTCCATGCATATTTTATTTATGATACTTTCTTTCCCCCTTTCCATATCTTATCCTGCTGAAATTCCTGAAATGGACCATATCATCACCATCTTCCCATCTCAATGAGGTCTTGGCTATGCGGCTGCACACATGCCCCCCCCCCCCCCTTTTTTTTTTTTTCCTTCTAATTCTCGGTTCACAAGACAGGCCCAGCCGCGTCTGACTAAGAGTTTTTACACGGGGTACTCCGGTTTTCCCTTCAGCCCCTTGGCTGTCGGTTTAGGATGTTTTTCTTCCTATTCCAAGGTCAGACTGGATTCGTTGCACTAGGCACAATCCATTTACATCAGCCTTACCTCATGGACTCTCTTCAGGACAAAACAATACTAATATGGCATGACCACTTTTCAATTTGCAGAATTCATCTCACTTAACCTTTCACATCATATTTGCCTCCCCTCTCCCCACTTCTTACCATTAATCACAAACACATTGCAATTTCATTTAGTCCCTTTCTACAACTGGACTAAGCAGCAGGGAAGTTTCAGTCTTTTTCTCATGATTTTGTATTTGGTGTTTGTTTGTGATCATACATTCACGCTTGACAAAGGCCGGTTGGCCGAAAATGTGCGCCTGTCTTGTCTTGTTGTATTAAATACGCGTTCTGACTCTATTTTCAGTTTTTCTGGTTCCGGATATTTCTCACGCAGATATATATATGTATTTCTCATGCGAACAATCATGTCGTTTACAGCGTCAGAAAACCTGTCATAACACATATAAACGATTCCACGAAT
>JAPXFY010000023.1:53732947-53797947 GCA_030674185.1 Monoplex corrugatus
AATTAATTATATACGACAGAACCTGAGATAAAATGATACATAAAAAATATGGTAAAAAAATACACAAAAAAGAAAGAAAAAAACAAACAACAAACAAACGCTCTGTAGTTTCCGCTTCCAAATATTAATACCTACTCTGCTCATCAATTCAAAACAAGTTCGGCAATTTGTACAAGTATTTCTATTACACACACACACACACACACACACACACCCCACACACACACACATATATATATATATATATATATATATATATATATATATATATGTGTGTTGTGTGTGTGTGTGTATATATATATATATATATATATATAATTATATATATATATATATATATATGTGTGTGTGTGTGTGTGCGCGCGCGCGCGCGTGTGTGTGTGTATATTGATATCAAAGGAAAATGGGAAAATAGTAAACGACAAAATGTGCGATTTTTCTGGACAACTTCGAAAAGTGTTTAATTAGCAAGCCGATTACAAACAAACAGATATATACAGATATTCAAGTTTTGTAATAACTGAAGGCATGTCACTTATTTTTTACAGTGGCCATTGCAAATTCAATCACTTTTACTTTTGTAATAACCGAAGGCATGTCACTCATTTTTCACAGTAGCCATTGCAAATTCGGTCACTTAGTTTTGCAATGACCTGAAGGCTTGTCACTTATTTTCACAGTAACCGTTGTGATTTTCAGTCACTTAGTTCTGTAATAACTCACTTATTTTCACAGCAACCATTGCAATTTTCAGTCATTAGTTCTGGAATAAATCATACATTTTCACAGTAACCATTGCAATTTTCAATCATTAGTCCTGTAATGACTCACTTATTTTCACAGCAACCATTGCAATTTTCGGTCACTTAATTCTGTAATGACTCATTCTCACAGTAACCAGTGCAATTTTGAATTAATTAGTTGTGTAATTACTCACTCATTTTCACAGTAACCAGTGCAAATTTCAATCAATTAGTTGTCTATTAACTCACTTATTTTCACAGTAACCATTGCAATTTTCAATCAATTAGTTGTGTAATAACTCACTTATTTTCACAGTAACCATTGCAATTTTCAATCAGCCAGCTCTGTAATCATCTGAAGGTTGTCACTTACATTCACAGTAACCATTGTAATCACTTAACATTCACAGTAACCACTGTAATTCACTTACATTCACAGTAACCATTGTAGTCACTTACATTCACAGTAACCATTGTAATCACTTACATTCACAGTAACCATTGTAATCACTTACATTCACAATAACCATTGTAGTCACATTCACAGTAACCATTGTAATCACTTACATTCACAATAACCATTGTAATCACTTACATTCACAGTAACCATTGTAGTCACTTACATTCACAGTAATCATTGTAGTACTTACATTCACACTAACCATTGTAATCACTTACATTCACAGTAACCACTGTAGTCACTTACATTCACAGTAACCATTGTAGTCACTTACATTCACAGTAACCATTGTAATCACTTACATTCACAGTAACCATTGTAGTCACTTACATTCACAATAACCATTGTAGTCACTTACATTCACAATAACCATTGTAGTCACTTACATTCACAGTAACCATTGTAATCACTTACATTCACAGTAACCATTGTAATCACTTACATTCACAGTAACCATTGTAATCACTTACATTCACAATAACCATTGTAATCACTTACATTCACAGTAACCATTGTAATCACTTACATTCACAGTAACCATTGTAATCACTTACATTCACAATAACCATTGTAATCACTTACATTCACAGTAACCATTGGAATCACTTACATTCACAATAACCATTGTAGTCACTTACATTCACAGTAACCATTGTAGTCACTTACATTCACAGTAACCATTGTAGTCACTTACATTCACAGTAACCATTGTAGTCACATTCACAGTAACCATTGTAATCACTTACATTCACAGTAACCATTGTAGTCACTTACATTCACAGTAACCATTGTAGTCACTTACATTCACAATAACCATTGTAGTCACATTCACAGTAACCATTGTAATCACTTACATTCACAGTAACCATTGTAGTCACTTACATTCACAGTAACCATTGTAGTCACTTACATTCACAATAACCATTGTAGTCACATTCACAGTAACCATTGTAATCACTTACATTCACAGTAACCATTGTAATCACTTACATTCACAGTAACCATTGTAGTCACATTCACAGTAACCATTGTAATCACTTACATTCACAGTAAACATTGTAATCACTTACATTCACAGTAACCATTGTAGTCACTTACATTCACAGTAACCATTGTAGTCACTTACATTCACAGTAACCATTGTAGTCACTTACATTCACAGTAACCATTGTAGTCACTTACATTCACAGTAACCATTGTAGTTACTTACATTCACAATAACCACTGTAGTCACATTCACAGTAACCATTGTAGTCACTTTCATTCACAATAACCATTGTAGTCACTTACATTCACAATAACCATTGTAGTCACATTCACAGTAACCATTGTAATCACTTACATTCACAGTAACCATTGTAATCACATTCACAGTAACCATTGTAGTCACTTACATTCACAGTAACCATTGTAGTCACTTACATTCACAGTAACCATTGTAGTCACTTACATTCACAATAACCACTGTAGTCACTTACATTCACAGTAACCATTGTAATCACTTACATTCACAGTAACCATTGTAATCACTTACATTCACAGTAACCATTGTAGTCACTTACATTCACAATAACCATTGTAGTCACTTACATTCACAGTAACCATTGTAATCACTTACATTCACAGTAACCATTGTATCACTTACATTCACAGTAACCATTGTAGTCACTTACATTCACAATAACCATTGTAGTCACTTACATTCACAATAACCATTGTATCACTTTACATTCACAGTAACCATTGTAGTCACATTCATCTGTAACCATTGTAGTCACTTACATTCACAGTAACCATTGTAGCTGACTTCGATGGTACGGTTATCACGGCACCCTCTGACCACCATGGCGGCATAGTTGGCGTGTGTCCGTCCGTCTGTACCGCACACCTACACACATCACACATTTCTCTTACCACCTGGATGTCTCTTCCACTGTCCCGCATACCAACACAAAGCAGTTTTTCTTACGCTCTGCTTCTGTCTGCTGTCTGTCTGTCTGTCTGTCTGTCTCTATCACTCTCTCTGTCTCTCTCTCTCTCTCTCTGTCTCTCCCTCACACTCTGTCTCTTTCACTCTCTCTCTCTCACTCTCTCTCTCACCTCTCTCTCACTCTCTCTCACTCTCCACTCACTCTCTCTCACACACTCTCTCTCTCACTCTCTCTCTCTCTCACTGATCTCTCACTCTTTCTCTCACTCACTCATCTCACTCACTCTCTCTCACTCACTCTCTTTCTCACTCTCTCTCTCTCTCTCATTCACTCTCTCTCTCTCTCACTCTGGGTGGATTGGATCGAACTGGATTTTTTTTTTGGTCACAAAGTAATTCCCCTCCCCCCTCATCCCCCGAACAAATGCCAGCTGCCCCCCCCCCCCCCCCCTGGGAAAAGCATATCGCCATAGAACAGTGCCATCTATTTTCCCCATCATTATTATCGTTGTTTTTAAAGCCCAGCCGACTGTGCTGGGCCATATCAGGGTTGCCACCATCTCAACATCTCTTTGTACCTGAAAATATGTTCGGGTATAAAATTAGGTACACATATCCATCCGTGCCTTACCGGACATTTTCGTAAGCATGCGTGAGAGAGAATGGACACATTTGTGGTCTCATTTTCAACGCCACCTTAATGGCCACAGTACGATGATGGTGATGTCGATGAGGATGATAATCATGATGCTATGGACTTCCATCTAGGATTGAGACTGCGTGACAGGGCGGTACTCTACGCTTACTATCACAAATATCCTGGCATCAACCAGGCCTGAGGGATACAGACACATGCGGTGCTGGTCAGAAGATCTAAGCAACACTTTCAATGACGCATCCGTGAAGTGGATGACGCTCGACCGTGTGGTCCCAGTCTTCCCAACGAGCCCAGAGCACGCCCAACTGTGGGTAGGAGCCAGTCAGAGCTGGAAAATCCCACAATAATTTTTGAAGGGACGGACGGGATTCGAACCCACAACCTTCTAGTCGGTAGTTCATTGCGCTACCCACTGCACCACGGTGACTGTTTGAGAGAATGGACTTTTTGTCTGCGTGGTGTTGCCAGGATCAACTGTTTGGTTGTCGTAGGAGCTGTTAAAGTCGTAAATGCATGTTTGGTCACAGCAGTATGGGTTGGCATCAGGACTATTTGCTGTACTGTACCTAGTTCACTCAGGGCTCTTGCCAGATGAGGCGCTGTCTATTAGGCATTATTGTTATCATTACTATTTTTGCGTGCTCATTAAGACACAGACACATACACGCGCACACAGACACACACACATATATACACACATACGCACGCACACACACATACATACGCACGCACGCGCGCTCACACTCACACACAAATTATGCGTTGAGGAATATTACAGCAATCACTAGTGCAAGCACAAAACGCAAATATACACGCGAGCGCGCGCGTGCGTACACACCCACCCACCCACACACACACACACACCCACACACACACACACACATACACCACACACACACACACACATCACACACACACACACACACTCACACACTAACACACACACACACACACGCACGCACACACCAACACACACACACACGCACACACACAGCACGCACGCACACACACACACACACCACACACACACACACACACATACACACACGCTTACAGGTTGAGGATTATTACAGCTACCACCAGTACATGCGCAACATTCCTCTCCCGGTTTTCCGTACACTGTGTCCAGTCGTCGATCACCTATCAACACAATAACAACAACAATAACAACAATGATGATGATGATGATTATAATGATAATGATAATAATAATAGTAATATAATAATAATAAAAATAATAACATTCATCATCATCATCATCACCACCATCTTCTTCTTCTCATCATCATGAGACGACGGGTGATGATGCGATGATGAAAACGACGATGATGATAATGATATGAAAAAGAAGGAAAAGAAGACAATATTGATAAATAACGATAACAACGACATAATGATATTGATGATGATAACAACAACAACAATTATCACCATCGTCATAATGATAATAGCAGTAGTAGTAATAGTAGTAGTAATAGTAGTAGTAGTTAGTAGTACTAGCAGTAGTGGTAGTAATAGTAATAGTAGTAGTAGTAGTAGCATGAGCAGTAGTAGTAGTAGTAACGATGATGATGATGATGATGACAATGATGCCACTACCAGTAAAGATCTAGACGACAATAACAACGATTATAATACTGTTGTCCATCGTTCATTCCTCTTGATGTGTTGCTTCTGGCGTTGAAGTTCAAAACTTCCCACTTTAGATATAACTTTGTCCATCAGAATGGTGACTTCCTACTTTAAATATAACTTTGTCCATCAGAATGTGACTTCCTACTTTAAATATAACTTTGTCCATCAGAATGTGACTTCCTACTTTAAATATAACTTTGTCCATCAGAATGTGACTTCCTACTTTAAATATAACTTTGTCCATCAGAATGTGACTTCCCACTTTAGATATAACTTGTCCATCAGAATGTGACTTCCTACTTTAAATATAACTTTGTCCATCAGAATGTGACTTCCTACTTTAAATATAACTTTGTCCATCAGAATGTGACTTCCCACTTTAGATATAACTTTGTCCATCAGAATGTGACTTCCTACTTTAAATATAACTTTGTCCATCAGAATGTGACTTCCTACTTTAAATATAACTTTGTCCATCAGATGGTGACTTCCTACTTTAGATATAACTTGTCCATCATATGGTGACTTCCTACTTTAGATATAACTTGTCCATCATATGGTGACTTCCCACTTTAGATATAACTTTGTCCATCAGAATGTGACTTCCTACTTTAAATATAACTTTGTCCATCAGATGGTGACTTCCTACTTTAGATATAACTTGTCCATCAGAATGTGACTTCCTACTTTAAATATAACTTTGTCCATCAGAATGTGACTTCCTACTTTAAATATAACTTTGTCCATCAGATGGTGACTTCCTACTTTAGATAAAACTTTCTCCATCAAGTGGTGACTTCCTACTTTAGATATAATTTTGTCCATCAGAATGTGACTTCCTACTTTAGATATAATTTTGCCCATCAAGTGGTGACTTCCTACTTTAGTTAAAACTTGTCCATCATATGGTGACTTCCTACTTTAGATATAACTTGTCCATCAGATGGTGACTTCCTACTTTAAATATAACTTTGTCCATCAGATGGTGACTTCCTACTTTAGATATAACTTGTCCATCATATGGTGACTTCCTACTTTAGATATAACTTGTCCATCATATGGTGACTTCCTACTTTAGATATAACTTGTCCATCATATGGTGACTTCCTACTTTAAATATAACTTTGTCCATCAAGTGGTGACTTCCTACTTTAGATATAACTTGTCCATCAGATGGTGACTTCCTACTTTAGATATAACTTTGTCCATCAGATGGTGACTTCCTACTTTAAATATAACTTTGTCCATCAGATGGTGACTTCCTACTTTAGATATAACTTGTCCATCATATGGTGACTTCCTACTTTAAATATAACTTTGTCCATCAAGTGGTGACTTCCTACTTTAGATATAACTTGTCCATCAGATGGTGACTTCCTACTTTAAATATAACTTTGTCCATCAAGTGGTGACTTCCTACTTTAGATATAACTTGTCCATCAGATGGTGACTTCCTACTTTAGATATAACTTTGTCCATCAAGTGGTGACTTCTTACTTTAAATATACCTTTGTCCATCAAGTGGTGACTTCCTACTTTAAATATAACTTGTCCATCAAGTGGTGACTTCCTACTTTAAATATAACTTTGTCCATCAGAATGTGACTTCCTACTTTAGATATAACTTGTCCATCAGATGGTGACTTCCTACTTTAGATATAACTTTGTCCATCATATGGTGACTTCCTACTTTAAATATAACTTTGTCCATCAAGTGGTGACTTCCTACTTTAAATATACCTTTGTCCATCAAGTGGTGACTTCCTACTTTAAATATAACTTTGTCTATCAAGTGGTGACTTCCTACTTTAGATATAACTTGTCCATCAGATGGCGACTTCCTACTTTAAATATAACTTTGTCCATCAAGTGGTGACTTCCTACTTTAGATATAACTTTGTCCATCAAGTGGTGACTTCCTACTTTAGATATAATTTTGTCCATCAGAATGTGACTTCCTACTTTAGATATAATTTTGTCCATCAAGTGGTGACTTCCTATTTTAGATATAACTTGTCCATCAGATGGTGACTTCCTACTTTAGATATAACTTTGTCCATGAAGTGGTGACTTCCTACTTTAAATATAACTTTGTCCATCAAGTGGTGACTTCCTACTTTAAATATAACTTTGTCCATCAAGTGGTGACTTCCTACTTTAGATATAACTTGTCCATCAGATGGTGACTTCCTACTTTAAATATAACTTTGTCCATCAGATGGCGACTTCCTACTTTAGATATAACTTGTCCATCAGATGGTGACTTCCTAATTTAGATATAATTTTGTCCATCAGAATGTGACTTTCTACTTTAGATATAATTTTGTCCATCAAGTGGTGACTTCCTACTTTAGATATAACTTTGTCCATCAAGTGGTGACTTCCTACTTTAGATATAACTTTGTCCATCAAGTGGTGACTTCCTACTTTAGATATAATTTTGTCCATCAGAATGTGACTTCCTACTTTAGATATAATTTTGTCCATCAAGTGGTGACTTCCTACTTTAGATATAACTTGTCCATCAGATGGTGACTTCCTACTTTAGATATAATTTTGTCCATCAAGTGGTGACTTCCTACTTTAAATATAACTTTGTCCATCAAGTGGTGACTTCCTACTTTAAATATAACTTTGTCCATCAAGTGGTGACTTCCTACTTTAGATATAACTTGTCCATCAGATGGTGACTTCCTACTTTAGATATAACTTGTCCATCATATGGTGACTTCCTACTTTAAATATAACTTTGTCCATCAAGTGGTGACTTCCTACTTTAGATATAACTTGTCCATCAGATGGTGACTTCCTACTTTAAATATAACTTGTCCATCATATGGTGACTTCCTACTTTAAATATAACTTGTCCATCATATGGTGACTTCTTACTTTAAATATAACTTGTCCATCATATGGTGACTTCTTACTTTAAATATAACTTGTCCATCATATGGTGACTTCTTACTTTAAATATAACTTGTCCATCATATGGTGACTTCTTACTTTAAATATAACTTGTCCATCATATGGTGACTTCCTACTTTAAATATAACTTGTCCATCATATGGTGACTTCCTACTTTAAATATAACTTGTCCATCATATGGTGACTTCTTACTTTAAATATAACTTTGTCCATCAGATGGTGACTTCCTAATTTACATATAACTTGTCCATCATATGGTGACTTCCTACTTTAGATATAACTTTGTCCATCAGATGATGACTTCCTAATTTACATATAACTTGTCCATCATATGGTGACTTCCTACTTTAAATATAACTTTGTTCATCAGATGGTGACTTCTTACTTTAGATATAACTTGGTCCATCAAGTAATAACTCGTTCTATGACTTAAAGAATGATCTGATGACGATAGGTGATAGTCCTCTCTTTCTGTGACTTAACCCTTTGACTTAACCATTTGAGTCCCTCACCCTATCCACCAGCTTCCTGTAGGAAGCTTGGTGGACAGGGTGAGGGAGTCAGAGGGTTAAGCTTTTGCTTAGGTAGCGCGGTTGACAGTAGAGGATTGCTGATGGACAGGGTGCAGGAGTCCAAGGGTTAAAGAGTGATCTAATGATGCTTCTTTTCTCGCAGTAGCTGACACTCCGGCATGTAGGAGGGCAAAGAACGAGTCATGCTGAGCTGTGATGGCATGCACTCCCATCTAGAATTCCGCATAGTTAATCTGCTGTAACAAAAAATAGATGAATATGAAAAGAATCTATATACTCCTTACGTCGGCAAGTCTCTCCGTTCTTCGCGTAGCCCATGCAGCAAACGCACTCGTAGGTGCCCAGGAGGTTGTGGCACTCGGCGTGAGGTCCACAGTTGGCGGCAGGGTTTTCACATTCGTTGACATCTGGACAGATCAGGGCCACACGTTTTTGGGTGATGATAGCGCGCGCACACACACACACACACACACACACACACACACACACACACACACACACACACACACACACACACACACACACACACGCACACACACACACACACACACATATATATATATACACACATATATATATATGTATGTATAGCTAGAGATTACACACACACACACACACACACACACACACACATATATATATGTATGTATATATGCATGCATGTGTGTGTGTATAATATATATTATATATATTATATATATATATATATATATATATATATGTATGTATATATATATATGTGTATATATATAACAGGATGACAAATAGAAGAAAACATTCTTTACCTATTATAAGAAAACAAAGCAATACAACACAAAAGAACTATATAGATCAATCTGAACTATATAACTACAGTTACTTTTTCTGCTTTTTGAAGTGCACAAAGCAAACTGTTTGCATTCATTTTCAAACATCAACTGCTTGTTTACTCAACCAACAATTTAAAACAACACTGACTGTAGTTCGCATGTGTGTGTGTGTGTGTGTGTGTGTGTGTGTGTGTGTGTGTGTGTGTGTGTGTGTGTGTGTGTGTGTGTGTGTGTGTGTGTGTGTGTGTGTGTGTGTGTGTGTGTGTGTGTGTGTGTATGTGTGTGTGTGTGTATGTGTGTGTGTGTATGAGAGAGAGAGAGAGAGAAACAGAGAGAGAGAGAGAGAGAGAGAGAGACAGAGACAGACAGACAGACAGACAGACTGAGTGTGCGTATATGTACTAGTCTATACGGCGCTAATATGTTTGTGTGTGTACATGCGTGTGTAAATGTGCGTGTGTGAGCGCGCGCGCGAGGGGTGTGTACAAATCTATGCATGGCTAATATGCGTTTGTTTGTGAGTATAGGTGCGTGCTTACAGGCGTGTCTGTGTTGGGTGTTCCACCAGTGTGATATGTGATACATATATTTGACATAATTTATTCGCTCGGTTTCTATCAAGTTTTGTCTGTACTGTGCCACGGGCTTCTTTGCCATCAAGATGGGCATTTCAACGATGATGAGTTCATGATGACGATGATAATCATGATGCAGACATCTCTTACCCTGACAAAACCCGTATCAATTTATGAAGATGAAGAAGAGGAAGCGGAGGAGAAAGAGGAGGATGAGGAGGAGGCAAGAGAAGATCAGAATGTTTCTCAAAGTAACAGCAGCCATAACGATGACGATGACAATGATGAAGATGTTTGCCAATGTCTCTCACGACGACAAAAGCCATTTCGCATGATGATTATGATAATGATGACGACACCAACGACATCAATGTGGACATCGATAACGAAGGTACAATGATGATGATGATGACGCCGACAATGATGATGATAATGAAAGTGTAGACGACGTAGATGACGACAGTGGAAGGTAAAGTGTCTCACCGTGACAGACATCATCCTTCATATAGAATCCCTCTTGGCAGTCACAATGATAGGAACCTTCTGCGTTGACACATTGCATGCCCAAGTGGTTACAGTCGTGGTTGTTTGTCTTACACTCGTCGATATCTGTAACAAGTGTATGCCATTGTTCTGGCACTTTAGTGTTTACAATTACATCATTTATCATTTTAATGTGTACATTTACATCATTACATCGTTTTAATGTTTACAGTTACATTATTATATCATTTTAATGTTTACACTTACATCATTGTAATGTTTACACTTACATCATTACATCAATTTAATGTTTACGCCTACAACATTACATCATTTTAATAGTTACACTTACATCATCACTACGTCATTTTAATGTTTACAATTACATCATAACATCATTTTAATGTTTACAATTACATCATTACGTCAATTTAATATTTACACTTACATCATTAATTTTTACAATTACACCATTACATCATGTTAATGTTTGCACTTACAGAATACATCATTTTAATGTTTACACTTACATCATTACATCATTTTAATGTTTACACTTACATCATTTTCATGTTTACAATTACATCATTACATCATTTTAATGTTTACAATTACATCATTTAAATGTTTACAAACACGCAATTATATCATTTCAATGTTTACAAATACGTCAGTATGTCACTTCAATGTTTACCATCACGTCAGTTTGTCACTTCAGTGTTTACCATCACGTCAGTATGTCACTTCAATGTTTACCATCACGTCAGTATGTCACTTCAATATTTACCATCACGTCAGTATGTCACTTCAATGTTTACCATCACGTCAGTATGTTACTTCAATGTATACCATCACGTCAGTATGTCACTTCAATGTTTACCACACGTCAGTATGTCACTTCAATGTTTATCATCACGTCAGTATGTTACTTCAATGTTTACCATCACGTCAGTATGTCACTTCAATGTTTACCATCACGTCAGTATGTTACTTCAATGTTTACCATCACGTCAGTAGGTCACTTCAATGTTTACCATCACGTCAGTATGTCACTTCAATGTTTACCATCACGTCAGTATGTCACTTCAATGTTTACCATTACGTCAGTATGTCACTTCAATGTTTACCAACACGTCAGTATGTCACTTCAATGTTTACCATCACGTCAGTATGTCACTTCAATGTTTACCATAACGTCAGTATGTCACTTCAATGTTTACCATCACGTCAGTATGTCACTTCAATGTTTACCATCACGTCAGTATGTCACTTCAATGTTTACCATCACGTCAGTATATCACTTCAATGTTTACCATTACGTCAGTATGTCACTTCAATGTTTACCATCACGTCAGTATGTCACTTCAATGTTTACCAACACGTCAGTATGTCACTTCAGTGTTTAACCATCACGTCAGTATGTTACTTCAATGTTTACCAACACGTCAGTATATCACTTCAGTGTTTACCATCACGTCAGTATATCACTTCAATGTTTACCATCACGTCAGTATGTTACTTCAATGTTTACCATCACGTCAGTATATCACTTCAGTGTTTACCATCACGTCAGTATGTCACTTCAATGTTTACCATCACGTCAGTATGTCACTTCAATGTTTACCATCACGTCAGTATGTTACTTCAATGTTTACCAACACGTCAGTATATCACTTCAGTGTTTACCATCACGTCAGTATGTCACTTCAATGTTTACCATCACGTCAGTATGTCACTTCAATGTTTACCATCACGTCAGTATGTTACTTCAATGTTTACCAACACGTCAGTATATCACTTCAGTGTTTACCATCACGTCAGTATGTCACTTCAATGTTTACCATCACGTCAGCATGTCACTGCAACGTTTACAATCACGTCAGTAGGTCACTTCAATGTTTATCATCACGTCATTATGTCACTTCAATGTTTATCATCACGTCAGTATATCACTTCAGTGTTTACCATCACGTCAGTATGTTACTTCAATGTTTACCAACACGTCAGTATATCACTTCAGTGTTTACCATCACGTCAGTATATCACTTCAATGTTTACCATCACGTCAGTATGTTACTTCAATGTTTACCAACACGTCAGTATATCACTTCAGTGTTTACCATCACGTCAGTATATCACTTCAGTGTTTACCATCACGTCAGTATATCACTTCAATGTTTACCATCACGTCAGTATGTCACTTCAATGTTTACCATCACGTCAGTATGTCACTTCAGTGTTTACCATCACGTCAGCATTTCACTTCAATGTTTACAATCACGTCAGTATGTCACTTCAATGTTTATCATCACGTCAGCATGTCACTGCAACGTTTACAATCACGTCAGTATGTCACTTCAATGTTTATCATCACGTCAGTATGTCACTGCAACGTTTACAATCACGTCAGTATGTCACTTCAATGTTTACCATCACGTCAGTATGTCACTTCAATGTTTACCATCACGTCAGTATGTCACTTCAATGTTTATCATCACGTCAGTATGTCACTTCAGTGTTTACCATCACGTCAGTATGTCACTTCAATGTTTACCATCACGTCAGTATGTCACTTCAATGTTTACAAATACAGTGTGGTTTTGTTGTGCAATGACAGGGACGACCTACCCACGCAGTGTGTGCAGTTCACTGTGTAGCCCATTTGACAGACACAGATTCCGTCCACACACTCTGTATGCAGTTCCTTGCACGCGCTGTCCGTGCACGTCTGGGGAGGGGCTGCAGTGTGATGAACACCACCATCCATTTTAATCATGAACAACACACAGACTGCCTGCAAAGTCTAGTTCATTCCTTTGACAATTAGCCTTGCACAAACAACATTAATCATGAAATACAACTGTCTGCA
The DNA here is from genome assembly GCA_030674185.1 of Monoplex corrugatus. NCBI lineage: Eukaryota > Metazoa > Mollusca > Gastropoda > Littorinimorpha > Ranellidae > Monoplex > Monoplex corrugatus. The sequence goes on from JAPXFY010000023.1 coordinate 53,746,568, forward strand.
AAGTGTACACCATTGCTTCGACACATGGCTGTGCACAAACAACATCCACATTTAATCATGAAATACAACTGCCTGCAAAGTCTGGACTCCTTGTTTAATACTGAGTTTCAATTTCAGTTTCAGTTTCAGTTTCAATTTCTCAAGAAGTCGTCTCCGCGCTGGGAATGAATTCCATACGCACTAACGCCTTAGGTGCCATGTGTATGGTGATCATGGCACAAACCTTAAGCCTGCACATAAACCCATGAGCTGGCCAGGTCCTGAGGTCCTATCTCGATAGTTCCATAACCCTGGGGTCGTGGGGGAGTGAGGAGGCAGAGACCTCAACTTTTCCCGGGGCCATCACCATGAGGGCGGCGCCCACCCCTTCTCGCTCGCTTCAAATTGATATTTGTATTCACATTGTTTTTAAACCAAGACTTCAGAAGGCAAGAAGGCTAACTGGTCATCTCTCCAAGGCATTATACCAAGGCAGCCGGGCAATGCCCTGCTCTTCACGATTTTTAACTGCCATGGGATCTTTAGCGTGCGCAGACAGAAGGCACACGGGTCCGACTCTTTTTTGGTCCACTTCCGAAGGGCTTGAGTTCAGTTCGATTTTCCGGTCAAACTGAGTAGAAAAGTCGAGGCCCTCTATGGGGAGCGAACCTTGGAACGTCGACTTTACTTATTGGCAGACGAACGTCTGAACCATTCTGCCACTCTTCTCCCTATATTTAATACTGAGCTTGGTATATTTATAACAGCAGCAGTTACAACAACAATAACAAAAACATCAGCATCAGCAGTTGCTGTAATGGTAGTAGCAGTAGTAAAAGCATAATCATCATCAGTAGCAGTAACAGAAGTAGCAGCACAAGTGTGCCAAGCTATGCATCAAACAAACAGTCCAGACTTAGTGAGTAAATATTTTTTGAATGTTTTTAATGACAAAATCAAAAACTATGTTCATGCTGACATCATTGAGACTACTTCCACGTTCCGTTCAACTCACTTAAAAACAACCATGACTGGTGCCACAGTCAAGTGTGTAAGACATCTGACTTACAATCAGAATGTCTTGAAGTTCGATCCTGCCTGGGTACCTCTTGTCTGTTGGGTAAAGGTGGAGATTTGTGTGCAGACCTCTTTGTGCTTTTACTACGATGTCCACATACAACGTAGGCAGAACATCAAGTACGCACGATAAAGATCCCGTAAGTCATGTCAGTGTCTGGTGGCTTATGGAAACATGAGTGAAAAACACCCAACATGCATGCTCACCGAAGACATGGTATGCAGACTGTGCAGCAACATATCGCCTGCACAGTGTGGGCAAAACAACACGTGTACACGCACTCACGAAAAATCAAAAGCTGACAAAACAAACAAATCAAATCAAAACAAACAAACAAACAAACAAAAAACAACCTTTTTTAATCTTGGATTTCCACAGAAAAGATAAAATCATCTACATATTTTCTTTATAAAAAGTCACCACACGAAAAAGAAACATTTTTGTAACATCATGTTGCGTATAATCATGACCACAAATATTGTTATGAATGACCATTATTGCTAAAATCGTCCAGATTTTTGTATTAAAGTGAACTAGTGTACGTGAAAGTATACACATTTTCATGACATATTTCATCAATCGTGACGTGAAAAACATTTTCGAATGGAATGTTTATATTGTGGCCAGTATAGGGAATACTATTGTCCACGATAGCAATCTTATCAGTAGCTGCGGCAAAAGTAATAAACAGAATCAAGAACAACAACAGCAGAATAAGCAGTAGCAGCCATTGTAGAAAGTGATAATGAAAGTAATAGCAGCAACAGCAAATGTAATTGAAAAAAAAAGCAGAATAGCAGAAGTAGCAGAAAAAGAAGCAGTCATAAAGGCAGCAGTAATAGTAGCAATAGTATCAGCAAATATGAAAAAAGAGTATCAATTACAGAAATAGTATCAGCAAATATGAAAAAAGACTATCAATTACAGAAATAGTATCAGAAGCAGGAACAATAGCAGTCTCTGCAGCAGTAGTATTAACAGTATCGGTAGCAGCACTAAAAGTACTCAACCCTTTGACTCCCGCACCCTATCTACCAACTACAAAAACTTAACCCTTTGATTCCCTCACCCTATCCACCAGCTGGTGGATAGAGTGAGGGAATCAAAGGGTTAAGTTTTTCTTTGCTAACATGGTTGGCAATGCAGGATGCTGGTGACCGGAGTGCGGGAGTGAAAGGGTTAAGAATACTATCAATAGTAAAGACTGTAGAAGAATCAGAAACAGCATCAACAGCAGTACAGTTCTTTCTCTTCATCTTTACGTGGTGATCATCATAAGAATGACAATGGAACACCCCAAAGACTTACGTGTAGAGGCGATAGGGGCGGTGGGTGGGTGGGTGGTGGTGGTGATGGCTGATGTATACACGGGAAGACTGGAACACAACAATCAGCATAAAACATAATGAGTACAACGATCAGCATAAAACATAATGAGTACAACGATCAGCATAAAACATAATGAGTACAACGATCAGCATAAAACACAATGAGTACAACAATTAGCATAAAACACAATGAGTACAACAATCAGCATAAAACATAATGAGTACAACGATCAGCATAAAACATAATGAGTACAACGAATCAGCATAAAACATAATGAGTACAACAATCAGCATAAAACACAATGAGTACAACAATCAGCATAAAACATAATGAGTACAACGATCAGCATAAAACACAATGAGTACAACAATCAGCATAAAACATAATGAGTGCAACAATCAGCATAAAACATAATGAGTACAACATATCAGCATAAAACACAATGAGTACAACAATCAGCATAAAACATAATGAGTACAACAATCAGCATAAAACATAATGAGTGCAACAATTCAGCATAAAACATAATGAGTACAACAATCAGCATAAAACACAATGAGTACAACAATCAGCATAAAACATAATGAGTACAACGATCAGATAAAACATAATGTGTACAACAATCAGCATAAAATATAATGAGTACAACAATCAGCATAAAACATAATGAGTACAATGATCAGCATAAAACATAATGAGTACAACGATCAGCATAAAACATAATGAGTACAACGATCAGCATAAAACATAATGAGTACAACGATCAGCATAAAACATAATGAGTACAACAATCAGCATAAAACACAATGAGTACAACAATCAGCATAAAACACAATGAGTACAACAATCAGCATAAAACATAATGAGTACAACGATCAGCATAAAACACAATGAGTACAACAATCAGCATAAAACACAATGAGTACAACAATCAGCATAAAACATAATGAGTACAACAATCAGCATAAAACATAATGAGTACAATGATCAGCATAAAACATAATGAGTACAACAATCAGCATAAAACATAATGAGTACAATGATCAGCATAAAACACAATGAGTACAACAATCAGCATAAAACATAATGAGTACAACAATCAGCATAAAACACAATGAGTACAATGATCAGCATAAAACATAATGAGTACAACAATCAGTATAAAACATAATGAGTACAACAATCAGCATAAAAACACAATGAGTACAATGATCAGCATAAAACATAATGAGTACAACAATCAGTATAAAACACAATGAGTACAACAATCAGTATAAAACATAATGAGTACAACAATCAGTATAAAACACAATGAGTACAATGATCAGCATAAAACACAATGAGTACAACAATCAGCATAAAACATAATGAGTACAACAATCAGCATAAAACACAATAAACACAACGATCAGCATAAAACACAATGAGTACAACAATCAGTATAAAACACAATAAACACAACGATCAGCATAAAACACAATGAATACAACAATCAGCATAAAACATAATGAGTACAACAATCAGCATAAAACATAATGAGTACAACAATCAGCATAAAACACAATAAACACAACGATCAGCATAAAACACAATGAGTACAATGATCAGCATAAAACATAATGAGTACAACAATCAGCATAAAACATAATGAGTACAACAATCAGCATAAAACATAATGAGTACAACGATCAGCATAAAACACAATAAACACAACGATCAGAATAAAACATAATGAGTACAACAATCAGCATAAAACATAATGAGTACAACAATCAGCATAAAACATAATGAGTACAACGATCAGCATAAAACATAATGAGTACAACAATCAGCACAAAACATAATGAGTACAACGATCAGCATAAAACACAATGAGTATAACAATCAGCATAAAACATAAAGAGTACAACGACCAGCATAAAACATAATGAGTACAACAATCAGCATAAAACATAATGAGTACAACGACCAGCATAAAACACAATGAGTACAATAATCAGCATAAAACACAATGAGTACAACAATCAGCATAAAACACAATGAGTACAACGATCAGCATAAAACACAATGAGTACAATAATCAGCATAAAACACAATGAGTACAACGATCAGCATAAAACACAATGAGTACAATGATCAGCATAAAACACAATGAGTACAACAATCAGCATAAAACACAATGAGTACAACGATCAGCATAAAACACAATGAGTACAACGATCAGCATAAAACACAATGAGTACAATGATCAGCATAAAACATAATGAGTACAACAATCAGCATAAAACACAATGAGTACAACAATCAGCATAAAACACAATGAGTACAATGATCAGCATAAAACATAATGAGTACAACGATCAGCATAAAACACAATGAGTAAACGATCAGCATAAAACACAATGAGTACAATGATCAGCATAAAACACAATGAGTACAACAATCAGCATAAAACACAATGAGTACAACAATCAGCATAAAACACAATGAGTACAACAATCAGCATAAAACATAATGAGTACAACGATCAGCATAAAACACAATGAGTACAACAATCAGCATAAAACACAATGAGTACAACAATCAGCATAAAACACAATGAGTACAATGATCAGCATAAAACATAATGAGTACAACAATCAGCATAAAACACAATGAGTACAAGAATCAGCATAAAACACAATGAGTACAACAATCAGCATAAAACACAATGAGTACAACAATCAGCATAAAACACAATGAGTACAACAATCAGCATAAAACACAATGAGTACAATGATCAGCATAAACACAATGAGTACAATGATCAGCATAAAACACAATGAGTACAACAATCAGCATAATACAATGAGTACAACAATCAGCATAAAAACACAATGAGTACAATGATCAGCATAAAACACAATGAGTGCAATGATCAGCATAAAACATAATGAGTACAACAATCAGCATAAAACATAATGAGTACAACAATCAGCATGTCTTAGTATCAGTTTCTCCGCGTTTGGAATAAATTCCTCATGCTGTCTCGTCACTGGTGCTATGTAATGGAAGAGATCCAAGCCTTAAGCCTGTGCATAAACCCAAGGTCCTGAGATCCTACCTAGCGTGTGGGTTTTGTATCTTATGCTAGCATTTGTCTCAAAAATCAGGTTCCACTGCAGGATGAAACACACTGGGCACAATACTCAGGATGAAACACATGGACACGACCGATCAGAATGAAAACACAATGATCAGGATGAAACACAATGATCAGGATGAAAAACAAAGGGCATACGCGCAAATGATCAGGATGAAACACAATGGGCATATGGGTACAATGATCAGGATGAAAACACAATGGCATATGGGTACAATGATCAGGATGAAACACAATGGGCATATGGGTACAATGATCAGGATGAAACACAATGGGCATATGGGTACAATGATCAGGATGAAAACACAATGGGCATATGGGTACAATGATCAGGATGAAACACAATGGCATATGGGTACAATGATCAGGATGAAACACAATGGGCATACGGGTACAATGATCAGGATGAAACACAATGGGCAAATGGGTACAATGATCAGGATGAAACACAATGGGCATATGGGTTACAATGATCAGGATGAAACACAATGGGCATATGGGTACAATGATCAGGATGAAACACAATGGGCATATTGGTACAATGATCAGGATGAAAACACAATGGGCATATGGGTACAATGATCAGAATGAAACACAATGGGCATATGGGTACAATGATCAGGATGAAACACAATGGGCATATGGGTACAATGATCAGGATGAAACACAATGGGCATACGGGTACAATGATCAGAATGAAACACAATGGGAATACGCGCATAATGATCAGGATGAAACACAATGATCAGGATGAAACACAATGATCAGGATGAAACACAATGATCAGGATGAAACACAATGGGCATACGCGCATAATGATCAGGATGAAACACAATGGGCATATGGGTACAATGATCAGGATGAAACACAATGGGCATACGCGCATAATGATCAGGATGAAACACAATGGGCATATGGGTACAATGATCAGGATGAAACACAATGGGCACAACGATCATCATCATCATCATCATCATCAACAACAACAACAACAATAACAACGACGACGATGACGACGACAACGAGAAAACAAACAAACAATCAATCAAACAAACAAACAAACAAACAAACAAACAAACAAACAAACAAACAAACAAACAAACAAATAAACAAACAACAGCAACAACAACATCAACAACATTAACAACATCAACAACAAAACCATCACTCACAAAATTCCCAGACAGAGCCATCCCTAGTGGAGGAGTACAGTTTTTTGATGGTGCATGGCTCGGCAGAGACATGGGTCAGGAAGGCCGGGCCGTCCACATAGCGCCCGGTGACGCCATCTTTCTGTTGTGGTCCCACTTTCAGCACACCGCCCTTCCAGCTCATAAAGAAATGGCGCGCCTCATTTTCGCTCAGAGGTTGGTGGCCTGACTCTTAACAAACAAGGATAATAATAATGACGATGATAGTCATAGTAACAACAACAATAACAATAACAATAATAATAACAATAATAACAATAACAATAATAATAACAATAACATACATATCAATAATAACTGATAATAATGATAATAATTACAGTATTTATACGGCGCCAAATCTTGACAATTCAAATCAAAGCGCACTCATGCACCAGGCATACGCGTACAATCAACAAAGACCACCTTACAACATTTAATACACAGACTGAGAAAAAGAAGTAGTGTAGAATTCATCGTTGGGAAAAGAGGTGGGTAGTTAAACTGGATTTAATTTAAAAGCAGAACGGGTAGGTATTAGGCGAAGGCAGAGCGGAAACCTTTTCCAGGGTGACGGTCCTGAGACAGTAAAATAAGGCTGGACTGAAGAGAAAAAGTGTCTGAAGCCGAGTGCAAGGTGCTAGCTGGTGTATAAAGATGTTGATGTTGTCGCAAAGATATGATGGAGCAGACTGGTGAATAGATTTGTAACACAAAACATCCAGCATATATTCAGTTCTTTTTATGACAGGCAACCAGTGAATAGAGTGAAGGAGAGGAATGATATGACCGAACGTTTTCTTTCTGAGGACAAGACAAGCAGCTATGTTTTATATACATTGCAGACACAGGAGAGAAGAAGCTGGCAGTACAGTCAGGAGAGCATTACAGTAATCAAGATGAGACAAAATGAGAGATGTCACAAGCTTAGATGCAGCCTCAGTTGAAAGATATCTTTGAATGTAATCAGTGCGCCGACTCTGATATTAGCACAATTGGCAGGTCTGGATAAAAAACTTCTGGACAGAAAGAGTGTTGTCCAGGGTCACACCCAGATTCTTGACAGAATCAGAGAGAGGCATGTTGTTGTCACCTAGCTGGATAGTATTCAGTGTGATAGGGGCAAGTTTATTTTTGGTACCTACAAACATGACTTCGGTTTTATCACCATTTAACTGTAGTTTGTTTTGTGTCATCCAGCTATAGATATCAACGTAGCAGCTGGATCCTTCCGATAAAAGGAAGGTGACATTTTCAGGGTCGGTGCTATTCTGTAGTTCAGACTGATTTCCGCTGACAACTACTGACTGAAAGCAATCAGAAAGATAGGACAAGAAGCAAGAAAGAGCAGTCCATGAATTCCAAAAGTGTGTTCAAGACGAAAGAGAAGGATGGAGTGATTGATAGTATCAAAGGCAGAACATAGAACGAGAAGCAGCAGCAGCAGCAGTAGTAGTAGTAGCAGTAATAATAGTGGTAGCAGTAATAATAGTGGTAGTAGTAGTAATAGTACATGTAGTAGTAATGGAAGAAGTAGTAGTAGTAGTAGTAATAGCAATAGTAGTAGAAGATTAGAAGCAGCAGCAGTAGTACTAGTAGTAGCAGTAGTAATAGTAGACTAAGAGCAGAAGTAGATGACTGAGCAGTATTAGATGACTATGAGTAGTAGTAGCAGCAGCAGTAGAAGTAGTAGTAGTAGAAGTAGTAGTAGCAGCAGTAGCAGCAGTGAAAAGTAATATTGGTAGTAGTAGTAGTAGTAGTAGTAGTAGTAGTAGTAGTAGTAGTAGAAGTAGTAGTAGTACTAGTAGAAGTAGATTAGAAGTAGTAGTAGCAGTACTGATACTACTACGGATAGCAATAATAACAATAAAATTGATGATGATGATGATGATGATGATGATGACGATAAAACCTTAACAACAACAACAACAACAACAACAACAACAACAACAACAACAACAACAACAACAACAACAACAACTCTCATTTCACAATAACCCAAAGCACTTCATAAAAGCATGAGAAAAAGGCAGACACACAGAAAGCTTTTGCACGTCAACCCCTATGGCTATGATGAAACCAGATGAACTGTAATAATGGAATGGTTAACATAAAAAGCATTAAAAATGAAGTATAATCTAATATCCGTTTCTTATGTTACTTGGTTCAAACACACACACACAAACACACACACACACACACACACAACACACACACACACACACACACACACACACACACACACACACACACACACACACACACACAACAACAAACAGAACCAAAAACAGAACCCACCCCCGTTTATTCAAACATGCGCAAACTCACATACACAACCATGCACACACACACACACGCGCGCACACGTGCATACAGGATACATACAACACGGCCACACACACATACACAAAACACACACACACACACAGAGCCACATACATACACACACACACACACACACGCAGAGCCACACACATACATACACACACACACACAGCCACACACACGCACACAAATACACACATATTCATGCATATAGGCACAAATTACAGTTGTGGAAGATGAGTCTTCAGAGCGGATTTTACTGAAGTGACTGAAGTTCATTGTGTATCGTGAACAGGAGGTTCATTCCACACTGTTGGACCTTAGTGAGCGAATCTATGTTGATCAGATTTTGTTTTGAAACACAGAACACAAAACCCTCCGGAATCAGAAAAGGAGCGAAGTTTTCTGCATGTTGCATAGATGTCAACAATGTCACAGATATACTGAAGGCCTGTTCCAGAGACAGGTGCAAAGCAGAATGGGACATTTGTTGCTGATCCTTGACTGAATAGTAAGCCCATGCAATGAGTCCAGATGTCGGGAGATGTGCTCATATTTGGAAGATTTGAAAACAAGCTGAGCAGCACTGTTTGAAACTTTTTGCAGTCTATGAAGAAGACATTTTGGAAGACCAGCCAAGAGCCAATGCAACAGTCAAATCGAGAAAGATCAAACGAACGAAGAAGTACTTAAGTGGCGTTACTGGAAAGTCAATGGCGAACAGCACTTTCTCTCGAGTTCTAGGCAGGCCACTCTTCAATTGTTGGAAATGTGTTGTTTAAAGGAAAGCGTCCGATCAAATGTGCTACCAACACTAAGTACTGTACATACATGATACACATGGTAGGTCACCTTTGGAGGACACTTTTTTCTGAAGCTTCAGTGGAATGATGAGCATTGCTTCTGTCTTATCATCATATAGCTGAGGTTTATTCTGTCATCCAAAACTTCAATTCAGCTTTACAATTCTGAGTGGCAGAAATTATTTGATCGCCACACATTTGTAGAACTGAGTATGATCTGCACAGCTGTCGTATAACAGAGAATGAGAGGCAAGCACACTGGATACTAGTTTAGTCTAGACAAGAAACAATACAGCCCCAAGAACTGAGCCTTGGGGAGCGCCATCGTTTAGAGATATTTCAGGACTAAAGAAGCCACTGATTGAAACATTTTAAGTGTGCCTATTGAAATAGGACTTAAGCCATGAAAGCAGAATATTTGAGATCCATGCGGCTTGAGCCAAGAAAGAAAAATGTCAAGATCTGTTGTATCAAATGCCGCCGACAGATCAAGGACACATACACACACACACACACACACACACACACACACACACACCACACACACACACACACACACCCAAAACACACACACACACACACACAACACACAGAGATCACTTACACACAGCACTTACACACACAGAAACACACACAAAGAGAACGAAAAAACATACAACTAGACACACACACATTCAGACAGACAGAGAGAGAGAGACAGAGACAGAAATAGACAGAGACACAGACAGACAGATAGACACACACACACACACACACATTTATATATATACATGTATATGTATATATACATACATACTTATGTATATATATATATATGTATATATATATATATATATACATGTATATATATATATAAACAAGTGATATAAAACAAAGACGTATATGAAAATACAGAAGGAACAACAAAAACTTATGTACTCACTGTTCTGTTTGACAAGAACGTTGCCATTCAAGCTGATGGAGGACTCGGTGTTGTAGTTGCCGCCGATGATGATCTCGAAGTCACCGCCGTTGTGGAGGCTCAGCTTCATGTGGGCGTTTTTGGTGGCACGTAAGGTGAACGTAATGCGTGTCAGGTCGCTGATAGACTTCGCCTTGTTCTTTGCTTTTACTGCTTTGTATCTGAAGCCTGAGTTTTTCTTCTTCCTTGCTGATATTGTTGTCGAGATTGTGCACAGCACTGGGAAAAGTAAAACCGTTGTACTAGTCGACCTCAACCAGAAAGCAAGAGCAGTGTTCTGGTTGAACACAACCAGATAGTACATTGTTCAGGCTAAACTCAACCAGATAGCAAGAGCATTGTTCTGGTTGAACTCAACCGGACAGCAAGAACATTGTTCCGGTTGAACTCAACCGGACAGCAAGACATTGTTCTGGTTGAACTCAACCGACAGCAAGAACATTGTTCTGGTTGAACTCAACCGGACAGCAAGAACATTGTTCTGGCTGAACTCAACCAGACAGCAAGAACATTGTTCAGGCTGAACTCAATGGAGAAAGCAAAAGCATAGGTGAGGTTGAACTCAGTCAGAGAAAGAAAGCATTGTTCAGACTGAACTCAACCAGACAGCAGGACAGACAGACAGACAGTTCTGGTTGAACTCAAAGGAGAAAGCAAAAGCATAGGTCAGGTTGAACTCAGCCAGAAAGACAAAAACAAAAAGATCTGTTCGAGGTGAACTCAACCAGAATGCAAAAGCTCTACTCAGATTGAACTCAACCAGAATGCAAAAGCTCTACTCAGATTGAACTCAACCAGAATGCAAAAGTCTCCTCAGATTGAACTCAACCAGAATGCAAAGCTCTACTCAGATTGAACTCAACCAGACAGAAAACAGTTGTTCAGGCAGAACATATCTATCTCATCTCGTCTATCTCCAGCGTCAAGGACAACGGTGGGAGCTCCACTCTTTGTCACAAAGGATCGCCAGGTGACACAGTCTCTGCTCCTGTGTATGATGTCATGGAGGCCCAGTTTGCAGGCATCAGCTGTGTTGTCAATGAAGGATTTTGCTGGCCTTCCTTGTTTTCTCTTTGCCTCGACTCTCCCCTGCAGGACTGACGTCATCAAGTCGGTTCTTGTCTTTCTGTTCATGTGCCCGATAGACTTCAATTTTCTTTTGTTGATCTCTGGGAGCATTTTACGTTGGACAGCTAATTCCTTTAGCTCATTTTCATTGGTTCTTTTGTCTGTTTATTTTACTCTGAGAAGACGCCCGTAGAACCACATTTCTGCTGCGTTTATTTTATTTTCGTCCTATTTCTTCAAAGTCCAGGCTTCACATCCGAACATGACAACAGGCCAAATTAAGTAGTGTAAAATTCTTATTTTAAGTTTTGATGGTATGTTGTTCAAGCTGGACCATTTTTTGCTTGGCCATGTCTATTCTTGATCTGATGTCCTTGCTGCAAGATGCTGTTGAACTCAATCACAAAAAGACAGAAAAAAACAGTTGTTCAGTTTGAACTCAACCAGGAAGAAAAACAGTTGTTCAGTTTGAACTCAACCAGGAAGAAAAACAGTTGTTCAGTTTGAACTCAACCAGGAAGAAAAACAGTTGTTCAGTTTGAACTCAACCAGGAAGAAAAACAGTTGTTGAATTCAACCAGAGAGAAAGAAAAACAGTTGTTCAGCCTGAACTCAATCAGGAAGCTTTTTCCAGTGATAAAACAAGTTCTCTGTATGTACATATATATACATATATCCAATATGTAAACACCATAACAATTCATTTTTATATGTATCTTTATAACCTATCCTTGTCGCATTAAAAATAGAAAGAAAGAAAAAAGAACGTCCTATGTACATTGCATACACTATGACCTGGAATAAAACATGCTGTCATCGTCAAAACCCAATATGAAGCTGTTGCTAAAGCCCAGCACAAACATGTATTATTATAAATCAGTTTACAAACATTTCGTATAAACATCCTCTACACGGGATTTGTCCTGTTTCGAATTTCTAAGTCCCACCACGATGTTTACAAGGCTGTGAAAATTACAGATAGCTTCATTAGCCTTTCTACTAGCCAAAGACACCAATCAGCACCGATTTTATTTCACAATGTATGTGCGACCTCGTTTTGTTTGACCTCACCCATTGACCTCACTGTGGACGAAGATGGCGTCTCTCGCTAGTACTTCGCAGTCCTGACACCGAAAAAGAAGTCGACAACAGAAGTTTTTTTTTACTATCACTGAAGTACTCAACATGCAGCAGACTGTAGATTTTGACATTCAAAAGACAGTTGAAGATGAAAATGACGACTTTTCTGGCGAGGAGAGCGATCAATCGGCCGATTCTGTACACTACCCATCGTCTAAAAGCACGCATGTGAATAGACGTTAAAAGAAATAACGAACACTACCCATCGTCGTCGCTGTTTCAAGTGATTGGGAGAGTGTGACGAAGGCTGATCATAGTCGTGACGCAGCTGAGAGAGGAAAACAACTATCCAAAGTGCCATGCACTTGACAGAAGAAGTGCTGATCGATGTTATGATTTGTGATTAGTGTCAGAATTTGTTGTTTTTTTCCTGCTGTGCTGTCTTTTGCTGGAGAGCCTGGGCTGCACACGCCACCAGAAAGCCACACCCACATAATTTTCGCTGTACCAGACGACACAAACATCTCCTTGACAGAGGTCAAGTCCAGGCCTTTAAGTGTTTATTTCTTTATAATCCATTATTGTTTGATCAGGACAGATAATAAATGAGTGAAAATACAATTAAAACAAGATACATGTATCATTATTGACTAAAAACCCTATAAGGCTGGGCCTAATCATAATGACAATAATAACAGCGGTAATGATAACCCCGTGATAATGACAGTAATATGATAAAGACATATTCATACATTGTGAAACAATTATTTCTCAGTGTCATTTTCTCCCAAACACACTGACTGTGACTTCTTCATTTAGCGTGTTTGATTACCTGGAATTGTTATGAATAAACGCACATAATATGATTTTGTGTGTGTACAATATTCAGACTAAGGTGCTATTCATTTCTTTTGTTATTTTGTGTACACAAAGACCTTTCCCAGCTTAGTGTGTGTGCGTGTGTGTGTGTGTGTGTGTGTGTGTGTGTGTGTGTGTGTGTGTGTGTGTGTGTGTGTGTGTGTGTGTGTGTGTGTGTGTGTGTGTGTGTGTGTGTGTTTTACTTTAGTAAGAAAAAGTAAGTGTTCTTTATTTCAGAACTTAAAATATGGATTCATTTTGCCAAGCCCAGAACATCCACTTTTGATTAATAAAGTTTCAAATCTTGTCACAAACTAATCCAAAGTGTTACTGATCAGTTCCGAAAATTTCGTTGCCTAACTTTGAATGACTTATTTTTTGTGATTTTGTTTTACTAATCCATACAAATGCTCAACTTGTGGGGAAAATTAGGGGGAAAACTGTCAGCAGCAAGTAAGTTGAATTAAATTAATACAGCTACTTTACATATATACATATATGTATGTAATACAGACGATGTGACCTAGAGTGAAGCATGTTGTCATCGCTCTCCAGTAGAAAGATTCGTTAAACCACAGAGGAAGAAAACGAATGGAGAGAAAAAAAATCCAAACAGAAGCACTTTTAGTTATTGGATTGCTATGACTTTTGAACGATACAGTATGTTAGACAAATGTCAAAGGTTGTTTCATAACCATGAGTTCGAATGGCAGAGACCCGACATTTTCTCAGTGCCAGCATTTCGAGAATAGTTCACATCTCCTATGGCATGTTTCTTTATCTTCTGCAACCCTGAATCGGATCAGGTACCTACTCACAGCTGGACAAGAGATGCATACATATTTTCACGAATTAGACTTGAACCCATACACGTACATTTGGAAAGCAGGGGCTTTCTATCTATGCCAATGAGGCAATACGACGTAGCTCAGAATAAGACGTACAGTCTAAGTGAAGTAGAAATCTCAAGTTTATTTTTAATTCTTACTGTTGAACTCAAAGGAGAACATGAGATGCATGCTGGTGCTAAAAAACTGCGGTCATTTAATTGCCAGTACACAGCTATGTGAACACATACTAATAGATGTCAAATAATCAGTACAACCATTTGAAATATCCAGACATTGTCTCAGTTCGTTTGAACAATTGGACTTGCAGAAAAAACATCTTACCTGGTGGTAGTGGTGTGGTCGGCACAGGTGTGGTCGGCTCTGGTGTGGTTGGCTCTGGTGTGGTTGGCTCTGGTGTGGTTGGCTCAGGTGTGGTTGGCTCTGGTGTGGTTGGCTCTGGTGTGGTTGGCTCTGGTGTGGTTGGCTCAGGTGTGGTTGGCTCTGGTGTGGTTGGCTCTGGTGTGGTTGGCTCAGGTGTGGTTGGCTCTGGTGTGGTTGGCTCTGGTGTGGTTGGCTCTGGTGTGGTTGGCTCTGGTGTGGTTGGCTCAGGTGTGGTTGGCTCTGGTGTGGTTGGCTCAGGTGTGGTTGGCTAGTGTAGTTGGCTCTGGTGTGGTTGGCTCAGGTGTGGTCGGCTCAGGTGTGGTCGGCTCAGGTGTGGTGGGTTCTGTCATTTACGAAACGAAAGAAAGAAAGAAAGAAAGAAAGAAAGAAACAAAAAACTGTTAAGAAAAGCATTTGCCTGAAGAAGATCAAATATCTTACATATGAAAATTATGTCGTTACGGTCTTTGTCAATATACATAGAATATCCATAGCGACAAATGGCTCGTCCAGATTAGTACAACTCAGTCGAGATTCTTTGAATTAATTTTGAGCGTGCATACATGTCTGGGAAACAAAACCTCATTGTATACTGAAAATAAGCAAGGTCATTATAACTGCATATGGAAACCCAGACCAACCCCCTCCCCCCCCCCCATCCCCAGCGGGCCTCAGTAGCTCAGTTGGTTGATTCACATGTTAATGCTTGTCGGTTCGAATCCCGGGCTGCGCTACATTAAATTAAACCTGGCCTTCTTGCTGTACCACCTTAACATCATTGTTGTTCTGGTGGTATCGGTACAGGGTTAGATAGGTCACCCTTCCCCCATGTCCCTGGGATGGTTATTCCCGTCAACCGCATCACCCGAGGTGGGTACCAACGTAAAACCTGAACCAAATCAATCAGTCAAACTCCATCCCCAATCTCATATTTCAGTTTCAGTTTCAGTTTTAGTTTCAGTTTCAGTTTCAGTTTCTCAAGATGACGTCCTCATGCTGGGAACGAATTCCACATGCAATAACGTCACAGGTGCCACGTGATGGAGAAGATCCAGAATGGTCATGGCACAACCTTACATGTAAGCCTGCACCATAAAGCAATGAGCTGGCTAGGCCAGGTCCTGAGGTTCTTCCTAGCCTGTTTTGACTACCCTACATGGTTTTTATCTTATGCTAGAAACATATCAGTCTATCACTGGAACAATTTGTTGCATGTAAATGACAGTGTATCTGTGTATCTTCTCTTCAAAGAAAAGAACAAGTACAGAAAACAAATAAATGATTGAAGGTCTGAATCAAAACACAACTAGTCACTAAGTGTAAACTTGTCTCACATCACAGAAAGCCCCTCCACTCAATGTACAAAGCCTCTGCTGCTTATCCGCAAGATGAAAACACTACTTCCTTATCTCACGTGTCTGTCTTAAATCTGTCTTAAACAAACCTGCTGACATCACATTTCTGTTACCAGCTTTGTCCTTATGACATCGTATTATATTCATGACATATTACATAATATATCTGATCTATATCGGATTGTACTGTAACAGCTGTTTTTCTTATGCTCCTTCACTTTTGAATAGCTAGACAAGCCTAGAAGGGAATTAGTTCACAATTTATAAAAAAAAGAATGTCAGCAGTTTCTATACTCTTAGAATATAGTATTATTGCCATTGTCATTGGCATTAAAGAGAATAACATCCTTCTCAAACAGACACCCTCACACTGCTCTAACATACGGTAAACGGGCCTAAATTCAGTAAATTTACACTCGCCAAACATAGTAGGAAGATGCTAAGCTTCGACAACAGAATGGGCTGTGTTAAGAGCATCATGCCTGGCCACTTTCGCGTCCACCGGAACATCCCCTATGGTTGTAGTAAAGCTACGTTGGAAGCTTCCGATTGCTGACTGTCGACACTATAGTAACGGAAAAAGAGCTGGCAGCTATGAGAGCAGGCGGATGAACGGGCTGCCCAAAAGAGCGATGAGGGCCCAGAATAGGGCGGGAGAGAGCTCTTCCATTTTGTCTTGGTCCAGTAGCTGTGCTGGACCTGGTTGGTACACGTTGTGTGGCAATGTCCCGGGGTTTCTCATCTTCCCACTTTGTCATTCCGTCTGTAAAAAAGCTCACCGATGACTGGGTCCGAATGGATCATGCAACGCAAAGACAGCCCGCTCCCCTCTCTCTGTCTCCGCCCCCTCCCTTTTGCTTTTATAATGAAATGACTATCTAGCGGGGTTGGGAATTTGGGAGGTGATTGTCCAGAGAATGGTGAGGCATTGGTGCTCTGGGTCCATCCAGAAACCTCAGGTGTTTTTTGCTAACTTTGAGTTAACGTTTTCTTGCTAATTCAGGATTTCATATACAACTCTTGAGAGTCACTGAAGAGTTATAATCCTGAATTAATCTTTAAAAATTCTCCCTGCTTCCCTCTTATTTTCTTTAGTGTTTTCTTGTTATGCATATTCACAAGAACACTGTAGAAAGATATCAAGCTCGGATTAATGTTAACAAACAAAAAACAGCTTTAGAAAAACAGCTTAACGCCCAGCGTAGCTATAAGAGGTTGCTTTTCAGACGTCAAGTAGACTGTCATTTCAAACTGTTATATGGTCGTCGTATTAAACTTGTTCAGAATGGTCATACTATCCAAATAACAACAACAATGACAACAACAACACACTCACCAAATATGACACGGAATGAACATTGTGATATGTGTGATGTATGTGTGTGTGTGTGTGTGTGTGTGTGTGTGTGTGTGTGTGTGTGTGTGTGTGTGTGTGTGTTATGTGTGTGTGTGTGTGTGTGTGTGTGTGTGTGTGTGTGTGTGGTGTGTGGTGTGTGTGTGCGTATGTGTGTCTGTCTGTCTGTCTGTCTGTCTCTCTCTCTCTCTCTCTCTGTATGTTTGTGTGTGTATGTGTGTTTGTGTTTTTGCATATGTGTGTTTGTGGGTGTATTACCGTGAGTGTGTGTTTGCATGTGTGTGTGTGTGTGTGTGTTGTGTGTCTTTTTGTGTGTGTGCGTGTGCGTATATGTGTTTGCATATTCGTGTGTGTGGTGTGTGTGTGTGTGTGTGTGTGTGTGTGTGTGTGTGTGTGTGTGTGTGTGTGTGTGTGTGTGTGTGTGTGTGTGTGTGTGTGTGTATGTGATCAAATACAATCTACCACGGCTGCTATAATTGAATAAGTCACCCGCAACCGATCAAAGGTGATTCTAGAGTAAGATCCCATACACCATGACAAGACGTTACAGCAGTTCTACAACACACACACACACACACACACACACACACACACACACACACACACACACACACACACACACACACACACACACACATACCACAATCACACACACATATATCACACACACACATCACACACGCACACACAACACACACACACATACATCACACACACATCACACACGCACACACACACACAAACACACAACACACACAAACATCACACACACACACATACACATCACACACACACACACATCACACACGCACATACACACACACACACATCAAAATCACACACACATCACACACACACACACAACACAAACACACAACACACACACACACACACAACACACACACACACACACACAACACACACACACACACACACACACACACAC
This sequence comes from Monoplex corrugatus, assembly GCA_030674185.1. Lineage (NCBI taxonomy): Eukaryota > Metazoa > Mollusca > Gastropoda > Littorinimorpha > Ranellidae > Monoplex > Monoplex corrugatus. The sequence goes on from JAPXFY010000023.1 coordinate 53,765,247, forward strand.
ACACACACACACACACACACACACACACACACACACACACACACACACACACACACACACACAACCAAACACACAAGAAAGCTCGACTTCTTAACATTTTGTCAGCAAAACGGGCAGATAAAGTTTTCGTTCTGATCGCAATCATGCTAAGGCACTTGTTCTAGAAACAGCTAAGGCACTTGTTCTACAAACAGCTAATGCACTTGTTCTACAAACAGCTAATGCACTTGTTCTACAAACAGCTAAGGCACTTGTTCTACAAACAGCTAAGGCACTTGTTCTACAAACAGCTAAGGTACTTGTTCTACAAACAGCTAAGACACTTGTTCTACAAACAGCTAAGACACTTGTTCTACAAACAGCTAATGCACTTGTTCTGCAATCAGCTAAGGCACTTGTTCTACAAACAGCTAATGCACTTGTTCTACAAACAGCTAAGGCACTTGTTCTACAAACAGCTAAGGCACTTGTTCTACAAACAGCTAATGCACTTGTTCTACAAACAGCTAAGGCACTTGTTCTACAAACAGCTAAGGCACTTGTTCTACAAACAGCTAATGCACTTGTTCTGCAATCAGCTAAGGCACTTGTTCTACAAACAGCTAAGGCACTTGTTCTACAAACAGCTAAGGTACTTGTTCTACAAACAGCTAAGACACTTGTTCTACAAACAGCTAAGGCACATGTTCTACAAACAGCTAATACACTTGTTCTACAAACAGCTAATGCACTTGTTCTACAATCATCTAAGGTACTTGTTCTACAAACAGCGAAGGCACATGTTCTACAAGCAGAGAAGGCACTTGTTCTACAAACAGCGAAGGCACTTGTTCTACAAACAGCTAAGGTACTTGTTCTACAAACAGCTCTGTACCTTAATCTACAATCAGTTAAGGCGTTGGTCTACAATCAGCTCTGAACCTTGTTCTACAAACAGCTCTGTACCTTGTTCTACAATCAGCTCTGAACCTTGTTCTACAATCAGCTCTGTACGTTGTTCTACAAACAGCTCTGTACCTTGTTCTACAATCAGCTCTGAACCTTGTTCTACAATCAGCTCTGTACCATGTTCGACAATCAGCTCTGTACCTTGTTCTACAATCAGCTCTGTACCATGTTCTACAATCAGCTCTGAACCTTGTTCTACAATCAGCTCTGTACCTTGTTCTACAATCAGCTCTGAACCTTGTTCTACAATCAGCTCTGTACCTCCTACACTCAGTTAAAGTTCTTGTTCTACACTCAGCTCTATACCTTGTTCTACGATCAGCTCTGTACCTTGTTCTACAATCATCTAAGGCACTTGTTCTACAATCAGCTAAGGCACTTGTTCTACAAGCAGAGAAGGCACTTGTTCTACAAACAGCGAAGGCACTTGTTCTACAAACAGCTAAGGTACTTGTTCTACAAACAGCTCTGTACCTTGATCTACAATCAGTTAAGGCGTTGGTCTACAATCAGCTCTGAACCTTGTTCTACAAACAGCTCTGTACCTTGTTCTACAATCAGCTCTGAACCTTGTTCTACAATCAGCTCTGTACGTTGTTCTACAAACAGCTCTGTACCTTGTTCTACAATCAGCTCTGAACCTTGTTCTACAATCAGCTCTGTACCATGTTCGACAATCAGCTCTGTACCTTGTTCTACAATCAGCTCTGTACCATGTTCTACAATCAGCTCTGAACCTTGTTCTACAATCAGCTCTGTACCTTGTTCTACAATCAGCTCTGAACCTTGTTCTACAATCAGCTCTGTACCTCCTACACTCAGTTAAAGTTCTTGTTCTACACTCAGCTCTATACCTTGTTCTACGATCAGCTCTGTACCTTGTTCTACAATCATCTAAGGCACTTGTTCTACAATCAGCTAAGGCACTTGTTCTACAAACAGCGAAGGCACTTGTTCTACAAACAGCTAAGGTACTTGTTCTACAAACAGCGAAGGCACTTGTTCTACAAACAGCTAAGGGACTTGTTCTACAAACAGCTAAGGTACTTGTTCTACAAACAGCGGAGGTACTTGTTCTACAATCAGCTAAGGTACTTTTCTACAAGCAGCGAAGGCACTTGTTCTACAATCAGCGAAGGCACTTGTTCTACAAACAGCGAAGGCACTTGTTCTACAAACAGCTAATACACTTGTTCTACAAACAGCTAAGACACTTGTTCTACAAACAGCTAAGGCACTTGTTCAACAAGCAGCTAATACACTTGTCCTACAAGCAGCTAATGCACTTGTTCTACAAACAGCTAATACACTTGTTCTACAAACAGCGAAGGCACTTGTTCTACAAACAGCTAAGGCACTTGTTCTACAAGCAACTAAGGCATCTGTTCTACAAACAGCTAAGGCACTTGTTCTACAAACAGCTAATGCACTTGTTCTACAAACAGCTAATACACTTGGTCTACAAACAGCGAAGTCACTTGTTCTACAAGCAGCTAAGGCATCTGTTCTACAAACAGCTAAGGCACTTGTTCAACAAGCAGCGAAGGGACTTGTTCTACAAGCAGCGAAGTCACTTGTTCTACAAACAGCTAAGGCACTTGTTCTACAAGCAGCGAAGGTACTTGTTCTACAATCAGCGAAGTCACTTGTTCTACAAACAGCTAAGGCACTTGTTCTACAATCAGCGAAGTCACTTGTTCTACAAACAGCTAAGGGACTTGTTCTACAAGCAGCGAAGGCACTTGTTCTACAAACAGCTAAGGCACTTGTTCTACAAACAGCTAAGGCACTTGTTCTACAATCAGCGAAGTCACTTGTTCTACAAACAGCTAAGGGACTTGTTCTACAAGCAGCGAAGGCACTTGTTCTACAAACAGCTAAGGCACTTGTTCTACAAACAGCTAAGGCACTTGTTCTACAATCAGCTAAGGGACTTGTTCTACAATCAGCTAAGGGACTTGTTCTACAAGCAGCGAAGTCACTTGTTCTACAAACAGCTAAGGCACTTGTTCTACAATCAGCTAAGGCACTTGTTCTACAAACAGCTAAGGGACTTGTTCTACAAGCAGCGAAGGCACTTGTTCTACAAACAGCTAAGGCACTTGTTCTACAAACAGCTAAGGCACTTGTTCTACAATCAGCGAAGTCACTTGTTCTACAAACAGCCAAGGCACTTGTTCTACAAGCAGCTAAGGCACTTGTTCTACAAACAGCTAAGGCACTTGTTCTACAAACAGCTAATGCACTTGTTCTACAAACAGCTAATGCACTTGTTCAACAAGCAGCGAAGGCACTTGTTCTACAAACAGCGAAGTCACTTGTTCTACAAACAGCTAAGGCACTTGTTCTACAAATAGCGAAGTCACTTGTTCTACAAGCAGCGAAGTCACTTGTTCTACAAACAGCTAAGGCACTTGTTCTACAAGCAGCGAAGGCACTTGTTCTACAAGCAACGAAGGCACTTGTTCTACAAACAGCTAAGGCATTTGTTCTACAATCAGCTAAGGCACTTGTCTCTACACGCAATCATCCAAATGAAGTTAGCAATCATTTCAAAGCACCGGGAATCAGCAACACAATCAGCAACTCGTCTACACCCTGTCCTGCCCAGGCTGCCAAGCTCTGCCCTTGTCCATGTCTACTTCTAACCAGAAACTGTTTTCACCTGGTGTAGTGGGTTCTGGTGTAGTAGGTTCTGGTGTGGTAGGTTCTGGTGTAGTAGGTTCTGGTGTAGTGGGTTCTGGTGTGGTAGGTTCTGGTGTAGTGGGTTCTGGTGTAGTAGGTTCTGGTGTAGTAGGCTCTGGTGTGGTCGGTTCTGGTGTAGTGGGTTCTGGTGTAGTAGGCTCCGGTGTAGTGGGTTCTGGTGTAGTAGGTTCTGGTGTAGTAGGTTCTGGTGTAGTAGGTTCTGGTGTAGTAGGTTCTGGTGTGGTAGGTTCTGGTGTGGTAGGTTCTGGTGTAGTAGGCTCCGGTGTAGTGGGCTCTGGTGTAGTAGGTTCTGGTGTGGTAGGTTCTGGTGTAGTAGGTTCTGGTGTGGTGGGTTCTGGTGTAGTAGGTTCTGGTGTAGTGGGTTCTGGTGTAGTAGGTTCTGGTGTGGTAGGTTCTGGTGTAGTAGGTTCTGGTGTGGTAGGCTCTGGAGTCGTAGGCTCTGGTGTGGTGGTTGTCGGTGCTGGCGTTGTTGTTGGGATTTCTTTGGGTAAAAAGTACAAAAATCAGTTTCACTCGTGTTGAGAAGAAAATTCCTTACTTCATGCTTATCATGACCAAACAGAGCAACCCAATAGCTATCGCCGATACCAGATTGTGCAGAGCTGATTTATACAAGCAAACGCACACCTCCCACAAACGCATCTCACACACATGAACACACACACTCCTCTCTCTCTCTCTCTCTCTTCCCCACCCCCCGCCTCTCTCTCTCTCTCTCTCTCGCTGTCCAGCAAGACTCTTGCTATGGCACTACATGTAATCTATCAAAGAGAAGAAACGTCTGTATCATGAAGTGTGCACATATGTAAGATATGTCCTCATTTGTGCTCACTCTAGTTCTATATTTGCTCTCTTAGATATACATTTAACTAAAGCACTAGGTCTACAAGCATTCATCTGAACGAAGCAATCAGAAATTGTGTAGATTCTCCGCGGAAGTACAGCAGGCACCGCTGAATGCTACGAAAGAAACTAACAGCGCTGCTAGGAAACTAGCAGTAATACTGGGTCTCCTTCATGGGGTAGCCTCACGGCAACTTGAAAAGTGTAATATGCGTCTTCACTTCTGTTTGCTCCTGTTCTGTATTTGTTCTTCTAGATACACATTTAGCCAATGCTCTAGTTCTACAAGCATTCGCCTAAACAAAGCAATCAAAGATTTGGTAGATTTTCCGCTGTAACAAAATGGTCACTGCTAATTACTACCCAAGGAAACCTACAGCAGTCCTGCAAACTGACATGACTAACAGGTCGAGTGGACCCCTCACGCTGGGCGTAATCTTACGGGGGCGTCATCATCTGTCGCCTATCTGCCATGTTTTAGTCGAGGGTCATCATCAACAACGTATCTTACAGTGGTTTTAGCTGTAGATTATCATCACACACTTATCTACAATGATTTTAGCTGTAGATTATCATCAACAACGTATCTTACAGTGGTTTTAGCTGTAGATTATCATCAGACACTTGTCTACAGTGGTTTTAGCTGTAGATCATCAGCAGCAACTTGTCTACAGTGGTTTTAGCTGTAGATCATCAGCAGCAACTTGTCTACAGTGGTTTTAGCTGTAGATCATCAGCAGCAACTTGTCTACAGTGGTTTTAGCTGTAGATCATCATCAGCAACTTATCTACAATGATTTTAGCTGTAGATTATCATCAACAACGTATCTTACAGTGGTTTTAGCTGTAGATTATCATCAACAACGTATCTTACAGTGGTTTTAGCTGTAGATTATCATCAGCAACTTGTCTACAGTGATTTTAGCTGTAGATCATCATCAGCAACTTGTCTACAGTGATTTTAGCTGTAGATTATCATCAGCAACTTGTCTACAGTGATTTTAGCTGTAGATCATCATCAGCAACTTATCTACAGTGGTTTTAGCTGTAGATCATCATCAGACACTAATCTACAATGATTTTAGCTGTAGATCATCAGCAGACACTAATCTACAATGATTTTAGCTGTAGATCATCAGCAGATACTAGTCTACAATGATTTTAGCTGTAGATCATCAGCAGACACTAATCTACAATGATTTTAGCTGTAGATCATCAGCAGATACTGGTCTACAATGATTTTAGCTGTAGATCATCAGCAGATACTTATCTACAATGATTTTAGCTGTAGATCATCAGCAGACACTTATCTACAATGATTTTAGCTGTACATCATCAGCAGACACTTATCTACAATGATTTTAGCTGAGGAAGCCTCCAGCAAGCAAAGCACAATAATGAAAAAAAAAATGAAGAGCTCCGGAGACGGCTCTAAGAGTTGCTAGATCTGGGGTTGGTCTATTCGCTGTTACTGAACTGACGGTGTTTGTGTGCTCAAAAGGAATCAGGTTCTTGATTCCGAGCAAAGGTCAACTGTAACACGCTACACTGTGTTCTACTGGCAATGACGCATTTCGCACAGCTACTGGTATAAGCACTTGTCAACATCAATGCTCTCTCACTCTCTCTCTCTCTCTCTCTCTCTCTCTCTCTCTCTCTGTCTCTGTCTCTGTCTCTGTCTCTCTCTGTGTTTGTCTCTCTGTCTCTGTCTCTCTCTGTCTCTCTCTGTCTGTCTGTCTGTCTGTCTTTCTCTCTCTCTCTCTCTCGCTCTCTCTCTCCCTCCCTCCCTCCAGAACCTGTCTCTATAGATACGAAGACACTTCCCAAACCGACGAATCGTGTATCCCCCGGAAAGGGACATGTTAAGAATACAGAGCAAAAGATCCAACCGTCCTGATCTTCAATATCTCATCAATACTAACAGCCAAACCTTTACGTCCACAAACATCCAGCAAAATGAAACTAGAAAGGGTTGTGGTGGCTTTGTACGCTGTAACACAACAGGAATCATTCAAAATCACGGACGCTAACAGCACTTCAAGGTGTCTTTGATGAGTGGTCTCATGGCAACATGACATGGATACTGAACAGCTCTTGTGGACCCGTGGTACTGGTGATATTGCTACTGAGAGGCTATCATCAGCAGTTCATCTTCAACAAGCTCAGAAGGTGCAGCCCAAAAGAGAAAAACAATACACGAGAATGATAAGCAAGCTCTGCAACCTTCCACTGGCTAGGAGAAGGCTCTGCTTCTCAAATTTTGGTCTGGAGTTGTTGATGGTGATGTTGGGATTCTTTGGCAGAAAGACAATGTCAATTGTATTTGTTACAAACAGGTCTCTGATGTTTAGTGCCTCCCATCCCCAGACAAAAAAAATATTGATGCTTGATTCCAAGAATCTATCAAGCAAGCAAGCTGTATGCTATGCTAAGGCTGCATTTTACTCAGCTGATTTGTACAAGCAATAACAAACGTCAATTTTTGTCTCCTCTTTCTGTCTACAGCAGGATTCATATCAAAACTGACAAATCGTCCTCCCAAATGATGTTGCATGTCTACACAGCAGAACTGTACGACGCTTTAGTCTGGCCAGCCAAAGCTCTATGCCTACAAGCATTCATCTAAGGAAAACAAACAAAAGTCTGTAGCTCTGCATCTGCATCTGCATCTGAACAAGCGCCAGCGTCAGCCAGGTAATCTATAGGGTTTTCCTCTTGGGCGGCCAGCAAGGCAGAAGCTGTGCATGATGTAACAAGCAAGCTTGCCACGGCCACTGTCATCAATGGCTTCACCTGGTGTGGTAGGCTCTGGTGTGGTAGGCTCTGGTGTGGTAGGTTCCGGTGTTGTAGGCTCTGGTGTGGTAGATTCCGGTGTGGTAGGCTCTGGTGTTGTAGGTTCCGGTGTTGTAGGCTCTGGTGTGGTAGGTTCTGGTGTGGTAGGCTCTGGTGTGGTAGGCTCTGGTGTGGTAGGTTCCGGTGTTGTAGGCTCTGGTGTGGTAGGTTCTGGTGTGGTAGGTTCTGTGTTGTAGGCTCTGGTGTGGTAGGCTCCGGTGTTGTTGTCGGGATTTCTTTGGGTGGAAAGAAAGATTATTTGCACGTGCGCTGGCATATCATCACGACAACCCTAGCTATATAATTCAGCCAATGTCATGACCTCAGTCTTTTTCCAAGTCACGAATGGGATGAAACACTTAGAGTTACTCCAAAGAAACATGGTTCCTGATTCGTCCATTCACATTTGGGAGAACAGTATTTACATCGAATGCATGCAATGTTCGCCGTCTGACGCGTTATTTCTGATATTTTCTTTTTCACGTGAATACCCCCTAAAAAAAAGGGAAAAAAAAGAAAAAGAAGAAAGCTAATATCTATGAAAGCCCATTTAACGACTAATGCTGCTGAACCTTGAACTAACTTTTGCCCTCTTTTGAACATCTGCTTTCAAAGACAGACAAATAACAATGTCTTAAAGTATGTTTCATGACTAATGCTACTGAAAAATTATCCAGATTGTCGTTTTTTATCTGATACATCTGCGCTAACTGGTCGTTCCAGAGGTTCCGCATGACACATTTTTATTATTCAGTCTCCCCTCCCTCCACCCCCTCCCCTACATTTTTTTCTTCTGCGTTCGGATTTTTTTTTTTCACATGTGCGTATTATGTTGTCTTGCTCATACTGCGCAGACTGTGTATTACAGCATCATGTGCATACTCCGTCTTTGGTGGGGCGTGTATCCTGGTTTGTTTTCATCTTTCTCTAAGCTAGCGGTCACTGACATAACTCACAGGATCTTTCTCGTTGCACAGTTAATGTTGTCCGTGCGTTAAGACAACGGAGGGAGTTTTAGCGCTAACAGATCGGCACACATGTTAGCCACGCAGATCAGGAAACAAAATTTGCATGTCCACCCTTTTCCCACCTGGCAGGAGGTACCTAGGTTGGACTGAACCCAGACCCTCTGATTGGAAGTACAACATCATACCCAGCTTGACCAACAAATCCGTTACCTGTGGCTCTTACCTCCTTACCATCTTGTTCACCCATCTTGACCAACAGATCTATTACCTGTGACTTTTACCTTCTTACCCAGACTCTACCCGCGCCTCCATCCCTATCACCCTGCCACACCTATATCACCCTGCCACACCTATCACCCTGCCACGCCTATATCACCCTGCCACACCTATCACCCTGCCACCCCTATCACCCTGCCACATCTATCACCCTGCCACACCTATCACCCTGCCACACCTATCACCCTGCCACATCTATCACCCTGCCACATCTATCACCCTGCCACACCTATCACCCTGCCACATCTATCACCCTGCCACATCTATCACCCTGCCACACCTATCACCCTGCCACACCTATCACCCTGCCATACCTATCACCCTGCCACACCTATATCACCCTGCCACTATCACCTGCCATACTTCACCCTGCCAACCTATCACCCTGCCCATCACCCTATATTCACCCTGCCACACCATATCACCCTGCCACACCTATCACCCTGCCCATCATCCTTATCACCCTGCCACCCCTATCACCCTGCCACACCTATCACCCTGCCATACCTATCACCCTGCCACCCCTATCACCCTGCCATACCTATCACCCTGCCACACCTATCACCCTGCCACACCTATCACCCTGCATACCTATCACCCTGCCACCCCTATCACCCTGCCACACCTATCACCCTGCCACACCTATCACCCTGCCACACCTATCACCCTGCCACATCTATCACCCTGCCATACCTATCACCCTGCCACACCTATCACTCTGCAGGCCTGGTACCTCTGACTTCAGCCCTGTTATATTGTATGGTACCATGGTTTGTTAGAAGGCGCCTGCAGACCTCGTACCTCTGACTTCAGCCCCCATCACTAAATTAAGACTCCTCCGGCCACAGCACATCATCCGTCATCATGGAATTTTGTGGGACATCCCCTACGTCTCTTCACCTCTTTCATCCAGCGCCTATCTACGCCTATCTTACCCATCTTACCACACCCAGTTCTCGATAACGGTTACCTTTACAAGACATGACACCCTCCTCATCCACAGCACAAAACTCGTTGTCTTGACACAGGTGGGCAGTCTCCGTCACGTTCTCATGATCGCTACATTCCACAATCTTGGTACAGTTCTCCACCATCTTAGACTCGCGGATCTGAAGAGATGGAAGAATATAAAATGTCATCATTACTGGTTTTTCAAGTCAGAGCACCATATCATCTTAAAGAACCTTCAAAAGGCAGAACCCGCTGCATGACTCATTCGATGATACAAAAAGAACTCAAGAAGTTATTCAATCACTGTTGCAAAAATAGCTCACGAAATTATTCATTCATTGATGCATAAAGTATTCCAGAAATTATTCAATTAACGATGCAAAAAAAAATTAAATTCAAGAAATTATTATTCAGGCTTTGATGTATGAAGTATTCAGGAAATTATTCAACTTACGATGCAATAAAAAGTTCAAGAATTTTGTTCAGTCATTGATGCATAAAGTATTCAAGAAATTATTCAATTAACGATGCAACCACAAGAAAAAGTTCAAGAAATTATCCAGTCATTAGTGTGCAAAAAAAAAAAAAAAAATTCTAAAAACGAATCAGTCATTGAGGCAAAAAGAATTCAAGTATTTATTCCGTTATTAATGCAAAGGAGAGGTAAAAAAAATCCCATGCACGTATAGTAATGATAATAATAATCACTTTTACATAGTGCTATTCCCCTACAAAAAGGTAAAGACTCACTGCTCTTTACATTAATTAGTTCATTTTTCCCAATCAGCCCTATGCCTAGTGGTCAATTAAACTAACTCCCATTCCTAGTCCAACCCCTTCCCCTAACACACACATTAGCACATCTGTTGCAAGCAAGTACTAATATATACATTACTGAATCAGAAAGATAAAAAAAATCATGTTTCATTACCGGTAGTATTTATCAAAAAGATGAGTTTTAAGGCCCGCCTTGAAAGCAGAGAGAGAGATGATGATCAGCGGAGAGAAAAAGGCAGATCGTTCCAGACATGTGGGGCCTGGCAACGGAATGCCCGGTGTCCTGTGGTGTTGTATTTTGATTTTGATTTTGCCAGAAACTTCTGGCTGCTTGATCTAAGACTGCGTTCAGGCCTGTATGTTTTAAGCACAGAAGAGAGGTAGATAGGCAAGGTACTATTAAAATGCCGATAAGCCAGAGTAGCTAGTTCATATTCTACTCTTGCTTCCTCAGGGGGCCAGTAGAGCTGCTTCAAAAGGCTGGTCGCTGTGGTGGTCTTTCGCTTTCTGAATACCAGTCTAGTTGCGCTATTTTGTACTCTCTGAAGACGCTTAATAGGAAAGGATGGGAGACCTGCAAGAATTGCATTACAATAGTCCAGTCTTGACAGTACAAGGGACACAAGTTGTGCTGTGTCGTTTATAGAACGATATGATCGAATTGAACTGATTCTTCTGAGATTATAAAAAGCAGACTGGCAGACAGAAGAAATGTGCTTGTCCAAAGATAGTGTCTCATCAAGATGGACACCCAGTTGCTTTGCTGAGGATTGAAAAGGCATCGATTCAGAAGAGAGAGTTAGAGGATCAGGCCTTATCTCAGAAAGACGAACATGGTCACTGATGGCAAGAAGTTCAGTCCTATTCTCATTAAGTTAAGTCTGTTTTTGTTCATCCATGATTTTATCTCACTGATGCACGTATACATGCACTGAACCGCAAAGCGTTCATCCCCAAATTATCAACTGAAATGGAATGGATTCATTCTGTTGCCATGATGGAACTTTTCCGCGTGAAATGTGGGTTGCCCTCCCAGAGGAAGAAAGCACGCTGCCACAGTACAGTACCGTTTTTACCTTCCCCTACATGTATGTTCTGTTTATCCACGAAAGTGGTTTTTTTTTTACAGAGGTCAACCACAAACAACTGTCTTGTTGTCATAGGGTCGTTAACGTGCACAAAGTGATGTGATTTGAGTTCTTCGCATCATTCCAAATACCAGTACCCAGAGCACTCACTGTCTAGTGGACAAGGAAGGTGTGTGGGATGTGACAAGTCAGGCATTTGATCCATGCATTAATATTTATTTATTTACTGTCTGTTGAGAAAATCTTAATGATATCTATTTTGTTTCTTTTCTTTGGTGCTATGCGTAAAACATCTGTATAATTCTGTATAAAAGGCATTCTAGACACAAACAGAAACCAAAGTTGATAATGTTCATATAGTTAGAAATGGCTTTCTTCTTGTTTCTCAGAGACTCAGACTAAAGTCCCTTCATATCTCTCTCTCTCTCTCTCTCTCCTATATAATACTACTATATACTATATATATATATATATATATAAAATGTTTGAAAGAACAAAAAAAAATAAGAACAACTCACAGCCATCGCTTCACCCTCGTAGATACAGCCGCAGTCCTCTGCCTTGACACAGTCTTCACCCTGTCGCATGAAACCCTCTTTGCAGTAACAATTTTCCTGACACTGTGTGATGGACACGAGATCCTGGGTCAGACAAGTCGGCTCAGTGTTGGGACCACACACCTTGTACACTTCGTTTTCTTTGCATTCCTTCACTGGTGACACAAAGTATGGCATGGGCTTCAGTGATTCTGGCATCTTTCTGGTCAACTGTACCATAACATTCATTTCTTGTGTCACACTGGTCAACTGTACCATAACATTCATTTCTTGTCTCACACTGGTCAACTGTACCATAACATTCATTTCTTGTGTCACACTGGTCAACTGTACCATAACATTCATTTCTTGTGTCACACTGGTCAACTGTACCATGATATCATTTCTTGTGTCACACTGGTCAACTGTACCATAAATCATTTCTTGTGTCACACTGTCAACTGTACCATAAATCATTTCTTGTGTCACACTGATCAACTGTACCATAATATCATTTCTTGTGTCCACTGTCAACTGTACCATAATATCTATTTCTTGTGTCACACTGGTCAACTGTACCATAATATTCCATTTCTTGTGTCACACTGGTCAAACTGTACCATAATATTATTTCTTGTGTCACACTGGTCAACTGTACCATAACATTCATTTCTTGTGTCACACTGCTCAACTGTACCATAACATCTATTTCTTGTGTCACACTGCTCAACTGTACCATAACATCTATTTCTTGTGTCACACTGCTCAACTGTACCATGAATATCTTTTCTTGTGTCACACTGCTCAACTGTACCATGATATCTATTTCTTGTGTCACACTGCTCAACTGTACCATAATATCCATTTCTTGTGTCACACTGCTCAACTGTACCATAATATCCATTTCTTGTGTCACACTGCTCAACTGTACCATAACATCTATTTCTTGTGTCACACTGATCAACTGTACCATAATATCATTTCTTGTGTCACACTGCTCAACTGTACCATAACATCTATTTCTTGTGTCACACTGCTCAACTGTACCATAACATCTATTTCTTGTGTCACACTGCTCAACTGTACAATGATATCCATTACTTGTGTCACACTGATCAACTGTACCAAATATCTATTTCTTGTGTCACACTGCTCAACTGTACCATAACATCTATTCTTGTGTCACTGCTCAACTGTACCATGATATCCATTACTTGTGTCACACTGCTCAACTGTACCATAATATCTATTTCTTGTGTCACACTGCTCAACTGTACCATAACATCTATTTCTTGTGTCACACTGCTCAACTGTACCATGATATCCATTTCTTGTGTCACACTGCTCAACTGTACCATAAATCTATTTCTTGTGTCACACTGCTCAACTGTACCATAACATCTATTTCTTGTGTCACACTGCTCAACTGTACCATGATATCCATTACTTGTGTCACACTGCTCAACTGTACCATATATCTATTTCTTGTGTCACACTGCTCAACTGTACCATAACATCTATTTCTTGTGTCACACTGCTCAACTGTACCATGATATCTATTTCTTGTGTCACACTGCTCAACTGTACCATAATATCTATTTCTTGTGTCACACTGCTCAACTGTACCATAACATCTATTTCTTGTGTCACACTGCTCAACTGTACCATGATATCCATTACTTGTGTCACACTGCTCAACTGTACCATGATACCATTACTTGTGTCACACTGCTCAACTGTACCATAATATCATTTCTTGTGTCACACTGCTCAACTGTACCATAATATCTATTTCTTGTGTCACACTGATCAACTGTACCATGATATCCATTACTTGTGTCACACTGATCAACTGTACCATGATATCCATTACTTGTGTCACACTGACAACTGTACCATAATATCTATTTCTTGTGTCACACTGATCAACTGTACCATAATATCTATTTCTTGTGTCACACTGATCAACTGTACCATGAATATCTATTTCTTGTGTCACACTGATCAACTGTACCATAACATTCATTTCTCACGTCACAAGTGTATTTGCAATGTAAAACTCGGGCTGTTCTCCCCTTTGAGCGCGCGTCGCCGCAATGCAGCGCCACACAGGTTTTCTTTACCAACCTTATTTCCTCAACGAGAGAATTTTTATGACAGATGCAGAAACACGATACAAACAAATACTGGACTATAGATTAACTCTTTGACTCTTGCACCCTGTCCACCATTGTCCTGCGTTGCCAAACATGCCAGCAAAGCAGAAACTTAACCCTTTGATTCCCTCGCCCTATCCACCAGTTTTATAGGGCGAGGGAATTAAAGGGTTAAATTTTTGCAGTTGGTGGATAGGGTGCGGGAGTCAAACGGTTAAAACCTTTCAAATGCAGTACACATGTTAAAGAAGAACACTTTAAGGGTGTCTCTGGGAAGCTCCTTCAAGAAAACAAGTTTGATTCAGTGGAAATAACTTTGTTCATGTCTGAATGATAATGTCTGACAGTGTAAAGATGAAGGTCCAGGTGGTCTAGAATATCAGTCACTGTGACCTCGAAGAAGCCTCACATGAAATAAAACTTTACACGCGTCGAGGGGAATGGCTTATTATTACATCAGCAAAAACAGAGTTTGAATTTTGTCCAAAACTACCGAGAAAATATGTCAACACACCTTCTTTCAAAAATTGTTGATTTTAAGCACTGTATGACTTTCTGATGTACTTGCAGTGACTAAAGATTCGTATGGAGGGACATGATCGCCAACGCCATACAGCAGGGAACATGATGATGATAATGATGACTTGACCATTCGCGGCTTACCATTCAAATGTGCACTTTCCCCTCTTTGTGTTTTCTATATTTCTATAAAATAACAGTCCTCCTAAATGAAATTTACGACACTGCAAAAATCCCCAAAGATATGTCAAAATCAATTTTCTTTGCACTTCCAAAGAAGACAAGGGCTATAGAATGCGAACTCCATCGCACAATCAGTTTGATGAGTCATGTAACAAAAATTCTGTGATGAATAATCATGATGAGGACAAGGAATAGAATCAAAAGAGAAATAGCAGATGAACAGTGTGGATTTGTGGAAGAGAAAGGAACTATTAATGCATATACATCCTAAGAACTATCATAAAGAGATCAAATGAGATGAATAAGGATTTGTATTTATGCTTTGTTGACTACACCAAGGCTTTCGATCGGGTAAGACATGATGAACTGATCAACCAACTGGAGAGACTCAATGTTGATGGAAAAGATCTACGAATAATCAGAAATATGTACTGGGAACAAACAGCTGCAATGAGAATAGAAAACGATGTAAGCTCTTTTCCAAAACATCAAAAGAGGAGTCACCAGATCTGTTTTCACTTTACAGCGAAAACATCACGAGAAATCTAGAAGAAGACCCTGGATTAAAGGTTGGAGGGAAAATAATAAACAACATTCGATACGCAGATGACACCGTGCTAATCTAATTGCAGAAAGTGAAAGAGACCTACAAAACCTTGTGAATATACTAGAAATAGAAAGCAAAGGTAAGGGACTGGAACTAAACAGCAGGAATACTGAAGTCATGGTGATCAGTAAAAAACATGAAATCCCCTCATGCAAAATAACAGCAAATGGCAGAACCTTGACACAGGTTGATAAATTCAAATACCTGGGAACGATCATTTCATCAGAAGGCAGATGCACATCAGAAATAGCCGGCAGAATTGGCCAAGCCAAAACAGCATTCAAGAAGATGACAAGCATTCTTACCAACAAATGCATATCAATTAACATCAGGAAGACAGTTCTTGAATGTTACATAGAACCAATACTGTTGTACGGATGTGAGGCGTGGACAGTCAACAAACAAAGCCAGAACAAGATTGAGGCAGCCGAGATGTGGTTTCTAAGAAGAATGTTGAGAGTTCCATGGACAGCAAAGAAAACAAACGAGACAGTCTTGATGGAGGCAGACACAAGTAGATCACTCATAAGGAAGATTAGGAAAAGACAGGCAACATTTATAGCCATTTTATGAGGAAAGTGAAATTTAAGCACCTGGTCACAACGGGAAAGCTGCAGGGAAATAGAGCACCGGGTAGACCCAGGGAGAAAATGCTGGACGGACTTGCAGAGTGGCTGGGAACGAGGAGGGTGGGGGAGATGCTAGGGGCAACGAGAGATAGAGACAGATGGAAGTCCATGATTGCCAACGCCATGCGGCAGGGCACCTGATGATGATATTTCTATACACTCAGTGGCTCTGTCCTGTCGGTATGTCTACAATTTATTTTCGTTCTCTTGAGTGTGTGTGTGTGTGTGTGTGTGTGTGTGTGTGTGTGTGTGTGTGTGTGTGTGTGTGTGTGTGTGTGTGTGTGTGTGTGTGTGTGTGTGTGTGTGTGTGTGTGTGTGTGTTGTTTGTTTCGTGTTTTTGTGTCCTGTAGAAGACCCAAAGCTGGAAATCGGTAGGTTTTTGGCTCGTTTTTGTGTTTGTGTGAGCGACGTTCCATTCTGAAGACGAGCAGAATACATTTCTTTTTTACACCTATATTTTCTCATGAACAGCTGAGAAAACCATATTCACTATTTCTTTTTGTCACAGATAATGAGACACACCTATGCATACAGACAGACAAACTCCCCTCTCTCTCTCTGATCAGCATGTAAACAAAAACAAAGAAACAAAGAAACAAAGATAAAATCAAACAAACACAGAAACAAAACAAACAAAATAAGCAATCAAACAAACACACAATCAAACAAACAAACATACAATCAATCAAATCAAACAAACAAACAAACAAACAACAGGAAAAGAAAACCAAAAAAAATACAAACAGCGCAAAATCATACCACACAGCAAAAAAAATAAACTGTACCTCCACACATTTCCTTCGAGCGCCAGTCAAGAACTTCACCCAGCAAACCGACACAGTAAGTGCCCATGGCCTCTGCCAACTCACAGAAGGCATGGCCCATGTCATTAACGTGGCACAGATCGTATTCACAGGCGAACTTGAAGCCTTTCAGGTCTGCCGGCTTCATTACCTTCAGGCAACCTTTTTCCTGAACACGTTGGGTACAGTGTTGGGTAAAACAGAAATCCACAGAGATACGGAAATACTGGGAACGGGGGGTGAACAGTCCTCTCTTCTCTCTCTCTCTCTCTCTCTCTCTCTCTCTAATAATAACGATAATAATAATAATATAATAATAATAATAGTAATAATAATGATATAATAATAATACAATAATAACAATAATAATAACAATAATGATGATGATAATAATAATAATAATAATAATAATAATAATAATAATAATATTATAAGGCCCAAAATCTTGACTCAAGAATCAAACCAAGGCGCACACTCACATCATCATTCACATTAACAATCACCAACAACGACCAAATCTCCAGGGCACAAAGCACATGCAAAGGGGGGGGGGGGGGGGGGGAGGGGGGAAGGGGGGGGGAGGAGGAGACAGGAACAGAGTAGGGTGTGTGGCCACTGACCCAAGCTGTCATTCTCCCTCTCTCTCTCTCTTTCTCTCTCTCTCTCTCACACACACACGCACACTCACATACACAAGATGCTGAGCTAGAGCACACTCAAGCCTGGTGGATGAACGACCCTTGACCCAAGTTGTCATCTTCTCTGTCCACAACACACACACACACACACACACACACACACACACACACACACACACACACACACACACACACACACAAACACAAACACAAACACAAACACACACATACACACACACACATACACACACACATATTCTCTCTTTTTCTCTTTCACGTTTTGTTGTTGTTGCTGTTGCTGTTTTTGTTTCTGTTTGTTCTTGATAGAAATGACAGATAATAAACAAAAGTCTTCATTCACTTACATGGAAAGGCGATGACTCGTTAAAGAGGCGGTTACAGACTTGAATAACGTGGTTCTTGGGTTTGTTACAGGTGTTGTTGCGTTCTGGTGGGTCACAGTCCACGGGGCAGGCATCCGTGTCCACGGTCCAGGAGTTGCCGAACAACGCTTCCCTGTCCGTCTGTCAACATCCCTCATACAATACAGTACATGCACTAGACGACTGTAGCATCCCTCATACAATACAGTACAATACTACATGACTGTGGCATCAGTCATACAATACAGTATGATACTAGACGACTGTAACACCCGTCATACAATACAGTACAGTACTCATCATCATCATCAGGTGCCTTGCCGCATGGCGTTGGCGATCATGGACTTCCATTTGTCCATATCTCTCGTTGCCCCTAGCATCTCCCCCACCCTCCTCGTCCCCAGCCACTCTGCAAGTCCGTCCAGCATTTTTTCCCTCCAGCTTTCCCGTTGTGACCAGGTGCTCCAAATTCCCCTTCCTCATAAAATGGCCTATAAATGTTGCCTAATCTTCCTTATGAGTGATCTACTTGTGTCTGCCTCCATCAAGACTGTCTCGTTTGTTTTCTTTGCTGTCCATGGAACTCTCAACATTCTTCTTAGAAACCACATCTCGGCTGCCTCAATCTTGTTCTGGCTTTGTTTGTTGACTGTCCACGCCTCACATCCGTACAACAGTATTGGTTCTATGTAACATTCAAGAACTGTCTTCCTGATGTTAATTGATATGCATTTGTTGGTAAGAATGCTTGTCATCTTCTTGAATGCTGTTTTGGCTTGGCCAATTCTGCCGGCTATTTCTGATGTGCATCTGCCTTCTGATGAAATGATCGTTCCCAGGTATTTGAATTTATCAACCTGTGTCAAGGTTCTGCCATTTGCTGTTACTTTGCATGAGGGGATTTCATGTTTTTTACTGATCACCATGACTTCAGTCTTCCAGCTGTTTAGTTCCAGTCCCTTACCTTTGCTTTCTATTTCTAGTATATTCATCAGGTTTTGTAGGTCCCTTTCATTTTCTGCAATTAGCACGGTGTCATCTGCATACTGAATGTTGTTTATCATTTTCCCTCCAAACTTTAATCCAGGGTCTTCTTCTAGGTTTCTCGTGATGTTTTCGCTGTAAAGTGAAAACAGATCTGGTGACTCCTCTTTTGATGTTTTGGAAAGAGCTTACATCGTTTTCTATTCTCATTGCAGCTGTTTGTTCCCAGTACATATTTCTGATTATTCGTAGATCTTTTCCATCAACATTGAGTCTCTCCAGTTGGTTGATCAATTCATCATGTCTTACCCGATCGAAAGCCTTGGTGTAGTCAACAAAGCATAAATACAAATCCTTATTCATCTCATTTGACCTCTCTATGATAGTTCTTAGGATGTATATGGCATTAATAGTTTCTTTCCCTTCTACAAATCCACACTGATCCACACTGTTCATCTGCTATTTCTCTTTTGATTCTATTCCTTGTCCTCATCATGATTATTCTTGACAGGATTTTTGTTACATGACTCATCAAACTGATTGTGCGATGGAGTTCGCATTCTGTAGCTCCTGTCTTCTTTGGAAGTGCAAAGAAAATTGATTTTGATATATCTTTGGGGATTTTTCCAGTGTCGTAAATTTCATTTAGGAGGACTGTTATTTTTTCTATGGCAAATTCCTCCAGGGCTTCAATCATCTCTGTAGTAATGTTGTCTGGTCCTGGGGCTTTTCCTGGTTTCATCTTTTTCTGTGCCCCTCTAACTTCATCTTTCATTATGGGTGGTCCTTCAAAGTTATTTTTCATAATGTGTTCTTTGTTTCTGTGATCCTCAAAAAGGTCTTTAATATACTTTCCCCATCTGTCTAATATTTTGTCTTTTTCCATGATAAGCGTGCCATCTTTCGATTTCAAGCAACCAGTCGATGTGCATGTATTTTTTCTGTGGACAATTTCTTCAATTCGTCTGTACAAACCCTGAGGATCCGTTTTGTGTCGGTCTTCCATTTCTTTGCACTTTGTTTTCAGCCAAGCTTCTTTAACTTCATTGCACCTATTCCTGATCTCCTTGTTTATTTTCCTGTAGATCTCCTCGTTTCTCTTTGCCTTCCTCCTTTCCTCCATCAAGCCCAAAATTTCATTAGTCATCCAGCTCTTTTTTGCTTTTCTATCTGCCCTAGGGACTTCTTCACAAGCTTCATTTATCGAATTCCTCAACTTTGTCCATTGTTCCTCACTGTCACCAACGTCTTCCAGAGCATTGGATTTGTTTTGAACATGTACATTAAATTTTTTACGTATCACTTCATCTGTCTTTAAGAGTCCAAGGTTTAATTTGATGTTGCTTTTGGTCTGTTTCCTTTTCCTCAATTTCAGTCTAAATCTTCCCACTACAGGATTGTGGTCACTGTTGCAGTCTGCGCCTGGTAGTGTTTTTGCTGACAGTAAAGAATTTCTAAATTTTTGTTGATCAGGATGTAGTCAATCTGATTTTTGGTATTATCTCCTGGACTCATCCAAGTCCATTTTCTTCTATTAGGCTGCTCAAACCAGGTGTTTCCTACTATGAACTCATTCATCTGTGCCCATTCTACAAGTTTCTCACCCCTTTCATTTTGCGTACCAAGGCCATGAGCTCCAACTATATCCTCCACCCTATCCTGTCCCACTTTAGCTTGAAAATCTCCCATTATTACAGTAATTTTTTGTGATTTACATTGGACTTTGGCCATCTCTAATACTTCGTAGAAGTTGTCGATGTCTTCCTGAGTACTTGCGGATGTTGGTGCATACACCTGAATGATGTTGATATTAAATGGTTTGCCTCCCAATTTGACCAGCAAAACTCTGTCGGACACAGCTTGTATCCCTTAACTGCTTTTGATTTGTCCTTGTCCATCATGATGCCTACTCCTCTTTCATGTGAGTTATCACCAGAGTATATCATTGTGTATTCTCCTGATGTTATGCCTGCCCTCTTCCATCTCACTTCCCCTAGTCCTAAAAATACCAATGTTAAGTCTTTCCATCTCTGTTTTGATATTTTCTAATTTACCCTTCTGCAACAGTGTTCTTATATTCCATGTTGCAACTTTGATGTTTTTAAATCTGAGTTTAGGGGGTTTGGTCGCAGTAACTTGCTGACGGTCTGGTGTCACCTGCGCCGCATGACGGTCCCTACCGGACGAAGCTGCTCCACAGGAGCACCTATTCACGTCGTTTTCTTTTTCCATTTTTCTGTTTCTGTCCATGGGTAACCTGGGAAAATTACGATGGTGGTTTCCCGTTGCCTTCCATCGGTTTGTGTACGGTCTCTCCGCTAGCCTTACTCTCTCCCGAGATGTCCACAAGGCAGTGGAGCTATTCACCCATAGCTTGGGGATCTGATTCGTGGGCACCAGGGCATATCCACACGCCGATGGGCCTGCGTGCCTCACGTCTGGGGGCCAGACCTCCTCCGAGTTCTACGAGATTCAGCCCGTGTCCGTGAGGTGTTCAGTTACCGCCTGTCGCCGCGAGGAGGCACAGCATAGGGCTTGCTGATGGAGAGGCTATGTACTGACAGGAAGAGACTTACGCCTTGCTCTTCTTTTCGCATAGCTGCAAGCAGCAGTGCTAGCCAGCGGTGCAGGCTGAAGCCGACACACTAGACGCATCACATCTGCCATCTTGACAAGCGTACAGTACTAGACGACTGTATTATCTTTTAAAGAGTAATTAAAGAACAAGTGCTGTCAAAAGCATACAGCTTAATCTGGTCAAAGAACAAGCGCGCCGAAGTCAGGCAGCACACTGAACCATATGAACATCTGCTGACCTCAGTTAAGAAGAGAAAACTAGGTTGGTATGGCCATGTAACAAGACCCAGTGGACTTACTAAATCAATCCTCCAGGCAACTACTGAGGGAGGGAGGGAGACGGGAAGGGTTTAGGTTTCAGTTTCAGTTTGTCAAGATGACATCTCCGCGTTCAGAATGAATTCCATATACACTATATCATAACAAGTGCCATGTGATGGAGAAAATCCAGAATGATCTCGGCACAAGCCTTACGCCTGCACACAAACCCATGAGCTGGCCAGGTCCTGAGGTCTTACCTAGATAGTTCCATAACCCTATGGATGTAAGGGAGTGAGGTGACAGAGACCTTAACTTTTCCCGGGGCCAGCATTATGAGGGCGGCGCCCATCCCCTCTCTCTCACTGCAAATTCATATTCATATTCACATTTTTTTAACCAAGACTTCAGAAAGGCAAGAAGGCTAATTGATCTTCAAAGGGTGGGACCTGGAAAATCAACCTATCTCTCCAATGTTTTATAACAAAGCAGCCGGGCAATGCCCTGCTCTTTACGCGTGCGCGGCCAGAAGGCACACGGGTCCGACTCGTTTTTTGTCCCTTTCCGAAGGACTCTAATAAAATTGTGGCCCACCTAAGAGTCGAACCCATGACCCATACATTATCAGCACAGCACTTTAACGTACTGAGCCAAGGGGCCAGGCGGGAAGGGACGACAGAAGAAGAGGGGTGAGGGTGGGCTGGAGCTGGATGGGAGGGGTGACAGGACAAAGAAAAGATACAGACCTCACTATTCATTCCTCTCCCTCCTTGCTCCACCTTCCCATTGCATTTAGCTTGTTATGTGGGAGCTCTATCTCTATGCCAAGCAAGATTCAGACATTTACTGCATAAAAAAGGGCTACCTTTTCATAAATTCGTCTTACAGTTACATCAATTCTTCACACACTAGTCACTGTGTTGTATGACACGTTACTGTCAACGTTTTCAGGAAATACCTACTTAGTTATGAAAGGTTTCACTCAGCTTTTATAGGAGTGTTCGGTAAGTTATATTTGAAAGCTGTTATCTGTTATGAAGTATTCAGGTATAAAAAAAAAGTTTCCTGTAGATTTTAAAAGATCATTCGATGAGTTACATTTCAAAGTTATCCTCTGACTTCGAAAAAAAAAGACATGTACGTGGTCACAAAAAATATTTCTCTATTTCTAAAGGAACACTCAGTTACGTTACACAGTTGTTTGGTTGATTTTAGTCCTCTTCTCCCACTGGACTAAGCAGCAGGGAAGTTTCAGACTTTTTCTCCTAATTTTTGCATTTGGTGTTTGTTCGTTTGTGATTTTACATTCATGCTTGACAGAGGCCAGTTGGCCAAAAATTTGCGCCTGTTTTGTCTGGTTGTATTAAATACGCGTTCTGATTCTATCTGCGTGTTTTTCTGGTTCCTGTTTGCCCATTTCAAAGCAGTGTTAGTATCAAATGTATAAATAATCCTGGTACAGCATATCCCTGATTACATAAGAATACTTGTTGAGCAATATAAATAGGAATATATCTACTGAATAAGGTAAACAGGACTTATTGAATGATTTAAACAGGAATACCTACTGAGTAAAATAAACAGAATATCTATTGAGTAATGTAAACAGGAATATCTATTGAGTAATATAAACAGAAATATATACTGAGTAATCTAAACGAATATCCACTGAGTAATATAAACAGGAGTATCTACTGAGTAGTGTAAACAGGAATATCTGTTGAGTAATATAAACAGGAATATAAACAAAGCACCTTTATCTAAAAAGACAACATTTATTGTATTATATAAAACAGATATTAAGAAAATATTTTCTTCACTTAATTGATAGACAGCTGAGCATTTGTGCATTGACTGGTGGTGGTGGTGGTGGTGGTGGGGGGGAGGGGGGTCTGTCATATGAGACGAGTTTATACAGAATAGCTAGTTGTGTTGTGATTCACACCTTCAATTATTTATTTATCTACTTTATATTATAAGGTAAATACGCAGATACACATGTCATTTACAGGTAACTAAGATTTATACCAGTGGTAGGCTGATAAAATACCAGTATAAAATATGCACTAGGTAAAACATAGTCTCGGTAGGGCCTCAGGACCTGGCCAGCTCGTGGGTTTATGTGCAGGCTTAAGGCTTGTGCCATGATCACCGTACGCATGGCACCCGTGACGTTAGTGCATATGGAATTAGGTCCGAGCGCAGACACGTCATCTTGAGAAACTGAAACCGAAACTGACACTTAAAGACCACGACTCTATCTGTACATTCTTGTGTAACTTCAAGAAGCTAATTCCATGACGAATCTAGCATTATTAATGGCGTGTTTAAGATGTCTAATGCCAACTCACAATCTGTCCAGTTTTGTTGGAACAATTGCGCCCCACGGTCCAGTCATCGGCAGGGTTACCGTTATAGTTGCCGCACAGACCACACATGGAGTTGTTCTGGCTGGCCGGTGTGAAGACAGTGACCTCGTCCTTGCCGTCCGCCACCACCTCCAACCCAAAGTTGGTCCTCAACTCCTGCAAGCATCATTGTTGGCCATGACGACGACGATGACGACAACGACGACGATAATGATGATGACGACGACGATGATGATGATGATGGCAACGACGACGGCGACGATGGTGGTGATGATGATGATGGTGATGATACTGGTGATGATGATGATGACGACGACGATGATGATGCTGCTGCTGCTGCTGCTGATGAAAACACTGGTATAAACATCTGCACCAACATCATTAGCAGTGACAACAACAACAGCATCATTATCAACAAGAACAACAAAACAACACTGTTAAACATCAATCAGGACCACAACAACGACATGCCGTTACTACAAATGCCGCTGCATCCGTTTCTAAACTGGAATGAAGGCAAAATATTCAGACACCCACCACTACACACAATCGATACGCCCAATATTGCCCCTATGGCATAAAGAGGTGCCCACTATTGCCCCTATGGCATAAAGAGGTGTCCATTATTGCCCCTATGGCATAGAGGTGCCCAATATTGCCCCTATGGCATAAAGAGGTGCCCAATATTGCTCCTATGGCATAAAGAGGTGCGTAATATTACCCCTATGGCGCAAAGAGGTGCCCAATATTGCCCCTATGGCATAAAGAGGTATTCAATATTGCCCCTATGGCATAAAGAAGTTCTCAATATTGTCCCGATGGCATAAAGAGCCCAATATTGCTCCTATGGCATAAAGAGGTGCGTAATATTACCCCTATGGCGTAAAGAGGTGCCCAATATTGCCCCTATGGCATAAAGAGGTACCCAATATTGCCCCTATGGCATAAAGAAGTGCTCAATAATGTCCCGATGGCATAAAGAGGAGCCCAATATTGCACCTTTGGCATGAAGAGGTGCCCAAGGTTGCCCCTATGGCATACAGAAGTGCCCAAGATTGCCCCTATGGCATACAGAAGTGCCAAGATTGCCCAACGGCATACAGAGGTGCCCAATATTGCCCCATTGGCCTACTTGTACGAGCAATAGCAATATCTCCAGCAATCAAGTCAAAAAGGGTTTGAATCAATCTTCTTGTTCTTCCTCTTTCGTTCTTTTGGTGATAAACGTGTTAGCTTTTTTCTCTTCTCGCTAGCTGCCACAGAGCTTGGCGGTCAGAGGAGAGTTGCTTATCTCCCATGCGCTCAGCAAGACACGATGGATGGGAAAGACTTCAAGGGTTGAGGCACGGGACCCAGTGCTTCTTCAGCCTGAAGAGATTTCTTTGAGGGAGTGCCATTCTCGTCTAATGTGTATAAAAAGAAAGAAAGAAAGACAGAAAGAAAGAAAGAAACATGTGGACATTTACGTTAAACTGCAAAGTGTCATGATTGTCTGAAGGCGCCTGCAGCTCTCTCGGTTTTCTGTAGGGACTACCCCCCCGGAGAAGAATGTTACATGGACAGCAAAGAGAACAAGAGAGACAGTCTTGAAGGAGACAGACACAAGAAGACCATTAATAAAGAAGATTAGGAAAAGACAAGCAACATTTATAGGACATTTTATGAGGAAAGGGGAATTAGAGGGCCTGGTCACAAAAGGAAAAATGGAGGGAAAGAGAACACCAGGTAGACCCAGTGAGAAAATATTAGACGGACTTGCAGAGTGGCTGAAGACATAGCGGGTGGGCGATGTACTTGCAGCGACAGGGAATAGATTGATGTGAAGGACCATGATCGCCAATGCCATGCGGCAGGTCACATGATGATGATGATGATGATGATTATGATGATGATGATGATGATGATGATGATGATGATGATGTCATCCTAATGGTTCCCTCATAAGACACACATACAGGGCGTTTTTCGAAGTGTGGCCTCGCTTAGTGCACCCCAACCCTGTCTTGACTGGAATTACTACCACATGGTCCTCTCTCTCTCTCTGTCTCTCTGTCGGCGACATCATTCTTGATGGTAGCCGCTGATGCATGCCCCGTCAGCTGTCTCCATCCCCTTTTGTCTGCAGCCTTCTGTAGATTTCATCTTTCAGCAACTTCGTCCACTTGGGTATGTTTCTACATAGGAAGTCGGCGGTCTTCCTTGTCGTCTCTTGCCCTCTATTTTGCCCTGGGCCACAGCCTTCATTACATGGCAGCTCTGATGTCTCATAGCATGTCCAAAGCATTTCCTTTTCCTAACCAGGCCTAAAAGTTCAGGTTGTTTGTTCAGTTCTTCCAGAATGCTTTGGTTTGTTCGTCTTTCAGATCAGCTTATTCTAAGGAGTCTTCTGTAGAACCACATCTCTGTACTTTTGATTCTGTTTTCATCTGCAGCTTTAAGAGTCCATTCTTCACTTCCATATAACACAACGCGCCAAGTTAGTGTTTGCAGTATTTTAAGTTTGAGCTCATTTCTGTCTCATATCTGTCTTTCCGAATGTTAGCGAGATGGACCATTCTTTGTTTGGCTTGGGCACGGTCCTGGGCTGCTTATTCGTCCATAGAAGCCTGGCTTCTTTCGCAGCTGTCCTCCTTATCTATTTCTGAACTGGAAGCCTGGCTTCTTTCGCGGCTGTCCCCCTTATCTATTTCTGAACTGGAAGCCGGCTTCTTTCGCAGCTGTCTTCCATATCTATTTCTGAACTGGAAGCCTGCCTTATTTCGCAGCTACCCTCCATATTTATTTCTGAACTGCCTCGTTAGCTCAGTTGGTTGAGATCGGATTCACATGCTAATGCTTGTGGGTTCGAATCCCAGGGTGTGCTACATTAAAACTGGCCTTCTCACTGTCCCATCTTAACATCATTGTTCTGGTGGTGTCAGTATAGGATTAGATAGGTTCCACTTCCCCCACTTCCCTGGAATGGTTATCCCCGTCGGTCATATCACCTGAGGTGGGTGCCGACGTAAAAAATGAATAAACCAATCAATCAAAGCCCATCTTAATGTTTCCATCATTCTGGTGGTGTCAGCTCGGTGTTTCGTGGGTCCATCCATCCCCCCCACCCAAATTTTTTTCAAGACCATTCCAGCGCGTAGGGTTTTGCGCAGGCCCAGGGAGTCTACCAGATAATTATTGGCAGATTTGGTTGAAGCACATATGGAACTGACCGAGTGCGATGAATTCCTCTTGAACAAAACTCCAAAGTCTTTCGTATCTGAATGTCATCCACCATCCGCTCCGTACAACCCATTAGGTTGGGGATGGTCACACCGCTATCAGGAATAACTGACCAATACCGATAGGATTTTGGCATCAGTGTCACTGAGGAAGTTAATGGCTTCCTCTGGAAAAAAGAAAAAAACGGAAGTTGAAGGCCTTCTCTCTTGTAGGTACAATCAAAGAGAGCTTAACTTCGAATTCGTTAACTTTACTCCAAGTAAAATTCCGTCTGGGTAAGAAGGCATAATTGAAGTATTTATTCTATTTTGTTGTTGTTGCATAGATTATGAAATATTTCTGTGACATTCCGACCAACTGATGCCCGTCGTTGTTGTTAAAAACCAGGGGACGATGGCACAGCGGATATTGTGGCACACTAAGTGTGCTTATCGGTAACAACTTTTCTTAAAAGGGAGGAAACTGGTCAGCATAGGCTCGCTTACCTTCTAAGTGTACACGCGCAAAGCTCTTCTTTTTATAAGTTTGCTTAGACCCAATCTAGTATCGGCTGTGCTATTCATATCCAAGACTCTAAAAAGGACTTAAGCTCGCTTCCATTAGAGGTGATACGTTAATGATCTAACAGTCAACGATTTTCGTTTTCATTGTGAGGCTTGTGAGAATACAAGGCACGCCAGACATACACGAAAATAGAATCAAAACGCGTATTTAATACAACCAGACAAGAGAGGCGCAAATTTTCGGCCGAACTGGCCTTTGTCAAGCGTGAATGTAAGCTCACAAACAAACAAACACAAACCAAATACAAAAATCAGGAGAAAAAGACTAAAACTTCCTTGCATGCTGCTTCATCCAATGGGAGAAGAGGACTAAATTATTTATGAAGTTTCAGTCTTTTTCTCCTAATTTTTGCATTTGGTGTTTGTTTGTGTGATCTTACATTCAGCCTTGATAAAGGCCAGTTGGCCGAAAATTTGCGCCTGTCTTGTCTGGTTGTATTAAATACGTGTTCTGATTCTATTTTTTTGGTGTTTTTCTGGTACCAGTTTGCTTGAAAGAGGGCGGTTACACTTGGTTTGTATTTCACTCCAGAAATGTTGTACATTCAGTTCTAATGAGCGATACATTTCCCTACCCAACACTGTGCGAAGGAGACTGTTCTGATATATTCTTGCTTTATTGTAGGAATAAATGAATCACCGTGAAAAAGAAAACGAACAGAGGAAACACTGTGGAAAGTACCAACTGACACTGATTTGATGACCATCCATTGCTATCGAAAAAAAGGGGATGGGGGGCAGCTAGACATTCCATTAAAAGCGAATTTTGTACCTAGTGTCTTGCATACACACATTTTGTTCGTTGCGAATTTGATACACACGTTTAGATCTTTGCTGTGAACACCTTTTTGTGTATTTTATCTCCTCCTCCTTTCTCTCTTGCTTTCTTTCTTCTTCTTGTTCTTCTTCTTTTTTCTTCTTCTTTCTCCTTCTTGTTATTTCTTCTTCTTCTTCTTCTTCTTCTTCCTCCTCTCCTCTTTCTCCTCCGTTCTTCTTCTTCTTCCTCTTTCTTCTTTGTTCTTCTTTCTTCTTCTTCTTCTTTCTTCATCTCCTTTCTTCTTCTTTCTTCTTCTTCTTCTTCATTCTTCTTCTTGTTTATTCTTTTTTTTTTCTTTTTTTTTCTTCTTCTCCTTTTACCTCCTTTCTTCTCCTCCTTCTTCTTCTTTTTCTCCAGTCCCAGCTAATGTACATCCTCATCACCACTGATCCCAGGCCGCTCATTTCAGCTCCACAACACTTCACTGCCACCAAGTTCATTCAGTCGAATGCTCCATGCCAGGAAGGAAACCCACGGGAGCCAGAGATGTCAAGTCGCCACATGCCACCTACCAGAGGCAACCTGCACTGCTGTTAGGTCACTTCGGTTTGAGTTCAACAGTGCCTGCTCTGATTCAACTTACTAAAGACACTGCCTACTGAGCCACACTCCAACTCGTGCATGCAGATCGGAAAGCACATGCTCTACCATCTTAAGACGTCGAAATCATCATCATCATCATAATCATAATCATCATCATCATGTGTCCTGCTGCATGGCGTTGGCGATTATGGCCCTCCATACCAATCTATCCCTTGTCCTGCAAGTACATCTCCTCTTCTTTCTATCTTCTTCATCCACTCTGCAAAACCGTCCAATGTTTTCTCCCTGGGTTTACCTGGTGCTCTATTTCCCTCCAGCTTTTCTGTTGTTACTAGGTGTTCAAATTTCTCTCGCCTCATACTATATCCTATAAATGCTGCCTGTCTTTTCCTAATCATTTTCATTGATGGTATTTCTGTGTTTCCCTCTTTCAAGACTGTCTCGTTTGTTATCATCGCTGTCCATGGAACATTTAACATTCTTCTCAGAAACCACACTTCAGCTGCCTCAATCTTGTTCTGACTATGCGTGTTGATTGTCAAAACTTCGCATCCGTATCGGTTCTATATAACACAGCATCGGTTCTACATAACCCTGAAGAACTCTCTTCCTGATGTTAATTGATAGGCATTCGTTGGTAAGAACGCTTTTCATTTTCTTGAATGCTGTTATAGCTTGGCCGATTCTGGTGGATATTTCTAATGCGCATCTGCCGTCTGATAATGTTTTTGCTATCAGTAAAGAATTTCTAAATCTTTTATCTATCAGAATGTAATCAATCTGATTTCTTGTGCTGTCTCCTGGATCCATCCACGCCCATTTTTTTCCTGTTATGTGTCTCCAACCCAGTGTTTTATTTACTTGTGCCCATTCAACAAGTTTCTCTCCCTTTCATTTCGCGTGCCAAGGGCTTGAAGTCCAATTACGTCATCATTAACTTTTTCCTGTCCCACTTAAGAGTGAAATATCAATGTCAATATGGATGAACAGTCCACTGACCACTTTGAAGCCAATTTTGCTAACCGACACAAGCTCTTCAGACCGGTCCTTACTGAGGAGTCGAAAAGACTTCTTGACATCACCGTCAACTGTTATTATCATCCCTTGTCCGATCACGATTTTCTGCAACACACACACACACACACACACACACACACACACACACATGCACACACACACGCACACACGCACACACACGCACACACACACACACACACGCACACACACGCACACACGCACACACATCTATATATTTATATGTACGTACAAACACATACATACACATACAATAAATACGAACACACACACACATCACGTACACACACATATACATATTTATACATATATATATGTGTGTGTGTGTGTGTGTGCGTGTGTGTGTATATATATGTATATATATATTTAATGTATATATATGCATATATATATATACATATATATCTTGTTGTGTGTGTGTGTGTGTGTGTGTGTGTGTGTGTGTGTGTGTGGTAGACACATACGTGCACATGAAATATATACAAACACACATATTTCATACATTCATGCCACACACACACCACACACACACACACACACACATGTACACGTACACACATACACACACTACACACATTACACACACACTACACACACATACACACACATACAAAAACACTACACACACATACACACATACACACACAGACTATACACATACACACGCGCGCGCGCAAACACATACACACACTACACCACACACACACACCACACACACACACACACACACACACACACACACACACACACACACACACACAACACCACACACACACGCACACGATACACACACACACACACACACACACATCACACACACACACACACACACACACACACACACACACACACACACACACACACAACACACACACACACACACACACACGTACACACAAGCCTTACAATGTTATGCACTTCAATGATCACGTCCTGAATCCAAGAGAACTCTCCAGGTCCCTGATTATTGCCCCAGTTCTTCGTGGACACCCGGAAATGGTTAGCACTGTGTTCAGCAGTGCCACAGTTGTTCTCCGCCATGACGTAAGTGCACCGACCCTGATAATGGTTCCAGCGGCCGTCAAAACTTATGCAGTGGGGGTCGCCAAAACAGCTGCATTCACCGATTGCTAGGAAGAAACAAGACAATGTGATGCAATACAGTCTACTGCGCTCCACTGCACTCCAATCCACTACAATACAATACAACACAGTACAGTATAATACAAACAATACAGTGCAGTGCAATGCAATGCAATACAATACAATACAGTACAGTACAGTACAACACAACACATGACAATACAACAGATTACGGTACAACAACACAACACGACACGACACGACACGACACGACACGACACGACGCAACGCAACGCAACGCACGCAACGCAACGCAACTCAACACAACGCACAACATAACACTACACAGCACAGCACAACGTAGCTCAACACGACACGACACGACACAACACAGCACAACACAATACAACACAACACAACAACAGGAAGCTGGTGGGATAAGATGAGTTTGTCATAGGATTAAAGTTTTTGCAGTCGGTGGATAAGGTGTGGGAGTCAAAGGGTTAATTATAAATTCACAGCGGATTTTTCTACAAAATTTTGCTAAGGGACAACAAACGCCGTAGGATCTTCAACGTGCGACGACTGAACGCTGAACACGGAACCTGTGTTTACCGTCTCACCGGAAAATCTATTACCTTGACCACCGATGGAGATCTCCGAAAGGGATTTGGAAGGGGGCTGGGGGGAGGGTGGGGGGACGAAAATCTCGGTCCCGTTCATGATTCAGACCTGGGGTTCTCACTACGAATACGAATACGAATACGAATGTTTTACTGTTTTAGGTTGTCAGCCCATTCACAGGGAACACAGGGGACGGGGAGCGGTGGTGAATGAAACACTGACACTGACAAACATGATCGACTTTTAACATGATCATACATCGTGACCTGATAACCATGTCACGATTATATAGGGTTTCTCACTATCTACAGAGTGGTTTTAATTTAAGCACTTTGGGACACACTCTTACATCAATCCCAGTTTCACTATCATTCATATTCATTTCCCTCTTTTGTCACAGTGGGTTTACCAAATGAAACTCGGGTTGTTCTCCTCTTCGAGAGAGCGTCGCCGCAGTGTGGTGCCACCCGATTGTGTTGTCCATTACCCCCCCTGGGAATTGTTCAATGCAACTTTTGATATCAACTACACTGATACTGACTTGTGGAAAGATGTTGATCCATACTTGTTAGCAACTGACGTTCTGTCACATCTACATAAAAATATTTACATCATTTGAAAATATTTACTGATGGCTCTGTTCTAGATGATGGTAAAGCCGGCGCTGGCTTTGTAATTCCAAAATTTAGAGTAGAAAAGGTTTAATCTCCAGGACAGGGACATTCAATTTTCACTTCTGAATTAGTTGCCATCCTAATGGCACTGAAATATACAGTAGAGCTACCC
>JAPXFY010000023.1:53802947-53810447 GCA_030674185.1 Monoplex corrugatus
ATCTTTAACGTGAGCAGACAAGAAAGCACACAGGTTCGACTCGTTTTCCTTCTCTTCCGAAGAGCTAGACGTTCAGTTCAATCTTCCGGTCAAACTGAGGAGAAAAGTCGAGGCTTCAACGGGAAACGAACCCTGGTACCTCGAGTTTAGTTATTGGCAGGCGAACGTCTGAACCATTCTGCCACTCTTCTCCAGGGCTTTCAATTTGTTATCATTTTAATCGTATTTGCCGCGTGAGCGTAATAGGCCAACTAAGTTGTACGATCAATTACAGTATGTGTACTTCAAATGGTAATTATTGGTTATTTTTATGAATATATGCGTGTCAGAATCATTATCTGAATAAAACATTATTTACTATCATCATTATGAACATTAACGGGTCAGAATCATTATGTGAATAAAAATATCATCTGGTCAGCTATGATTGCCATGTAAGTATCATGAATTAAACAATACATTTAATCATAATTTGTATTTAAGCATCATCATTTGAATCGACTATCCATGCAATTTTTCACTGGCGTACTGAGAGTAAAGTCATGATTATCCATCTTGAAAAATATGCATACGAGTAATGTCATATCGATAAAATTATCGTCGCAATTGAATCAAACGTTGATTTTTATACCGATACAGGCAAAGCTTGCCATAGATTACTACGAATTACACACCAGTGTCTCGAGTATAAATACATTTGTTAAAAACAAAAGGTAAGATCTAGATATGCTGCGAAAATATATCATCATGACTTTGTAAAATACTGAACTGATATACTTACGAAGAAACCGACTTCTTCTCTACAGAAAACTGGCCAACAGGTCTTGCACGTTCTTACTGTTTAAACTTCAATCATTATCATCATCATCACAATGTGAAATGTGTGCCTTTAGGTCAATTCAGTTTAGTCAAATCCAACATTGTTTATCATTTTTTAAAGAGAAATTGAATTTAACACAAACATAGTCAACTGATTAAATAAAGCTACCTAAGGGCACTGCTAATGTAACTTAAAGATTTCTTCCGTTGATTCTTGTCTCAAGCTTCTGTACTAGTTCTTTCAACAGCATTCGAAATGTTTATGTTTTAGTTTGGACAGCAAATATAGATCTCGTCTCTCTGCCTAAGCTACAATTACAGCGAAGTAGGCACAGGAGAAGACTGACCGACACACTCGCGGCCGTTGGCCACGGGGTGGTCGCCCTTGCCCGTAGGATCGGCGATCTTGCCCTGCCAGCCCACGGGACACGTGCACCGGTAGCCGTCCCGTTCGTCCACGCATTTGGCGCGTGCGTCACACTCGCTGAAGCCCATGATACATTCGTCGAAATCTGGGTCACAGAAAAAACAAAACAAAACAAAACAAGACCGTTAAAAAGCCTTAGAAAACGGAAACAATCAAGTCTGAAAACGAATGCAACCATCCACTGACAGTAGAGGCCTCAGAACTTTTTTTTTTTCTGTATCCAAGAAAATGTTTACCTGAAAAAAAAAAAAACTTTTCGGTACTTTCGCTGATCGTTATTGTTATTGTTATTGTTTTTAAAGCCCAGCCGACTGCGCAGAGCCATATCAGGGCTATAACCGCCTCAAAACATACAAAACTTCAACAGGAAAAAAAAGAAAAGAAAATTAAGTACGCATATCAATGCATTCGCGCACACAATCCAAGGACACGCATCCGGAGCCGACCACTCCGTCCAACTTATCGAACAGGGAATTAAAACAAAAACACACACCTAAATATAAATTTAAGCATACCTAAGGACACCAAAACGCACAGAAAAACGGACCTAAATTACCTAAAATTGCCTCCGCATATCTCACCTTCCTAGAGCCAAATATGCACTTAATACATGTACCCAATTATCAGTCCTAAGAAAAATATGTAAGAATTTATCGAAAACATACAGGTGAATGGATTAGCAAGGCAGAAAATGATAGGAAGAAATGACAGAAAGCAAAGGAGGAAGAAAAAAACAAAGAGAGTTTGACAGAAAAGAGGAAATTTCTAGCACAGAATTTCCAGAAGTGGGGGAATACTATTTATTCTAAAAGAGCCCCTGGCATCCGCACGGGGAAAAAGTTTCGTTGATCATTGAAAGCTGCCAAAGGTGTCTAAGTCCAAATGTTTTTAAGTCTGTACGGTACGCTAGAACAGTAGAATGAGAAGACAGCTCCTGTGTATCAGTTCACGAAATCTCTCTTGTCTGGCCTTGATCGTCTGCCCATCTCTCTATCTTTTAACGTCTCTCTCCCGTTCAGTCTCTCCCTTCCGATCAATATCTCTATACAACGTTTAAGCTACGATCCATTGTCATTTCTTGACATGTAGAACAAACGTTTTTACTGATCTTCTGAACGATTAACTGTCATGACAAGTGATGTTTGTGTCCCTGTAGCGCTTCACAAGGGGCAACAGCCTGTACACGAACCAGCCACAGAAATGTTACATCGCCCCTCCAAACACTGAGTCATTTAGCATCTCTGCCTGTCCCTAACCCTAATCCTAACACAGAAAGAACACAACTGAAGAAGATTAGGAAAAGACAGGCAACATTTGTAGGACCTTTTCTGAGGCAAGAGAAATTTGAGCACCAAGTCACAACAGGAAAGCTGGATGGAAAAAAGAGCACAAGGTAGACTCAGGGAGAAAATATCGGACGGATTTGCGAAGTGGGTGAAGTCAGACAGGGTAGGAGATGTATTTGCAGTGACAAAAGGTAGATTCGTTTGGAGGGCCGTGATCGACAACGCCATGCGGCAGGGAACATGATGATGGTGGTCATGATCCGTCTCTGCCTTAAGCGTTAGTTAACATCTCTCAGCCATTCCTCCCCCCCCCACCTCTCTCTCTCTCTCTCTCTGTAACACCTTGAGCAGATTTTTCTTTTTTCCTTTTATCTTTCTTTTTTTTTTTTGAAGGATCATGGCATTTAGGGAGGGTGCCTTTGTGCTCACCTTTGTTTTTTTTGTCCCATTTTCTAGGTCCTTCATTAATGGCCACAGAAGCTGGCACATATTTTTTTACAATGCCATGACGATGATGTCGCTGAGGATGATAATCATGATGTTATGAAGTTCCATCTAGGACTAATACTGCGTGACAGGGCTGTACTCTACGCTTACTATCATAATACATCCTGGCGTCAATCAGGCCCCAGAGATACAGACACCTGCTGTGCTGGTCAGAAGATTTGAGCAACACCCTCAATGAAGCATCCGTGAAGTGGATGAGACTCGACTGTGTGGTCCCAGTCTTCCCAATGAGCCCATAGCACGCCCAACTCTGGGTAGGAGCCGGTTAGAGCCGAAAAAAATCCCACAATGATATATGTTTGAATGGACTAATGGGGATTCGAATCCACAACCTTCCAGTCGGTGGTCCGTTGCGTTAACCACTACACCATGGCGACTGGTGCTTGAGCAGATTTTCACCCAAGACCATTCACTAAGAAGATGAGCACTATACCATACGGTGCCTTCCTCTCTCCTACCGCTGACATCAGGCGGACGCTTCAAAGATGGCGGCTGACACAAAATCCAGCGCGCATGCGCTGATTTTTCTCGATTCAATCCACGTACCTGTCTGGCAGAAAAGAACCAATCACAGTCTTGGTCTTTTAGTCAACTCTTTTTGCTCCTCCCTTGCTTCTAATGTATCGATGGAACTTTTTCAGTTTCTTAGAGAAAACACCAAGACAGTCACAAAATACCGTGTCTGAAAATGCAGCTGTATCCCCCGTCTTATCTAAACTCGCCTTCCTACCTCCTATTCCCAGCTTTACATACACACACACACACACACATACACACACACACACACACACACATGTAAGCTCACGCGCGCGCCACACACACACACACACACACACACACACACACACACACACACACCACACACACACACACACACGTAAGCTCACGCACACACACATGTAAGCTCACGCACACACACACACACATGTAAGCTCACGCACATACACACACACACACACACAACAACACATACACACACACTAACCCCCCCCCCCCACAACACACACACACAACACACACACACTCGGACACAGACAGGCAGACAAACACACACAACACACACACTACACACACTCACACACAGACACAGACACACACACACACACACACACACACACACACACACACACAAACACACATACACCCTAACTCACACACAGACAGACACAAACACACACTCATATACACACACCAACCCACACATACACATACACACACGCACACAACGCACGCAAACAAACACACACACACACACACACACTATACACACACTATACCCCCCCCCCCACGCACATACACACACACACACACACACACACAATGCACACGTGTCTCCACTTTCAACTCACGAAGAGGTTTGTGGGCGCAGAAGACGTCACCAACGGTCAAGTTGAGTTTGCCCGCGGAGGAATTAAAGACGCCGGAAGTCTGCAACGCGGTGATGGGCCCTGTATCTGATATATCCAATATGGCAGCGTCAGTCCTCCACTTCTGGTCACCGATGTCACAGTTACATTTCCTGTGACAGAGTTTCGCTTTGCTCTCTAAGTCTAGGAGACATCAAAGTAGAAACGCACGTTCATACAGACATAAACGACAGAATAAACAAACAAACAAACAAAGAACCAAAACAGACATAGCACTAATCATCATCATCATCATGTGCCCTGCCGCTTGGCGTTGTCGATCATGGCCCTGCATATATGTCTATCCCTTGTTGCCGCAAGCACATCTTCTCTATCTGTCCTCGGCCACCCGTTCTATATTTTCTCCCTGGGTCTACCTGGTCACAACAGGAAAGCTGGAGGGAAAGAGAGCCCCGGGTAGACATGACACTATAATTGTGAAACTCTAATAATCAAAGACAGACACAGACAGTGAAAGAGAGAAAGAGAGAGAGAGAGATAGTGAGAAAACAGACAGACAGACAGACAGACAGACAGACAGACAGAGAAGGGGAGAAGGGGAGAGGGAGAAAGGGAGAGAGTGAATACGCGAAAAGTAAAAAGTCGTTCAGACTCTCTGTGTGTCTCTGTCTGTCTGTTTGTCTGTCTGTCTGTCTGTCTGTCTATCTCACACCACACACACACACACACACACACACACACACACACACACACACACACACACACACACACACACACACACACACACACAGAATATCGTTTCAATAGCAACCATCAATAACCCATCTCGCATGTACCTCTGGCTGAACATGTCCACAGTTTTGTGTAGAAGGGAGGATCCTGGCCTCCCCCCCCCCCTCCCCAAAAAGAAAACTGGATAAAAGATTATTGTGTCACTGTATCACACACACACACACACACACACACACACACACACACACACACACACACACACACACACACACACACACACATCACGCACGCACGCACGCACGCACGCACACAAAGAGCACAGGACAACGTACGTGGCGAGTTGTTGTGAGCGAGACTCTTGACCACCACATTCTTTCAAGGCTCCACAGGTGCAGGTGGCTTTCCTGGGATCATCGATGCTGCTCCAGAACGTCAACTTCGTGTCGTCAAGTCCGCTGAAGGTCACTCCTGACTTAATGAACTGTGGGCATCCAAAACAAGTGTGACTGCCCGCGTTCAAGCAAACAGGAACCAGAAAACACACACACACAAAGAATAAGAACGCGTATTTAATACAACAAGACAAGACAGGCGCAAATTTTCAGCCGACTGGCCTTTATCAAGCGTGAGATCACAAACAAACAAACAAACACTAAAAACAAAAATTAGGAGAAAAAGACTGAAACTTCTGGACACAGGGAAGTTTCAGTCTTTTTCTCCTAATTTTCATATCTGGTGTTTGTTTGTTTGTGATCTTACGCTTGACAAAGGCATATCTTGTCTTGTTGTATTAAACACGCGTTCTTATTCTTTTTCCGGATGAACTGTGGACAGACAACAGAAATACATGAAAATAGAATGAGAACGCGTACATTTTTTCGATGTTTCTTTCGTTCTTATTATTCATTTCTTGTTGTACAGTGAACAGACATCAACGTACAACGTAGAAACGAAAAATAATATCAGTTCATACATTAAAGAGGAACATTTCGGACATCTGACAACATACAACATACAGAAATAACTTTTCTTATGATTTTCCAACAAACCGCATGACCACCCATGTACTGCGTTTCCACTACCACAAGACCTGGCAGCAGTGGAGCTAATGGCAGTGGAAAAATTGTGGCGAGATCCATCCCCCTCATTTGGCGAATTGGTTTTGAAAGGGTTTCTGTTACACACGTGAAAGCGTATTTTCAAAATACTGAATATGTTAGCAGTGTAGGGAATTGTTCCGAATATAGCATTACTGTCATGAGAGAGAACACTGAAACTGGAGTGGAGAATAATGTGACGACTAAGCCCATCAACACTTAACAGTTGTTGTGCTTTCCGAATGACTTCGGGTCTGTGCTGTCTTTGTGTGTGGAACCGCATGACCACCTATGTACTACGTTCCCACTACCACAATACCTTTTCTCACACAGGGAAGTTTCAGTCTTTTCCTCCTGATTTTTGTATTTGGTGTTTGTTTGTTTGTAATGTTACGCTTGACAAAGGCCAGTTGGTCGAAAATTTGTGCCTGTCTTGTCTTGTTGTATTACATACGCGTTCTTTTCCTTCTTTCGTGTTTTTTCTGGTTCCTGTTTGCTTGAACGCGGGCAGTCACACTTGTTTTGGATTCAATATGTTAAGCGAACAGAATGACAAATATTGCAATACCTGGAAGGGTCCCTGGTTCTGTTACCCACTGATTTGCACGCCACTTCAACACGTTCCACACACAAAGACAGCACAGACCCGAAGTCATTCGGAAAGCACAACAACTGTTAAGTGTTGATGGGCTTAGTCGTCACATTATTCTCCACTCCAGTTTCAGTGTTCTCTCTCATGACAGTAATGCTATACTCGGAACAATTCCCTGCGCTGCTAACGCCACAGATACCATGACATGTAAAAGGATTCAAAATAACCACCACACACGTCAAAAGCCTGCACTCATAAACCTCCATACAGCGGGCACGGCCTTGATGCTTCACGTGGTCTCCATATAACATTACCTTCATCCCACGTCTACTTTCTGCCCCCTTCTCTTTACAATAACCCCTACCCTCCCCACCTTCCTTCTCCCCCAACTTTACCACAGATTCAAAATTAATGCTGGTAAGCAGTAGCCTAGAACTTTCAAGAAAATCCCAAATCAGTTTCGGCTAGGGTCTTTCGACGACATCTACACATGAAAATACGGTTAGAAAAGTTTCATTGTGTTCTACAGAAAAGTGAAGCAGCGATCCAGTGTTAATTTTTTTCTCGTTTTTACTGATTTTCTCAACCATTGTCATGATATCAGATGTTCACGCACTTGTCCCTTTCTTTAGAATTTGTTCAAGAAGAATTCATAGCACTCGGAAGATTCGGT
>JAPXFY010000023.1:53820447-53830447 GCA_030674185.1 Monoplex corrugatus
TATGTTTTTGCTCTACTAGCATGGTGGTTGACAATGCAGGATGCTGGTGGACAGGGTTGCAGTAGTCAAAGGGTTAATTAATCGTGTTTGTTGTACATGTATGTAGGAGTAAGATGGTGGTGGTGGTGGTGATAGAGATCGGGTTCTCGGGAAGGTGAGGGGGGGAGGTGAACGATTATCATTAAACAAAAGTATATCTGTGATGTAAGATGACATCGAAAGGAGGGACGGAACTAAAACCAATCTCACCTTGGTGATTCCCTGGTTCTCTATGAACTCGCACTTCACCAGGAACGGCTTAGTTGCACCTGCCTGGTCGGGGTCGATCAGGTAAAGACCGTTGGTCAACTGGTTCTCTTCGATCTTGTTGTTTACCCGGATGGCCTCACAGTCCTTCTCTACATCTGTTCAAAAAGTCATTGTTGTTGATGATGTCATTTTTATTTTTGTCAGTGATGTCATAGTAACATCATCTTTGTCGTTACGTTAGTGATGCCATCTTTGTCATCGAAGGCATCGTTTTTGCTGTTATTAGTGATTGTAGTGTTTGGTGGTTGTTATTAACTTTTCATCTTTGCTGTTGTTGCTATTATTATTGTTGTCATAGCCACTGTCTTTGTCATGGGTGTTAGTAACGTCATCTTTGTCATTATTGTCACTGACGTCATCTTTGTCACTGTTGTTATTCATACCGTCCTTATCATTGTTGATATCAGCATCCTTTTTATTCCCCTGTGGAGATGCCGAGGGCTCTTTCAGTGTAAATAATGTTCCCATCTTCTAGAAATTCTGTGTCAGAAATTTCCTCTTGTCTGTCATTCTCTTTGTTTCTGCCTTGCGCGTTTGTTTTCTGTCATTTCTTCCTATCATTTTTCTATCCTGCTGGTCCATTCACCTGTATACGTTCCATAAAATCTTACATACTTTCTGTTAGGATTGATGACTGGGTATATGTGTTCACGCATTTTTGTTTCTAGGGAAATGTGATATGAAGAAGCAATCTTAGGAAAATTAGGCGAGTTTATATATGTTTTATCGTAATTAGTTTTGTTTACAGATTTGTATTCAGGTTTGTTTTCTGTTAACTCTTTTGTGATAAACTGAATGGAATGGTCAACACCAAGAGCGTTTTCTTAGAAATGTGCGCGAATGCATTGACACGTGTTTAAATTTTGGGGGGTCAAGTTTTCATTTATTGTTATTATTACTATTATCATTATTATTGTTATTGTTATTACTATTATCATTATTATTGTTATTGTTATTATTATTATCATTATTATTATTATTATTCAGGGTCTACTAGATGTTCTGTGTATTTTTGAGATAATTATGTCTCTGCACAGTCAGCTGGGCGTTAAATAATAATCATGATAACAACAACGATAAAGACAAGAAGAAGAAAAAGAAAAAGATGATGATGATGATGATGACGATGACGATGATGAGATGAAAGAAGAAAAGAGAGGAGAAGACGACGACAGAAGAAAGAAGAAGAAGAAGAGGAGAAGAGAGAAGAAGAAGAAGAAGAAGAAGAAGAAGAAGATGATGAATGAAGAAAGAAGAAGAAGAAGAAGAAGAAGAAGAAGAAGAAGAAGAAAGAAGAAGAAGAAAAAGAAAAGAAGAAGAAGAAGAAGAAGAAGAAGAAGAAGAAGAAGAAGAAAAGAAGAAGAAGAAGAAGAAGAAGAAAGAAGAAGAGATGACGATGATGAAGGTGAAGAAGAAGAAAGAAAGAAAGAAAGAAAGACGATGATAATATTATGACATCGTTTTTGCAATTTTTATCATTTACCTCCGTGACCATCTCACCACTGCCAAATCTCTCCGTTCTGCTTCTGATACCAGTTGTCTAGAAATTCTTCGGTACAAATGTACCACAGCGGCCACCATTCTTTTTTCTGTCTGGTCCAAACAACTGCAACGATCTTCCCCCGTCTATTCGACAGTCACAAACTCTTGTCTTCCTTCAGGTCTAGTTTGAAAACAAACCTTTTTGTCCAGCAGTGATTTCCCCCCCCCCCTCTACATGTTCACTGTTTTGCCTTATGGCCCTCCTGTCTTCCCCCTTCAGTTCGTGAGCGTTTTGTGCACTGGAGTTTTGGTCGTTGATTGAATGACTGCCTTGGTGAGTGATGAGAGTGCACGCTTTGGTTCGAAACTTGTATCAAGATTTGGCGCCTTATAGTTATTATTATTATTGTTATTATTATTATTATTGTTGCTGCTGTTGTTGTTGTTGTTATTGTTATTGTCATCATCATCATTGTCATTATTATTATTATTATCGTTACTATTATTGTTATCATTATTATTGTTGTTGTTTTTGTTAGTGGTGGTGGTGGTGGTTGTAGTAATAGTAGTAGTAGTAGTAGTAGTAGTAGTAATAGTGGTGGTGGTAGTAGTAGTAGTAGTAGTGGTAGTAGTAGTAGAAGTAGTGGTAGTAGTAGTAGAAGTAGTAGTTGTAGTAATTTTCTTTGATTCCAGTATCAAGAGGGTATCATGACGATGAACCATTCTCCTTATGCTTCCACAAGACCACACCCATACCACCACACCACCACCACCACCACCATCTTCCCCAAGGCCAGCAGTGACTCACAGGCACATGTGGCGTCGTTGATACCCAGAGTGGCGCCGGAATCCGCGGGCAGGCGGACACTGGTGATGGGGATCTTATCCATGTTCGACACAACGATACGCTTGGGGGTCCTGCCACACTTTCCGCACTGTGTCTCAAAGCGAACGTCCGCGCACATCTCGTCACTCTCTGCGTACATATGCCAAATAAACTGATGAATACATAAATATATCATCATCATCATCATCATCATCATCATCATCATCATCATCAT
Organism: Monoplex corrugatus; assembly: GCA_030674185.1. Lineage (NCBI taxonomy): Eukaryota > Metazoa > Mollusca > Gastropoda > Littorinimorpha > Ranellidae > Monoplex > Monoplex corrugatus. The sequence continues at coordinate 53,823,300 of JAPXFY010000023.1, forward strand.
CATCATCATCGTCGTCATCGTCATCAGCATCATCAGCATCATCAAGTGCCCTGCCACATGGCGTTGGTGATCATGGCCCTACATATGCATCTATCCCTTGTTGCCGCAGACACATCTTCCACCCTCTGTCCTCAGCCACCCACTCTGCAAGTCCGTCCAGTATTTTTTCCCTGGGTGTACCTGTGCTGTCTTTCCCTCCAGCTTTCCCGTTGTGACCAGGTGCTCTAATTCCCCTTTCCTCATAAAATCGCCTATAAATGTTGCCTGTCTTTTCCTAATCTTCCTTATCAATGATCTTCTTGTGTCTGCCTCCGTCAAGACTGTTTCGTTTGTTTTCTGTGCTGTCCATGGAACTCTCAACATTCTTCTTAGAAACCACATCTCGGCTGCCTCAATCTTGTTCTGGCTTTGCATGTTGACTGTCCACGCCTCACAACCGTATAATATTATCGGTTCTATATAACATTCAAGAACTCTCTTCCTGATGCTAATTGACAGGCATTTGTTGGCTAGAATGCTTTTACAAAAACATAGTAAACTGATAAATATATAAACATCTGTGGGCGTGTGTCAAGTAAACTGATAAATATATAAACATCTGTGGGCGTGTGCCAAGTAAACTGATAAATATATAAACATCTGTGGGCGTGTGCCAGGTAAACTGATAAATATATAAACATCTGTGGGCGTGTGTCAGGTAAACTGATAAATATATAAACATCTGTGGGCGTGTGCAGGTAAACTGATAAATATATAAACATCTGTGGGCGTGTGCCAGGTCAACTGATAAATATATAAACATCTGTGGGCGTGTGCCAGTAAACTGATAAATATATAAACATCTGTGGGCGTGTGCCAAGTAAACTGATAAATATATAAACATCTGTGGGCGTGTGCCAGGTAAACTGATAAATATATAAACATCTGTGGGCGTGTGCCAGTAAACTGATAAATATATAAACATCTGTGGGCGTGTGTCAGGTAAACTGATAAATATATAAACATCTGTGGGCGTGTGTCAGGTAAACTGATAAATATATAAACATCTGTGGGCGTGTGTCAGGTAAACTGATAAATATATAAACATCTGTGGGCGTGTGTCAAGTAAACTGATAAATATATAAACATCTGTGGGCGTGTGTGCCAAGTAAACTGATAAATATATAAACATCTGTGGGCGTGTGCCAAGTAAACTGATAAATATATAAACATCTGTGGGCGTGTGCCAAGTAAACTGATAAATATATAAACATCTGTGGGCGTGTGCCAAGTAAACTGATAAATATATAAACATCTGTGGGCGTGTGTCAGGTAAACTGATAAATACATAAATGTCTGTGTACATGTGCCAAGTAAACTGATAAATACATAAATGTCTGTGAACATGTGCCAAGTAAACTGATAAATACATAAATGTCTGTGTACATGTGCCAAGTAAACTGATAAATACATAAATGTCTGTGTACATGTGCCAAGTAAACTGATAAATACATAAATATCTGTGTACATATGCCAAGTAAACTGATAAATACATAAATATCTGTGTACATGTTCCCAGTAAACTGATAAATATATAAATGTCTGTGTACATGTGCCAAGTAAACTGATAAATATATGACCATCAAGGTACACGTACCAAATAAACCAATAAATACATAAACATCTGGGCATATGTGCCCAGTAAACGAACACAGACATAAACAAACAAAGGAATGAATCTACTGATACAAAACGTAAGAAAGGAAAGATGAATGTTGAAGAAAAGGAAGGAAGAAAGAAAGGAAAGAAATAATGAAGGAGAAGAAAAAGCAGTAAGACATTCAAACGAAAGAAGAAATGACAAAGGAGGGAAGAAAGAAAAGACAGAGAACAGGCAGAAAGAAACGAAAGAAAACGAATAAAACAAAAGAAAAAGAGGAGGAAGAGAAGAAGAAGAAGAAGAAGAAGAAGAAGAAAGAAGAAGAAGAAGAAGAAGAAGAAGAAGAAGAAGAAGAGAAGAAGAAGAAGAAGAAGAAGAAGAAGAAGAAGAAGAAGAAGAAGAAGAAGAAGAAGAAGAAGAAAGAAGAAGAAGAAAGAAGAAGAAGAAGAAGAAGAAGAAGAAGAAGAAGAAGAAGAAGAAGAAGAAGAAGAAGAAGAAGAAGAAGAAGAAGAAGAAGAAGAAGAAGAAAGAAGAAGAAGAAGAAGAAGAAGAAGAAGAAGAAGAAAAAGAAAAAAGAAGAAGAAGAAGAAGAAGAAGAAGAAGAAGAAGAAGAAGAAGAAGAAGAAGAAGAAGAAGAAAAAGAAGAAGAAGAGGTAGAAGAAGAAAAAGCAGAGGAAGAAGAAGAAAACAAGAAGGGAGAAAGAGAAAAACATAAAGGACACAAACAAGATAGTCAAGCCGTTTTTACCGCCTCCCTTATTATACAAAAAATATTACAGAAAATCCAGAATGTCTACTTCTCAAGGTCACTGTGACCTTGCAGAGATCTCTCTTGAAATAAAATTTGACTTGTTTCGAGGACAAGAGCAACTGTTACAACAGTGAAATTAGAAATGAAATATTTTCAGTTCTTGATAGTGCTGTCCATACAGCTTCTTTGAAAAAAGCTCATTGAAGGCAGTTTTGAGTCTGTGATTTTGACCTTGGTGCTTTAACCCTTTGCCTCCAGCACCCTATGCATCAACTGCAAAGACTTAACCCTTTGATTCCCTCACTCTATCTACCAGCTTTCTGCAAGAAGCCGGTGGATAGGGTGAGGGAGTCAAAGGGTGGAATATTTGCTTTGCTAGCATGGTTGAGAATACAGGATGCTGGTAGACAGGGTGCGGAAGTCAAAGGGTTAACTCCCAAACTTACGCTTTCGTGAGTCCTCAGCAGCTGAAATCGGGTTTTCAAATGTGTGTAAAGATTCACCAATAAAGAACTGAGAAAACTGTTTACACTGTTTATCTCACAGAAAGATATTCACACACACACACACACACACACACACACACACACACACACACACACACACACACACACACACCACACACACACACACACACACACACACACGCACGCACGCACGCACGCACACAGAGCCAAATATCTCCAATTGATATCACACCCATACAAATGCACGCATTCACACACGTGCACGCTCTCTCTTTCTCTCTCTCCCTCTCTCTCTCTCTCTCCCTTTCTGTCTCTCCCCACCCCACTCCCCACCCATCCACTCCCAACTCACCGTCACTGGTCATATTCCGGAACACATAATCACCAGGATCTAGGCGCTTGCCCAGAGAGAAGAGGCCATAGTCGCCAATGAGAGAAGTAATGGAGTCCGCACAGAAGAAAACCAGATCCTGGGTGCAGTAGTTGGCTTCGTCTATGGCTTCCTTGATGGCCGTGATGTTTATCGTTTTGTAGTGCACCGTGATATTGCCAGGCTTGCCAGGCTCGCCAGGTTCGAAGATGGACCCGTTTGGTCGTACGACCTGACGACACGATGACATAAATAAATCAATAATTCTGTTGATGTGGAGTTGGTTTTTGTTATGTTAAGCATGTCTGAATGAACATTATGAATCTGAGGAAGTAAGGGGTGAAATGAGAAGAGACTGAAATAGGGAGGAGGGGGAAGAGTGATAGACAGACAGACAAACAGACAGACAGAAGACAAAGACAGCAAGAGCAACAGACAGACAGAGAGACAGGCAGAGAGAATGACAGTGACAATAACAATGATACCTTATTTCCTGGAAAGAGACAGAGACAGACAGAGACAGAGAGAGAGAAGGGAAGAGAAAAGAGAGAAGAGAGAAAGAGAGAGAGAGAGAGAGAGAAACAGAGACAGAGAGACAGGCAAATAGACACACAGAGAGACATACATACATACAGACAGACAAATAGAAAGAGAGAGAGAGGCAGAGACAAAAAGGCAGAGAGGCAGAGACAGAGAGAGAATATACAAACACTCACTGACCAGTCAAGCAACTTGGTAAAGAGAGCTAAGCTAAACCAGGTCATCGATCGACCAAGCATCCACCCTTTCATCCATCTACCCAATCCAAAGCAGAGCCTGCTTCTGTTAGGTTCCGTTCATTTCAGTCGACAGTCGCTCAAGCATCGTCCAGTGGTTGAGGCAATCAGTGCTCTCCAATTGCATTGGTCAGCTGTTAGCAACTTTGACCTTACTCCAGTTCGTTCACTGGCTGAGGTTTTCCTGGACGGTTTGTTTCAGTTACAGTTTTAATTTCTCAAGACGACGTCTCCGCGTTCGGAGTGAATTCCATATGCACTGTCGTCACAGATGCCATGTGATGGAGAAGATCCAGAATGATCACGGCACAAGCCTTAAGCCTGCACATAAACCTATGAGCTGGCCAGGTCCTGAGGTCCTACCTAGATAGTTCCATAACCCTGAGGTCGTAGGGGAGCGAGGTGACAGAGACCTCAACTTTTCCCGGGGCCAGCATTATGAGGGCGGCGCCCATCCCCTCTCCCTCGCCTCAAATTCATGTTCGTATTCACATTCTTTTTTACCAAGACTTCAGAAAGGCAAGAAGGCTAACTGGTCTTCAAGGGGTGGGACCTGGGAAATCAACATATCTCGCCAATATTTTTTTCCAAGGCAGCCAGGCAATGCCCAGCTCGTCACGGTTTTCAATTACCGTGAGATCTTTACCGAGCGCAGCCAGAAGGTACACGGATCCGACTCGTTTTTCGTCCCCTTCTGAAGGACTAGACGTTCAGTTCGATTTTCCGGTCAAACTGAGGAGAAAAGTCGAGGCCTGTGCGGGGAGCGAACCATGGAACCTCGAGTTTAGTTTTTGGCAGGCCAACGTATGAACCATTCTGCCACTCTTCTCCTGAAAGAGGTTTGTTGCAAGTTGGGCTTAAGTCAACCTCCTTTTCGTTTTCCCTCTGCAGTCCACCACAGTAGTCGCTTGGCATTTCCAGCGCCATCAATAGACCTCAGATTTTGGAGGCAACAATGATGTAATCACTGACTGTGCAGCCAACAATGATGTAATCACTGTGGAGCCAACAATGACGTAATCAATGACTGTGCAGCCAACAATGATGTAATCAATGTGGAACCAACAATGTTGTAATCACTGTGGAGCCAACAATGACGTAATCACTGACCGTGCAGCCAACAATGATGTAATCACTGTGGAGCCAACAATGATGTAATCACTGTGGAGCCAGCAATGATGTAATCACTGTGGAGCCAACAATGATATAATCACTGACTGTGGTGCCAACAATGATGTAATCACTGACTGTGGAGCCAACAATGATGTAATCACTGACTGTGGTGCCAACAATGATGTAATCACTGACTGTGGAGCCAACAATGATGAATCACTGTGGTGCCAACAATGATGTAATCACTGACTGTGCAGCCAACAATGATGTAATCAATGTGGAGCCAACAATGATGTAATCACGGTGGAGCCAACAATGACGTAATCACTGACTGTGCAGCTAACAATGATGTAATCACTGTGGAGCCAACAATGATGTAATCACTGTGGAGCCAACAATGATGTAATCATTGTGGTGCCAACAATGATGTAATCACTGACTGTGGAGCCATCAATGATGTAATCACTGACTGTGGAGCCAACAATGATGTAATCACTGACTGTGGTGCCAACAATGATGTAATCACTGACTGTGGAGCCAACAATTATGAATCACTGTGGTTCCAACAATGATGTAATCATTCACTGTGTAGCCAACAATGATGTAATCACTGACTGTGGTGCCAACAATGATGTAATCACTGACTGTGGTGCCAACAATGATGTAATCACTGACTGTGGTGCCAACAATGATGTAATCACTGACTGTGGTGCCAACAATGATGTAATCACTGACTGTGGTGCCAACAATGATGTAATCACTGACTGTGGAGACAACAATGATGTAATCACTGACTGTGGTGCCAACAAAGATGTAATCACTGACTGTGGTGCCAACAATGATTAATCAATGACTGTGGAGCCAACAATGATGTAATCACTGACTGTGGGGCCAACAATGATGTAATCACTGACTGTGGTGCCAACAAAGATGTAATCACTGACTGTGGTGCCAACAAAGATGTAATCACTGACTGTGGTGCCAACAATGATGTAATCACTGACTGTGGTGCCAACAAAGATGTAATCACTGACTGTGATGCCAACAATGATGTGATCAGTGTGGAGCCAACAATGATGTGATCAGTGTGGAGCCAACAATGATGTGATCAGTGTGGAGCCAACAATGATGTGATCAGTGTGGAGCCAACAATGATGTAATCACCGACTGTGTAGAGTCTTGTCTTGTCTTTCCTCAGGACCTGGCCAGCTCATAGGTATATGTTGCAGGCTTACGGCTTGTGCCACGATCACCGTACAACACACGGCACCTGTGACGTTAGTGCACACGGAATCCGTTCTGAGCGCGGAGACGTCATCTTGAGAAACTGAAACTGAACTGAAACTGAATGATACTGAAATCGACTTGTTTTGGCCATTTGCCACGCAGACATGTGTGTTATACTGCCTGGTGTCATGGTTTCTTAGAAAGCACATGCTCCACGCTGGTACTTCCTTTGTCAGCCCTCCAGAGTTTCTTTATTGGCTACCTCGCCTCTGAAGCTCATGCCCACTAGATCTACCGCGTAAGCGCGTTGGGGGGGGGGGGGGGGAGGTTAAGAAGAGAGGTGTTTTGTAGGTGTACTTACCATTTCTCCCCAGCCAGGGGTAGGGTAGAACTTGCAGCCAACAACGGTAGGTTTGCCGGATGCGTCGAACCACATGTCCTTGTAAGTCGTGTTCTTCAGGAACTGAAACTGAGCCTCCTGGCGGTACATCTTACAGTTCTTTCTGACGCCTGCACATTTCATTCATCACCCGTCAAATCAACAGACGATCAGGATGGCAACAAATAACGAGAACAACAGCAACGACAACAACGACAACAACGACGACAATGTCATATTCGAAAAAAATATATTCATGCTCCAGACAAAACATCACATTTTTTCTTGATGCCTGCACAATTTGTAATCCGTCAAATTTACAAATGACGACAAAACAAACAAATAGTAAAAACAATAATAACAATAACGGCAAGAACAGTAACTGTGTCAACAACAACAATTCTGCATTGTTAATAACCAGTCTAG
>JAPXFY010000023.1:53842947-53847947 GCA_030674185.1 Monoplex corrugatus
GTTTTGCTTCAAAAGGCTGCCTTTCGGAATAAGTTCAGGACCTGAAGTCTTTCAAAGAGAAATGAGTCACATTCTCTCTGGCATACCAGGTGTCAGCTGCGACATAGATGATGTTTTGATCAGTGGAAAGGACCGAGAAGAACATGATGGCCGACTCCAAACAGTACTTCAAAGAATGAAAAAAGCTAGAAGTGACCCGGCATTGAAACCATACTGGACTGTACGAAATGAACTAATAGCAGAAGATGGACTTTTGCTATTTCAAACTCGTCTAGTTATTCCTGAAGTACTTCAAAAAGATATTCTGGCACGTATCCATGAAGGACACCAAGGCATAGTCAAATGTAGAGCGTTTGCCAGAAGCTGTGTGTGGTGGCCGAAACTTTCTCAACAAATAGAAAGCATGATCAAAGATTGCAAAGTTTGTGAGAAAGAAAGAAAACAACATCCTGAGCCACTACAACCAACAAAGACACCAGACTTTCCATGGCAAAGAGTGGGGGTTGATCTTTTTGAATGGAAAAATCACCCTTGTTGATAGTAGACTATTATTCTCGGTGGATTGAAATTGCACACCTGAGACAAACCACATCATCTGCTGTCATCGAGCACATCAAGTCAGTATTTGCTCGTCATGGAATTCCTGAAACAATAGTGTCGGACAATGGACCTCAGTTCAGCTCTTGGGATTTTGTACAATTTGCAAAGTCATATGGTTTCACTCACCTTAAAAGCAGTCCACTGCATCCACAAGGGAATGGAGAAGCTGAAAGAGCTGTCAAAACCATCAAAATGCTGTTGAACAAGGCAGATGATGCATACATAGCTCTTCTGAATTATCGTTCGACACCACTTCAGCATGGATTATCGCCAGCAGAACTACTGATGGGAAGAAAACTTCGAACAAAACTTCCAACTCTTCCAAAACAACATATACCTGAAGGAAGCAATGTAAAGAAGTTCCAGGAGACAGACATGAAACTGAAAAGAAAGCAAAAATAAGATTTCGACCGGCGACACCGAGCAAGACCTCAGCCAGAACTGAGAAAAGGAGATGCTGTATGGATCAAAACTCCAAAAGACACCGAAGCTGTGATAGTGAGCCAGTCACCTTCATCATCATCTCAGCATGGTAGATCCTACAACCTACAAACAAAAACGGGGATCCAGAGAAGAAACAGAAACAGTAGCCAGCAGCTCAACAAACCATCGTCTCCACCCAAGGCAACATCTACTCTTCCGGAACAGCAGTGTCAACAACGGGAACACTGTAGGAATTCTGAATTTCAAGATAAAGAAAGCTGCACGTCTTCTGAAGACCAGGTTGATGTTCACAAACCAAACACAAACATTAGTTCAACACCAACCAAAGTTACTAAAAGTGGTCGACGTGTTAAGGTTCCACAAAAACTCAATTTGTAAAGTTCAAGAATTGAACAAAGACTGAAAGAGTTCCTATTAGTTGAGTTTCAAGAGTTAGTTCTTTTAGATGTTTGAGTTTTGAGCAGAAAAGTTTAATGAGTTCAAAATGGACATGAGCACATGTGACAGTTTTGTTGTTATTGACATTTAGCCTGAGTAAAGGGGATGTAGAGTTATGGTCCCTGTTGTCATACATTTCATATCAGCCAAGGAGAATTGAGGAGACTGCCGATTACGGAGGACTGGGAAATAACGTCTCTTCGATCTACTAGCCTGCCTATGGACACTTCTAGGTAATTCCTCCCAGCACACGGCAATCCGACAACATGGCGTTCGCGATCACGGCCCTCACCCCTCCCCCGACCCCCGCCCTAAAACGAATCTATCTTTTGTCGATGCAATTGTATCCCTAACCCTTTCCGTCCCCATCCACCTTGCGAATTATCTATTTTCTCCCTGGGTCTACTTGATGCTCTTTTTCCCTACCAGCTTTCCTGCTGTGTCTAGGTGCTAAAATGTTGCTTGTCTTTCTTTTCCTAATCTTCTTCGTTAATGTTCTTTGTGTGTTTGCTTCTTTCAAGACTGTCTCGTTTGTTTTCTTTGTTGTCCATGGAACTCTAAACAATCTTCTTAGAAACCACATATCGGTTGTCTCAATCTTGTTCTGACTTTGCTTGTTGATTGTCCACAGGCTTCGCGTCTGTACAACTGTATTGATTCTATATAACACTGAAAAACTCTTTGTTCCTGATGTAAACTAACAGGCTTTTGTCGGTAAGAATGCTTTTCATATTCTTGAACGCTGTATTAACTTGACTGTGCATCCCAAACAATAAAACAACAAAAACAACAACACACTACAACAACAACAACAACAAAGACATTGCTCAGAACGAAACAATAGAGATATCCAAAACATACACGACTAAACTAAATTGACTGAAAAGAAACGAAAGTTATTGTTATTGTTTAAAGCCCAGCTAGAACCATTTCAAAACATACACAATACTTCAACGGGTTTAAAATATAAAGAGGAAAAGAGAATTAAGTACGCATACCGATGCATTCGCGCACATAATCTAAGAAGATGCCCCTGAAAATGTCAACTCCATCCAACTTATCACACTGGGGATTTAAAAAAACATACTGAATACAAATTGAAACATAACTAAGGACACTAACACATATATAAAACAGGCCTAAATTACCTAAAATTGCTTCCGCATATCTCATTTCCAAGAGCCAAAAAATGCACTTAATATATGTACCCAATTAACAATTCTACGAGAAAGTAAGTAAGACTTCATCAAACACATACAGATCAATGGTCCAGGAAGGCAGAAAATGATAGGAAGAAATGACTGAAAACAAAGGAGGAAAGAAGAAACAAAGAGTGACAGAAAAATGGAAATTTCTTGCAAAGAATTTCCAGAAGGTGGGGATACCATTTACACTGAAAGAGCCCCCGGCACTCCCACGGGAGGACCCAATTATCAATCCTACGAGAAAGTACGTAAGTTTTATCGAACACATACAAGTGAATAGTTCAGCAAGGCAGAAAATGATAGGAAGAAATGACAGAAAGCAAAGGAGGAAAGAAGAAACAAAGAGAGTGACAGAAAAGCGAAAATTTCTAGCACAGAATTTCCAGAAGTGGGGATACCATTTATACTGAAAGAGCCCCGGCACCCCAGGGGAGGGGGGGGGGGGGTGGAGAAACGAAAGTGAAAATGTACTGACGTTCAACTGTGGACTACCAATGCCAGCTCCAGTCTGGTCTGTGTAGTTAAGAGTCCAGCAGACCTCTCCAGGGTTGCCTTTCTTCGTGGGAATCTTGATGAATGGTTTGTCTGGTTCAGGACAAAAACGTCAAACAGTGACGAAAAAGTGAGTTCACAGGCTAGCGTGTGTTGTGTGTGTGTTGTGTGTGTGTGTGTGTGTGTGTGTGTGTGTGTGTGTAAATGTGTGTGTAAGTGTGTGTGTGTGTATGTGTGTGTGTAAGTGTGTGTGTGTATGTGTGTGTGTGTGCGTATGTGTGTAAGTGTGTGTGTGTATGTAAGTAAGTGTGTGTGTATGTTGTGGTATTTCATTTAATGTCTATTCACAGACATGTGTTCGCTTGCGTGTCTGTGTACACATGCGTACGCACGTGCATGCGTGTGTGTGTGTGTGTATGTGTGTGTGTGTTTTATTCTTTTAATTTAAAAAAAAATTCAGCCACGGTAGAGAGACGACATATCTTTCGGACAGGAAGCAGGAGGGCTGTGTACTCTCACTGTAAACAAATAAGACACTTATTCTTATTTCTATTCTTATTGTTTAAAGCCCAGCTGACTGCACAAAGCCATATCAGGGGTATAACCATTTCAAAACTTACACAACATCTGGTGGGAAAAAAGCTGAAATATGAAATTAAGTACACATATTAATGTATGCGCTCACATGATCTAAGGATATGCCCCTGGCGTTGACCGCTCTGCCCAATTTAGTACTAAAGGATTGAATAAAACTAAACCTGAATGCAAATGTGAACATGACACTAAGGCATTAAAAAAACATGAAAACATACAAAAATGGTGAACATTATCTAAAACTGCTCCTGTACAGCACATCTGTTTAGAGCCAAACATGCAGTCAACACATATACCCAATTATCAATCCAAGCAGAAAGTACGTAAGACTCTATCGTACATATACAGATGAATGGACCAGCTAGACAGAAAATGATAGGAAGAAATGACGAAAAACAAAGGAGCAAGGCAGAAACAAAGAGAGTGACAGAAACAGAGAGGAAATTTCTAGCACAGAATCTCCAGAAGGTGTGGAATACTGTTTATACTGAAAGAGCTCCCCCCCCCCCCCCACCGCGGCATCCTCACGGGGGGGGGGGGGGGGGGCGGAAGATGGGGAGGGGCACTCATTTCCTGGGCTGCAAAAAGTCCAACAAATACACACCAACGGTGGGACGGTCAATGATGGTTTCCCTGAAGGAACAGCGAGCCACAACCGGGTTTTCACCGCCGGGACCATCAGGATCAATGGTCAGACTGTCCTTGGCCAGTCTAGTTTCTCCCAACGCCCCTTCCTGCCTCGTGAACTTCAGGTAATCCGCGCAGTGCTTGAAGATCTCTACACAAATTGACAGTAAGTTTTAGACGATCTCGTGGCAATAAAACGTATCAAAATAACACTATCTTTTGGTGTGAGCAAAAAAAGAGTAAAGTTCAAGTCAATGTATCTTTTGGTTTAGAAAAAAAAAAGAGTAAAGTTCAGGTCATTGTATCTTTTGGTTTAAGACATAAAGAAGCTCTAGTAAGAGTAAAGTTCAGGTACACTGTATCTTTTGGTTTAAGAAAAAGAGTAAAGTCCAGGTCATCGTATCTTTTGGGTTAAGAGAAAAGAGTAAAGTCCAGGTCATTGTATCTTTTGGTTTAAGATAAAAGAGTAAAGTTCAGGTCCTTGAATCTTTTGGTTTAAGACAAAAAAGTAAAATTCAGGTACACTGTATCTTTTGGTTTTAGAAAAAAGTTTAGGTAGGCGATGCAGTCCATAAAGATCTCTGACCCACCATTAACTCA
>JAPXFY010000023.1:53857947-53882947 GCA_030674185.1 Monoplex corrugatus
AAAATTAATTAAGGGTTAAAAAAAACATAATGAACAAACACACCGAAATAAATAAAAGAATTAAAACACTGATGAACAAACACAGGAAAACAAATTAAAAAAAGCATTCATAAACAAACGTAACAAAATAAATAAAAGATTTAAACACACGACAATGGCAGGACCGAATCACCAACTCATCAACCAACACACTAATCAACTAACTAAGCATGCACAATAATATGGAACGAACAAACAGATAAATATGAAAAGTAAATACCTAAACGTTTAGTCGAACTGATGTCTAAAATGAAAGTTGGACATATAAAACAAACAAGCAACTCAACCAAGCAACCAACAATTCAGAACGCATGAAACAAACAAGCAACTCAACCAAGCAACCAACAAATCAGAACGCATGAAACAAACAAGCAACTCAACCAAGCAACCAACAAATCAGAACGCATGATACAAACAAGCAACTCAACCAAGCAACCAACCAATCAGAACGTATGAAACAAACAAGCAAATCAACTAAGTAGCCAACCAATCAGAACGTATGAAACAAAGAAGCAAATCAATAAGTAGCCAACCAATCAGAACGTATGAAACAAACAAGCAAATCAACCAAGCAACCAACCAATCAGGACATATAAAAACAAACAAGCAAGTCAACTAAGCGACCAACCAATCAGAACGTATGAAACAAACAAGCAAATCAACCAAGCAACCAAGCAATCAACTAGCCAAAAAGAAACACATCCACAAAGCCATGAAATGACTGATGTAACACTCACAGATGTCAACGGTGCCACCTTCGCAGTCACTGAAAGTGATCTCCTGCAGACATCCCGTGGACCGAGTCTTCAGGGCGTCAATCTGAGGCGGCTTCGCTTCCAGGTATTTGATGTTATACGTTTTTCCAGTGGACAGGTCCAGCTGCCCTCACCAAGCACACACACACACACACACACACACACACACACACACACACACACACACACACACACACACACACACACACACACACACACACACACACACACACACACACACACACACACACACACACACACACACAACATCCAAGTCTTGCTTCTACAATCGCTGAATACCACCAAAACCAATATACCTAAAATATCTGGGTTTTATTATCCACCAGTATATGACTCTATCAATGACGGTGGCCGAATACAAACAGCTATATATGTTCGTGAAGGACTGAACTACTGCGAAAGGTCATCGCCAGTACCAAAATCGTCCTCATCTATTTCTTCATGTGCAATCATTATAAAATGTTCATCATCATTAGTTTTGAATTTGGCCTCTGTCTATCTACCAAGAGGTCCCGATTCTGTGAATACTGAGTGGTTGAAACATTTTCATGACCAACGTGACAAGTGGATAGTTGGTGGTGATTTTAATACACATGCCCCATTTTGGGACAAGGATTGTAAAAACATAACTAGCAACAGGTTGATTGAAAATATTATAGATTCCAATTTATACTTACTAAACAACGGACACGTTACCCGTGTCCCTGATATACCAACCCACAGACCCACAGCTATAGACCTTACCTTAATCTCACCATCGCTAGCACCAAATGCCACATGGCAAACAGAGGATGACTTGTTGGGATCAGATCACATCCCCATACTTCTTACCCTTAACCTCATCACTGAGTTTGATGCAATACCACAAGATATTTTACCCAAGTTTAACTATAAATACGCAGATTGGGCCAGTTTTAAAGCTTTCCTACGAAATACAAGAACAGATCTATCTGAAACAACGACCTTAAACGATATGTACGCAGATTTCTGTAAGTCACTCTTAAGGGCTGCAAAAATTTCAATCCCAGAACTTAAAGCGTCAAAAACAGGAAAACATCATGGAAAAGTCTGGTGGAATAAAGATTGTGAAAAGGCAGTCAACGAAAAGAAAGAAAAAATACAAACAATATATAGCTAATAGGTCACCTGAAAATCATACGGCAATGAAAAGTGCGAACATAAACTGTAACAGAGTCATAGAACAAGCTAAAGAACAATATTGGACATCTTTTTGTACATGTGAAGTAAGTGACCATAAAGATATGCAAAAGATTTGGGAAAAACTGAAAACAATGAAAAATGGGATCATGTTGCCATCAATTCCAGTAAAGCTAGAAAACAACCCTTTACGTAGCTCACAGGAGAAAGCAGAAGCTTTTGCAGACATGTTTGCTGAGGTCTGTCGAGTAGAAGGACTTCCTGCCTCTAGTAGAAATTATAGGGTACAGGAAGAAAAGACCGACGCATACAAGGATCATGTCCCAGATAATACGCACTACGTAAATGCACCAATCACGCTCCAAGAATTAAAAGATGCCATTAAATCAATTCCAAATAAAAAGACATCAGTAGGATTTGATGCAATTTCCAATGAGATGTTGAAAAATTTACCAGAAAATTTTTTAATCTTGCTACATAATATGTTTAAAAAATGCTGGAATAGCGGCAAACTGCCCGACTATTGGAAACAATCAATAGTGGTTCCTGTACTAAAAGCAGGTAAATGCAATATTGACTTGAAAAACTATAGGCCAATTGCATTAACATCACACGTATGTAAACTTATGGAGAAAATAATTTTAAAGAGATTGATGTACTACTGTGAAAAGAACAACATATTACCAGTGAATCAGGCAGGGTTTAGAAAAGGCAGGTCACCAGTGGAACTCCTAACAAAGCTAACCACTAATATCAAACAACAATTTGCCAGACGCCAATGTGTTTTAGCTACATTCTTTGATATAACTAAAGCATACGACCAAGTATGGCACTCCCGATTATTATTCAAATTGAAAAATATTGGGCTAACAGGTCACATTTTTGATTATGTCAAATGCTTCTTAGAAGACCGCGTAATTCAAACGAGGATCGAAAATGTGTATTCTTCAAAACGATTTCTTCAAATGGGTATCCCTCAGGGATCCGTTATTGCTCCCCTTCTCTTCATGATATTATTGCATGACTTACCCAGTAAAATTTCTAAACATGTAACTTTAGCTCAATATGCTGATGATTTATGCATGTGGATGCAGGTCAATATGAAAAGAAAAACTCCTTTGCGCTGTCTTAATTATACGCGTAAATGTTATCAATTAGAACTCGATAAAATAGCACGATATATGGTAGAAAATGGACTACATCTATCCGTGGAAAAAACAAAGATAGTTTTGTTTAACAGTGGAGCTAACCCAGCAAATGTTCCCACGTTCAAACTGGGAGATACTCTTCTTCAGTATAATGAGTCGATTAAATTCTTAGGAGTTTTCCTTACAGCCAAATTATCTTGGAATCAGCATATTGAATACTTATTAACAAAAGCTCAAAAAAGTTTAAATTTCTTGAAAATAGTTCGCAAACAGATATGGGGACAAGATGCATCAACACTTGTTCATCTCTGTAAAATCGCTTATTAGATCTAAATTAACCTATGCCCAAGAAATATTCTTCAGCGCACCAAAACGCTTACTCACAAAACTGCAGAGCATAGATTGTAAAGGTTTCAAACTTGCGCTGGGTCTTCCAATGCATGCCTGTTGCCATCGTACATACAATGCAATCAAATTGTTGCCACTTGATGAACAAAGGAAAGTCGCTTCTACTAAATTTCTGTTAAGAAACACTACCATAGAAAACAGCATCAAAACAGAGACAAAAGTAAGATCAGACACCGACTTTCCAAAAAGAGCTAAATCAATATCCTCACAGGTCACGCTTGCAACATTTACAGCTGATGTTATGAAAGGCTCTGGAATTGATTTAGACACAGGTCCTGTAACTTTAAGACCTTCGTTTTCACCAGTACCCAGTTGGGAACTTCAAAGAGCACGATTTGACATACACCACACTGACTTAAAAAAAGAAGATAATATCAATTTACTGGCATGTCACGTTAAATGTCATATAGAAGACTTTTATTCCGATCACTTGAAAGTTTACACTGATGGTTCAATAATTGAAAGACAAGCAGGTTCAGCGTTTTTAATACCTGCTCTCAAAATTGAGAAATCTTTCTATATAGGACTTTATAAATCTATCTTTACTGCAGAACTCTTTGCAATCTTAATGGCTTTGAATTGTATGATAAATCTTCCTAGGACAATTCCCCAGATACTTTTTTGCGTTGATTCAAAATCTGTACTTCAAGCTCTTGAATTATCAAAATTACAAACAAGATCTGAAATGATATTGGAAATTACTCACTTGATTAATAGTTTATCCTTAAGAGGCACTGATATTACTTTCTGCTGGATACCATCTCATAGTTCTTTTCATTACAATGATATGGTTGATAGGGCTGCCAAACGGGGGGCAAAGAGCTCACCAGATTCAAATCATATACAACTTTCCCTCTCATTGCATGAGTGTTATACCTTAGTGGACGCCTACGTATGGAAGCAGTTTCAAGATAAACAGAAAAAGTATGAAAAATGTTACATGAATTTTGAAATTAGCAAAACACCTAAGCGATTCCTTGCCAGCAGAAGTATACAATCCCTTATGTATAGGTGGAAACTTGATGCATTCAAAACAAAATACACCAGGAATGTAGTGTGCCTGTGTGGAAAGAAGATAACACATAGTCATATTCTTTCATGCGTTCGGGTAAAACAACATATACCTACATTATCAACGAAGACAGTTTCTGACATATTTGCCTCACCATCCTTAACATATGAATTTTTTGTTAGCCTTTCAAAAAGTCCGATAGCGAAATATGTTTAACGTGCCGTTACTTCTCATGTTCAGTGTTATGGTTAGCTAATTTTACTGTTTCAATCGTTAATTATGATAACGTCATTTGTGAATTTTTCTTTCTTGTCTTGTTTTTCTGGTTCATTTTTTTTTTTCCTGAAGATTAACCTTTTGCAAGTTTGTTTGTTGTTGGAGAAAATGACAGGAGGGACAGAAAATGACAGGAGGGAGGGAGGGAGGGGGCTGCTAACAAACGGAACGGCCGGTGAACTCACATCATCCCCGCCGTCGTTGTTGATCACCGTCACTCCTTGGTTTTTGTCCATGACACAAGTCACTATGAAGGGGTCCTCATTGCCCTTAGGATTACCTGCAAAAACAACAACCGGTGGGTGAGGAGGCCTAACGGTTACGGCATCTGACCCATGGAAGCCGGCGTTCTGAGAACGCAGAGGCTTGATGCCCGACTAGTCACTCTTTTCCTTCTTTTTGTTTGTTTGATGCTGTTTTGTTGTTGTTGGTTTTTTGGGTTTTTTGTTTTCTGTTTGTTTGTTTGTTTGTCTCCCTACCTTAGTTGACATTTTTCGTCCATACATGATTTTAGTATTAGTGATCAAAGTTATCAAGAAACACCCCCAAGGGTGCTGGGTTGGGACCCAGAGCAACAACACCTCACTACCGGCCAGACAGTCACCTCCCGACGACCCCTACTCTACACTCTAACGATAGCCCTTTCCCCAAGGAAAAAAAATGCAGACTGAGTGTCCATGCACCGCATGACTCATTCGGTCCCAGTCAACAGTCACCTTGTTTACAAAAAGAATAGCGAGGTGGGTATGGGGGAGGGTGGGTGACAAACCACCGAGACATAGCCACACAACGTGCACCAACCAGGTCTAGCCCACCCACAGGACCAAGAGAGAATGAAAGAGCCCTTCTCTGTCTTATTTTGGCCTTCATTGTATCAATGGGCAGCTAGCCCAGCCGCCAACTGTAATGGCATCGCTGTTGTTATTGTCTCACAGCATTGACCCAACGTTTCTCCCTTTTCGCCTTTGTGTACATATGTATATGTGAGTATAATTACGTGTATCTATCGTGGCTTTCTTTGTGTGTGTGTGTGTGTGTGTGTGTGTGTGTGTGTGTGTGTGTGTGTGTGCGTGTGTGTGTGTGTGTGTGTGTGTGCTTGTGTGTGTGTGTGTGTGTGTGCGTGTGTGCTTTTGTGTGTGTGTGCATGTGTGTTGTACTTGCCTGTGTGTGCTTATGCGTGTGCTTGTGTGTGTGCTTTTGTGTGTGTGCTTTGTGTGTGTGTGTGTGTGTGTGTGTTGTGTGTGTGCTTTTGTGTGTGTGTGCATGTGTGTTGTACTTGCCTGTGTGTGCTTATGCGTGTGCTTGTGTGTGTGCTTTTTGTGTGTGTGTGTGTGTGTGTGTGTGTGCGTGCGTGCTTGTGTCTGTGCTTATGTGTGTATGTATGTGTGTGTGGGGGCTTGTGTGTGTACGTGTGTGTGTGTGTGAGTGTTTGTGCTTGTGTGTGTGTGTGTGTGTGCTTGTGTGCGTGTGTGGGCTTGTGTGTGTACGTGTGTGTGTGTGTGAGTGTGTGTGCTTGTGTGTGTGTGTGCTTGTGTGCGTGTGTGCTTACGTGCTTACGTGTGTGTGTGTGTGTGTGTGCTTGTGTGTGTGTGTGTGTGTATGTGCGTGTGTGCTTACGTGCTTGTGTGTGTATGTGCGTGTGTGTGTGTGTGTGTGTGTGTATGTGTGTGTGTGTGTGTGTGAAATACTGTATCTATCAGGTGAGTTTAACTTCTATCTTACTTTCATCGCCACCAGCTATTTCTAATTTCATGTTATTATTTTCATGAAGTACGTTTGTGTTGTATTGTTTTAACAGCGTGTGTGTCCTGACTAAGTTTGTATAGCATTAACATATTAACATGGCAACCCTCCCCTCTCCCTGAATATATTTTTTTTTTATGTTAAGTGCGATAAATATTCTTTGACTTGGACTGTTTGCATGTTATAAATGGAATTATCATAATCATTAATTTCAATATCATTTCATTTTTAGATCAATATTATCATTCTCTTAAAACTTTTTTTTCGTCCCATTTTCTACGTCACATTAGGTCAACACTCTCTGCATTAGGTCAACACTATCTCTCTCCACATTAGGTCAACACCATCTCTCTCTGCATTAGGTCAACACTATCTCTCTCCACATTAGGTCAACACTATCTCTCTCCACATAAGGTCAACACTATCTCCATATTAGATCAACACCATCTCTCTCTGCATTAGGTCAACACTATCTCTCTCCACATTAGGTCAACATTATCTCTCTCCACATTAGGTCAACACTATCTCTTTCCACATTAGGTCAACACTATCTCTTTCCACATTAGGTCAACAATATCTTTATCAACATTAGGTCAAAGTACCTCCACCATATTAGGTCAACACTATCTTTATCCACATTAGGTCAACGTATCTCCACCACATTAGGTCAACACTATTTCTTTCCACATTAGGTCAACACTATCTCCACATTAGGTCAACACTATCTCACTCCACATTAGGTCAACACAATCTCCACATTAGGTCAACACTATCTCATTCCACATTAGGTCAACACTATCTCCACATTAGGTCAACATTATCTCATTCCACATTAGGTCAACACTATCTCTCTCCACATTAGGTCAACACTATCTCCACATTAGGTCAACATATCTTATTCCACATTAGGTCAACACTATCTCTCTCCACATTAGGTCAACACTATCTTTCTCCACACTAAGTCAACACTATCTCATTCCACATTAGGTCAACACTATCTCTCTCCACATTAGGTCAACACTATCTCCACATTAGGTCAACACTATCTCATTCCACATTAGGTCAACACTATCTCTCTCCACATTATGTCAACACTATCTCACTCAACATTAGGTCAACACTATCTCTTTCCATATTAGGTCAACACTATCTCCACATTAGCTCAACATTATCTCTCTCCACGTTAGGTCAACCATATCTCTCCACATTAGGTCAACATTATCTTTCCACGTTAGGTCAACACTATCTCTCTCCACATTAGGTCAAATTATCTCTCGCCACATTAGGTCAACACTGTCTCTGTCCACATTAGGTCAACACTGTCTCTGTCCACATTAGGTCAAAACTGTTTCTTTCCACATTAGGTCAATACTATCTTTCTCCACATTAGGTCAAAGTAATACCCCCACATTAGGTCAACACTATCTTTATCCACATTAAGTCAAGACTATCTCTTTCCATATTAGGTCAACACAATCTCCACATTAGCTCAAACACTATCTCTCTCCACATTAGGTCAACACTATCTCTTTCCCCATTAGATCAACACTATCTTTCTCCACATTAGGTCAACACTAACTCTCTCCACATTAAGTCAACACTGTCTCTGTCCACATTAGGTCAACACTGTCTCTCTCCACATTAGGTCAACACCATCTCTCTCTGCATTAGGTCAACACTATCTCTCTCCACATTAGGTCAACCCTGTCTCTGTCCACATTAGGTCAACACTGTCTCTATCCACATTAGGTTAACACTGTCTGTCCACATTAGGTCAACACTGTCTCTCTCCACATTAGGTCAACACCATCTCTCTCTGCATTAGGTCAACACTATTTCTCTCCACATTAGGTCAACACTGTCTCTGTCCATATTAGGTCAACACTGTCTGTCCACATTAGGTCAACACTGTCTCTGTCCACATTAGGTCAACACCATTTCTCTCTGCATTAGGTCAACACTGTCTCTGTCCACATTAGGTCAACACTGTCTCTCTCCACATTAGTTCAACACTATCTCTCTCCACATTAGGTCAACACCATCTCTCTCTGCATTAGGTCAACACTATCTCTCTCCACATAAGGTCAACACTATCTCTCTCCACATTAGGTCAACACTATCTCTTTACACATAAGGCCAACACTATCTTTCTCCACATTGGGTCAAAGTATCTCCCCCACATTAGGTCAACAGTCTCTTGCCACATTAGGTCAACACTATCCTTCTCCACATTAGGTCAAAGTATCTCCCCACATTAGGTCAACACTATGTTATCCACATTAGGTCAACACTATCTCTCCACATAAGTCAACACTATCTCCACATTAGATCAACACTGTGTCCACATCAGATCAACACTATCTCTCTCCACATTAGATAAACACTATCCTTATCCAAATTAGGTCAACACTATCTCCACATTAGGTAAACACTATCTTTATCCAAATTAGGTCAACACTATCTCCACATAAGGTCAACAATATCTCATTCCACATTTGGTCAACACTATCTCACTCCACATTAGGTCAACACTTATCGTTATCCATATTAGGTCAACACTATCTCTTTCCACATTAGATCAACACTATCTCTTTCACATTAGGTCAACACTGTCTTCCAATTAGGTCAACAGTATCTATCTCCACATTATTGGGTCAACAGTATCTCTCTTCACATAAGGTCAACACTATCTCATTCACATCAGGTTAACACTGTCTCTGTCCACATTAGGTCAACACTATCTCACTCAATATTAGGTCAACAGTTCTCTCTCCATATTGGGTCAATACTCTCTTTCCACATAAGGTCAACACTATTTCCACATAGGTCCACACTATTTCCACATAAGGTCAACACTATCTCTGTCTACATTAGGTCAACACTGCCTCACTACATTAGGTCAACACATCTTTATCCACATTAAGACAACACTGCCCCACATTAAGTCAACGCTATCTTTATCCACATTAGGTCAACACTTTCCACATTAAGTCAACACTGTCTTTATCCACATTGGGTCAAGACTATCTCCACATTTGGTCAACACCATTTCACTCCATGTTAGATCAATACTCTCTCCACATTAGGTCAACATTATCTTTATCCATATTAGGTCAACACTATCTCCGCATTAGGTCAACACTACCTGACTCCACATTAGGTCAACACTCTCTCCACATTAGGTCAACACTATCTCTTTCCACATTAGGTCAACACTATTCTTTCCAATTAGGTCAACACTATATCTCTCCACATTAGGTCAACACTATTCTCTCCACATTAGGTCAACACTATCTCTCTCCACATTAGGTCAACACTGTCTTTTCCACATTAGGTCAACACTATCTCTCTCCACATTAGGTCAACACTATCTCTTTCCACATTAGGTCAACACTGGCTCTTTCCACATTAGGTCAACACTATCTCTTTCCACATAGGTCAACACTATCTCTATCCCCATTAGGTCAACACTATCTCACTCAACATTAGGTCAACACTATCTCTTTCCACATTAGGTCAACACTATCTTTCTCCACATTAGGTCAACACTATATCTCTCCACATTAGGTCAACACTCTCTCCACATTAAGTCAACTTTATCTTTATCCACATTAGGTCAACACTATCTCTTTCCACATTAGTTCAGACATGATCTCACTCCACATTAGGTCAACAATATCTCTTTCAAATTAGGTCAACACTATCTCTTTCCACATTAGGTCAACACTATCTTTCTCCACATTAGGTCAACACTATATCTCTCCACATTAGGTCAACACTCTCTCCACATTAAGTCAACATTTATCTTTATCCACATTAGGTCACCACTATCTCTCTCCACATTTTGGTCAAACATTATCTTACTCCACATTAGGTCAACACTCTACCTTAGGTCAACACTATCTTTATCCACATTAGGTCAACACTATATCCACATTAGGTCAACACTATATCCACATTAGTTCAACACTATATACACATTAGGTAAACACTGTCTCTCTCACATTTGGTCAACACTATCTCTCCACATTAGGTCAACACTATATTCCACATTAGGTCAACACTGTCTCTCTCCACATTGGTCAACACTGTCTCTCCACATTAAGTCAACACTGTCTCTCTCCACATTAGGTCAACACTGTCTCTCTCCACATTAAGTCAACACTGTCTCTCTCCACATTAGGTCAACACTGTCTCTCTCCACATTAGGTCAACACTGTCTCTCTCCACATTAAGTCAACACTGTCTCTCCACATTAAGTCAACACTGTCTCTCTCCACATTAGGTCAACACTATCTCTCCACATTAGGTCAACACTGTCTCTCCACATTAGGTCAACACTGTCTCTCTCCACATTAGGTCAACACTGTCTCTCTCCACATTTGGTCAACACTGTCTCTCTCCACATTAGGTCAACACTGTCTCTCTCCACATTAGGTCAACACTGTCTCTCTCCACATTTGGTCAACACTATATCCACATTTGGTCAACACTGTCTCTCTCCACATTAGGTCAACACTGTCTCTCTTCACATTAGGTCAACATTGTCTCTCTCCACATTAGGTCAACACTGTCTCTCCACATTAGGTCAACACTGTCTCTCTCCACATTAGGTCAACACTGTCTCTCTCCACATTAGGTCAACACTGTCTCTCTCCACATTTGGTCAACACTGTCTCTCTCCACATTAGGTCAACACTATCTCTCTCCACATTAGGTCAACACTGTCTCTCTCCACATTTGGTCAACACTATATCCACATTTGGTCAACACTGTCTCTCTCCACATTAGGTCAACACTGTCTCTCTTCACATTAGGTCAACATTGTCTCTCTCACATTAGGTCAACACTGTCTCTCCACATTAGGTCAACACTGTCTCTCTCCACATTAGGTCAACACTGTCTCTCTCCACATTAGGTCAACACTTCTCTCTCCACATTTGGTCAACACTGTCTCTCTCCACATTTGGTCAACACTGTCTCTCTCCACGTTAGGTCAACACTGTCTCTTTCCACATTAAGTCAACACTGTCTCTCTTCACATTTGGTCAACATTGTCTCTCTCCACATTTGGTCAACACTGTCTCTCTCCACATTTGGTCAACACTGTCTCTCTCCACATTTGGTCAAAACTGTCTCTTTCCACATTTGGTCAACACTGTCTCTCTCCACATTAGGTCAACACTGTCTCTCTCCACATTGGTCAACACTGTCTCTCCACATTTGGTCAACACTGTCTCTCTCCACATTAGGTCAACACTGTCTCTCTCCACATTTGGTCAACACTGTCTCTCTCCACATTTGGTCAACACTGTCTCTCCACATTAAGTCAACACTGTCTCTCTCCACATTAGGTCAACACTATCTCTCTCCACATTTGGTCAACACTGTCTCTCTCCACATTTGGTCAACACTATCTCTCTCCACATTTGGTCAACACTATCTCTCTCCACATTAGGTCAACACTGTCTCTCCACATTAGGTCAACACTGTCTCTCCACATTTGGTCAACACTGTCTCTCCACATTTGTTCAACACTGTCTCTCTCCACATTTGGTCAACACTATCTCTCTCCACATTAGGTCAACACTCTCTCTCTTCACATTTGATCAACACTATCTCTCTCCACATTAGGTCAACACTGTCTCTCTCCACATTAGGTCAACACTGTCTCTCTCCACATTAGGTCAACACTATATCCACATTAAGTCAACACTATATCCACATTAAGTCAACACTTATATCCACATTATGTCAACACTGTCTCTCTCCACATCAGGTCAACACTGTCTCTCTCCACATTTGGTCAACACTATCTCTCCACATTAGGTCGACACTACATCCACATTAAGTCAACACTGTCTCTCTCCACATTAGGTCAACACTGTGTCTCTCCACATTAGGTCAACACTATATCCACATTAAGTCAACACTGTCTCTCTCCACATTAGGTCAACACTGTCTCTCTCCACATTTGGTCAACACTATCTCTCCACATTAGGTCAACACTATATCCACATTAAGTCAACACTGTCTCTCTCCACATTAAATCAACACTGCCTCTCTCCACATTAGGTCAACACTGTCTCTCTCCACATTAGGTCAACATTGTCTCCACATTTGGTCAACACTGTCTCTCTCCACATTAAGTCAACACTGTCTCTCTCCACATTTGGTCAACACTATCTCTCCATATTAGGTCAACACTATATCCACATTAAGTCAACACTGTCTCTCTCCACATTAAGTCAACACTGTCTCTCTCCACATTTGGTCAACACTGTTTCTCTTCACATTAGGTCAACACTATATCCACATTAGGTCAACACTATCTCTCCACATTTGGTCAACACTATCACCACATTAGGTCAACACTTCTCTCTCCACATTTGGTCAACACTGTCTTTCTCCAAACACATGAATAATCCCTGTATCATTTTTGTTTCCATTTCAATTGATGTTGCTGTCTTTGAAATAAACAAAAGCAGTGTTATTGTTTTTATTGTTATTGTTGTTGAAAGCCCAGCCGACTGTGTAGAGCCATATCAGGGATATAACCTGTTTCAAAACATACACAACATTCAAGTCGGGGGGGGGGGGGGGGGGAAGAAAAGAAAATCAAGTACACATGTCAATGCTTTCGCGCACATAATCTAAGGACATGCTTCTGGTGGTGACCACTCCGTCCAATTTATCGCACGGGGGATTTAAAAAACATACCTGAATACAAATATAAGCATACATAAGGCATAAATTACCCCAATTATCAATTCTAAGAAAAAGTACGTAAGACTTTATCGAACACATACAGGTGAATGGACCAATAAGGCAGAAAATAATAGGAAGAAATGACAAAAAGCAAGGGAACAAGGCAGAAACAAAGAGAGTAACCGAAAAGAGAAAATTTCTAGCACAGAATTTCCAGAAGGTGAGGATAATATTTATACTGGAGGAGCCCCTGACATCCCCATTGGGAAAATCTGCGTTACAAAAGCGACGATACATATACCGACAATAAATAGACAGGCCCCCCGACACACACCCGCACCCACCAATTTAACAGGGTCACCATGTCAGCAAAACAAACAGGGGCACAAATTTTGGGAGAGTTTTTTTTCTAAGTGCTATGATGATGAGAACTGGGATGACAGTGATAACGCTATGAACTTCTGTTGCAGGTTGAGACTGCGTGACAGGACTGCACTTTACGCTGACTTTCATGATTACCGGTATTTCCTGGCATCGTCCAGACCCGAGGGATACAGACACCTACGGTTGTTGATCAGGAAATTATGAGCAAGGCCTCAATAACGCGACCGTGACTCAACTGAGTGGACCCAGTTTTCCCAACGAGCCCATAGCACACTGACATCTGGATAGGCCGGTCGGGTCTGAAAGACCCCACAAATATGTTTTGGATTGATGGGGGTCTGAACCTACGACCATCCACTCAGCAGTCTGTTGTGCTGACCACTTCGTCACGTTGACTTATGTCTGTGATTATTAAGAGTAGGTTGGGCAACCGACTTCTTTCAAAAGGCCTGGAATCTTACCAAAGGTGCCATTAAAGTCATTTTACCATGTTGACTTATGTCTGTGATTATTAAGAGTAGGTTCGGTAACTGATTTCTTTCAAAAAGCCTGGAATCTTACCAGAGGGGCCATCAGGATCAATGAGGTAGGAGTAGCTGTCTGTAACTCCTGCCTGCCGGTATTTCTCACAGTTGGGCTCAATTCCTGGTGAAGACACGAATACAGTATGGAGATAAATAAATAGATATATACAGGAAAATACAACAATGCCAACAATAATTCGTATGTTTTCAGCTATACTGTCTTTAACACGAAAACACACATGCGCCCACGAAATCAAGCACACAGTTACACGCACACACCCGCAGGCACACACACACACACACACACACACACACACACACACACACACACACACACACACACACATATATATATATATATATATATATATATATACATATATATATATATATATATATATATATATATATATACATAATACATACATACATACATACATACATTCACGACACCAACAACAATAACAGTACGTTGAATTTTTTCCACACACACACACACAAAAGGGCAATAACAAATAAACAAAAGTTTTCTTTCAGCACAGACATAGTAAAGAGACTTAAACAATGATATGAGTTTTTTCCACCGTACACGGTAATATTTCACAATGCAATACAAAATGGTACAATAAAACACTTGAATACGATACAGTATATTGCGACATTATGCAAATACAAGAAATAGTACAAATAAGCAATACAATATAATGAACAATACAGTCCAACAGCGCAGTAGTTGACTACAATACACAATGTAACACAATACAGCAATACAGGATAGAACAGATCAGCACAATGAAAACGACACCAACCTTCAACTTAAAAGTGGGGGGGGGGGGGGGGGAACAGATCATCCTCGATTAACAAAAATGTCTACAATATAATAAAACAAAATACAATACAATATGATACAAAACATTGCAATGCGTATGCAAAACAAAACTATGCAACAAAACGCAACGCAACGCAACGCGACACGACACCACACAACACAACGCGATTAGCTCTTACGTGTTTCTGGCTTCTCCCAACTAATATATTACATTACATACAACACACCACCACCACTACCACAACCACCACAACAACAACAACAACAACGACAACAACACTCACGTACACAGACACATACACACACACAAACATACACCACACACACACACACACACATACACACACAACAACATACACACACACATATATATACATACACACATATACATATATACACACACACATATATATACATACACACATATACAATATATACACACACACATATATATACATACACACATATACATATATATACACACACACACATATATATACATACACACATATACATATATACACACACACATATATATACATACACACATATACATATATATACACACACACACATATATATACATACACACATATACATATATACACACACAGGCACGAACGCACGCATACACATCGTGTAATGTCACTCATAGTGAAAAGACGTGAAATCAAAGATCGAACACGCAAACACGCACACACATACACACATAGCTATGTATGCATAAGCATATCCATATACCCTTTCTCCACCTACGTTCCCGCCCCCCCCCCCACCCACCCCTTTATTTGTGTGTGTGTGTGTGTGTGTGTGTGTGTGTGTGTGTGTGTGTGTGTGTGTGTGTGTGTGTGTGTGTGTGTTGTGTGTCTAAAATCACGTAAAGTGGAAGGACAGTCAAGCAGTGACCAGCACCTCTACCAACACGTACAGAACAACCACCTATCGACTCACCAAACTGTTTCTCACTACACTGCAGGGGCCCGATCCTGAAGAAGTTGTCGCCAAAAGACGATTTGACTGTGATGATGGGCAGGTCTGTCTTGTTAATGATGAGACCGAAGTCCTTAAGACCCTCCCCGCCGCCTTCCACATTACAGTTACACTCCACGTTGTCTGAGTTGCACGTGTTGGTCAGTCCGCAAGGGCAGCTGTCCTGTTAAAGGTCACACAACATATGGTCAGGTCACCTCACTTCAATGCACCGGTTATTCAGAAATCATCATCATCATCATCATCACTATGTGCCATGCTGCATGGTGTTGGTGATCATGGCGCTCTTTACGAATCTGTCTTTTGTCCTTGCAACCCTTTTCTTCCCTATCCACTCTGCAAAACTGTTCCAACGTTTTCTCTCCGGATCTACCTGGTGCTCTTTTCCCCTCCAGCTTTCCTGTTGTGATTAGGTGCTCAATTTTATCTTGCCTCATAAAATGTCCTGTGAATGTTGTTTGTGTCTTCTACTTTTCTAGTTGTTCTTCTATTTTCTTTATTAATGTTCTTCTTGTGTTTGCTTCTCTCAAGTTTGACTCGTTTGTTTTCTTTGCTGTCCATGGAACTCTTACCAATTGTCTTAGAAATCACATTTCAGCTGCCTCGATCTTGTTTTGACCTTGCTTATTGATTGTCCAGATTGTTAATTGTACTGAATTAAAGTGACCAGGTTCACGTTGCTTATGGCTCAAAGTGCAATGATGACTATACAAGAATGAACCCAGTAGTGGGGACACAAGTCCTCAACAAGAATAAAACAACGTTTTGTATTATACAGTTTGAATTTTCACAAGGCAGTATTTCTACGCAAGGAATAAGTTCCACGTGCACCGCCACGAATTTCAAGTGATGGAAAATGACCCAAAAAGGAACACGTTGTAACCCTAACCCCTTTAAACTCTAAGCGCTAGCAAGGTATTTACATCATTTACTTGTAGGAAGAAGTCTTTGACCGGTAAAGTTGTATTTCACTTATTTTCATGTATTGCTATCACTGCATAAGTTTAACAGTTAATTCTAAACCAGAAAAAAACAAGGTTGTGCCGTTTGCTGTTATTTTGCACGAGAGGATTTCATGTTTTTTACTGATTACCATGACTTCAATCTTCTTGCTATTTAGCTGCAACCCTTTATTTTTGCCATTTCCATTATATTCACATGGTTTTGTAGGTCCCTTTCATTTTCTGCAATTAACACGGTGTCATCTGCGTAACGAATGGTGTTCATCATTTTCCTCCAACCATTAATCCAGGGTATTCTTCCAGGTTTCTCATAATGTCTTCGCTGAAAAGTGAAAACAGATCTGGTGACAGACACAGCTTAACTGACAGATATGCGCGATAAAATTAATTTCCTCATAAACTGGGGGATCAACGACAACACCAATCGTCTTGGCTGAATCACAAAGAACAACAGTAATGTCGCTCAGCTGGATAGAACAAACTTGTACGTGGAAAGCTTGTGTTTTGTGCCATTGCTTCAGTCTTGTCTTCGTTCAACTGTTAGCCTATTCTGTATCATCCAGTTCTGGATTTCCACACAACACGTCAGAAGCTTTGAAAAGAAGACATGAAAGATTTCCAGGACATGCACTGTTGTATAACTAGTAGCCTTACACACACACACACACACACACACACACACACACACACACACACACACACACACACACACACAACACACACACACACACACACGCACACACACACACACACATACACACACAACGTGGGCACACACATACAACGTGGACACAAAACACACAACACACACACACACACACACACACAACACTTGCAGAGAGACAGAGACAGAGAGAGAGACAGACATACAGACAGACAGACAGGCAGGCAGACAGACAGAGACAGAGAGAGACAGAGACAGACAGATAGAGACAGACAGACAGACAGAGGAGAGAGAGGCAGACAGAGAGAGAGAGACAGAGACAGAGAGAGACACAGAGAGATAGACAGAGGCAGACAGACAGAGAGAGCGAGAGACAGAGAGACAGAGAGAGACAGAGACAGACAGAGACAGACAGACAGACAGAGACAGAGAGAGAGAGACAGAGACAGACGGACAGACAGAGAAGAGATATACAGAGGGAGAGAGACAGCGACACAGAGAGACAGACAGAGACAGACAGACAGGCAGACAGAGACAGACAGACAACAGACAGAGACAGACCAGAGAGAGAGAGAGAGAGAGAGAGAGAGAGAGAGAGAGAGAGAGAGAGAGAGAGAGAGAGAGAGAGAAGGACTTACAGGTTGGTCGTTGGAACCGCCAGGGATGTAGGTGAGGGTACGACTGGCAGTCACGATCTCAAATCCCGATTTATCCATGGATCTTTGCTGCAGCAACATAAAACATAATGAAGCAGTGTGGACAGAATGTACACCTACGACATATACTGGACCTGTGGCCCAGCAGTTAAAGCACTTGCTCCACAGTTAGAGATCTCGGCTTCGATTCCTTAGCCAGACAGGGATTTATCTCCCCTCCTGGCCCCTTCCCACTGAACCTAGAGCTGTGGTCCTGATAACTGGGATCAGACGATAAACTCGAGTCTTGTAAGCAGTATTTGAGCTGAAATATTTAGACCATGCGATCAGAAACACCAAAACAGATTTTGATGTCAACGTCTTGCAGGGGAAGGTTGAAGCGAGGAGAAGAAATGGACGTCCGCACAACTTCCTGTTTCAGCAACATCACTGAAGTCTGTGGTCTGTGAGATCTAGAAGGACGCCCACAGATATCTCAATCGAGTGACCTGGAGAAGACTTGTGACGTCGAACGTGGCTCCTACCGCCGATCCCAGAGAGGGGGAGAGGTGGGAGGTGAGGTGAGGTGAGGTGAGGTGAGGTGTATGCAGTATGCACATGACGTCAAGTCTTTATCCACCTGACAGTGATACCCGTCAATTAACCCTTCGATTCTCGCATCCTATCCACCAACTACAAAAAAACTGAACCCTTTGACTCCTTCATCCTGTCCACCAACTTCCTGCAGGATGATTGTGGATAACGTGAGGTAATGAAAGGGTTAAATTTTTGGTTTCCTAGTGTGGTTGGCAATGCAGGATGCTGGTGGTCAGGGCGAACATTCATTACAAACATTATACCGTACATGAAATCATTATTTGGCATTATAAGATAAATGCTGTCTGTATGTCTGTAAATCAATAATCAGAAACATAATCAAATTTTCAGCTTCATTCATACAGTTGCCGATCACCAACCCTCCCTAACTGCTGGCATGGCGTAAAGCCGTTGGACACGAAAATGCACATAAAAAGGAAATCAAAGCACGAATATCCTTACCCTTCCCAACACTACCACCATCACCATCACAACAACAACAATAACAACAACAACTACAAGACACACAGACTCACACACTGAGATACACACACACACACCACACACACACACACACACACACACACACACACACACGCACGCACGCACGCACGCACGCACAGCACACGCCGCACAGCACGCAGCACATTATGTTTGTACATGACATGTGACGTTAACAGATAAACAAACAAAAACTCACTGCAATACCAAAAAACGCGTCTATATCATGTACGTTAGACAAAGAAATTAACAGATAAAAGTTTTAAAAATTTAGTTCATAGGTTCAAGTGACCGGCTGACTGAATGATGAAGCACTGACCAAATTAATTATCAATTACCACACGGATTCACTGACTGACTGATTGACCGATTGACTGACTGACTGACTGATTGACTGACTGATTGATTGACTGACTGCCTGATTGATTGACTGCCTGCCTGATTGATTGACTGGTGTTGATTGATGACTGACTGACTGACTGACTGACTGACTGACTGGTTGATTGACTAATTGCTCGATTAATAGACAGACTGCCTGAATGACATACTGACTAACTGACCGACCGTCTAACTGACTGACTGACTGATTGACTGATTGATTGACTGATTGCTCGATTAATAGACAGACTGCCTGCATGACTTACTGACTGACTGACCGTCTAACTGACTGACTGACTGACTGACTGGTTGATTGACTGACTGACTGACTGATTGACTGATTGCTCGATTAATAGACAGATTGCCTGCATGACTTACTAACTGACTGACCGTCTGACTGACTGACTGACTGACTGGTTGATTGACTAATTGCTCGATTAATAGACAGACTGCCTGCATGACTTATTGACTGACTGATTGACTGACTTACTGACTGACTGACTGATACTTACAATGCAGTTGTACTCGATGCTCTGTGAGCAGAAGGCAGACCCCTCAATAACTTGCTGCACGTCAGGCCCAGGAACCAAGTACTCGATCTTTTCCCCATTTGCTGCTGTTCTGTTCACCAGCAGCCTGAAATCATGGACACGGCTGTTGAAACTGCCAAACAGAGTTCTCGTCTGGTATTGGTGCTGCCGAAGTTTTCCCATAATTGTTGGTGACTGCAAACTTTTTCCCCATAATTGGAACTGCCATACAGTGTTTTTAATCTGGTGTTGGTGATTGTAAAGTTTTCCCAATATCTATTGGTGACTGCAAACTTTTCCCCCATAATTGGAACTGCCATACAGTGTTTATAATCTGGTGTTGGTGATATTGTAAAGTTTTCCCATAATTGTTGGTGATTGTAAAGTTTTCCCATAATTGTTGGTGATTGTAAAGTTTTCCCATAATTGTTGGTGATTGTAAAGATTTCCCATAATTGTTGGTGATTGTAAAGTTTCCCCATAATTGTTGGTGATTGTAAAGTTTTCCCATAATTGTTGGTGATTGTAAAGATTTCCCATAATTGTTGGTGATTGTAAAGTTTCCCCATAATTGTTGGTGATTGTAAAGTTTTCCCATAATTGTTGGTGATTGTAAAGTTTCCCCATAATTGTTGGTGATTGTAAAGTTTTCCCATAATTGGAACTGCCCTACAATGATTTTATCTGGTGTTGATGACTGTAAACTTTTCCCATAATTGGAACTGCCCTACAATGATTTTATCTGGTGTTGGTGATTGTAAAGTTTCCCCATAATTATTGGTGACTGTAAATTTTTTACCATAATTGGAACTGCCCTACAGTGATTTTATCTGGTGTTGATGACTGTAAACTTTTCCCATAATTGGAACTGCCCTACAATGATTTTATCTGGTGTTGGTGATTGTAAAGTTTCCCCATAATTATTGGTGACTGTAAACTTTTCCCATAATTGGAACTGCCCTACAGTGTTTTTATCTGGTGTTGGTGATTGTAAAGTTTCCCCATAATTATTGGTGACTGTAAACTTTTTCCCATAATTGGAACTGCCCTACAGTGATTTTATCTGGTGTTGGTGATTGTAAAGTTTCCCCATAATTATTGGTGATTGTAAACCTTTCCCCATAATTATTGGAGATTGCAAAGTTTTCCCATTATTGTTGGTGATTATAAAGTGTTCCCATAATTGTTGGTGACCGTAAACTTTTTACATAATTATAACTGCCATACAGTTTTCTTGTCTGCTGATGGTGATTGTAAACTTTTCCCATAATTATAACAGTCCTACATTGTTCTTAACCGCTGTTGATGACTGTAAACTTTTTCCATAATTATAACTGCCATACAGTGTTCTTCTCCGCTGTTGGTAATTGTAAATCATTTTCCCATAACTGTCCTACATTGTTCTTGCCTGCTGTTGGTGATTGTAAACTTTTCCCATAATTATAACTGCCATACAGTGTTCTTGTCTGCTGTTGGTGATTGTAAATCATTTTCCCTCAATTGTAACTGCCCTCATCACACCTCTC
This sequence comes from Monoplex corrugatus, assembly GCA_030674185.1. Lineage (NCBI taxonomy): Eukaryota > Metazoa > Mollusca > Gastropoda > Littorinimorpha > Ranellidae > Monoplex > Monoplex corrugatus. Next base: position 53,879,736 of record JAPXFY010000023.1, read on the forward strand.
TCTCTCACTCTTTAATTTCTCCTCAGCTCACCCCTCAATTGTAACTGCCCTCATCACACCTCTCTCTCTCTCTTTCTCTCTTTAATGTCTCCCCACATTACCCCCACCTCTCTTTCTCTCTTTCTCTCTCTTTAATTTCTCCTCACCTCACCCCAACTCTCTCTCTCTTTATTTAATTTCTCATCACTTCACTCCAACTCTCTCTCTCTCTCTCTCTCTCTCTCTCTCTCTATCTATCTCTATCTATCTGTCTTTAATTTCTCTTCACCTCACCCCACCTCTCTCTGTCTCTCTCTTTCTGCTTCTCTGTGTGTCTTTAATTTCTCTTCATCTCACCCCACCTCTCTCTGTCTCTCTCTTTCTTCTTCTCTGTGTGTCTTTAATTTCTCCTCACCTCACCCCACCTCTTTCTCTCTCTCTTTAACTTCTCCTCACCTCACCCCACCTCTTTCTCTCTCTTTAATTTCTCCTCACCTCACCCCACCTATCTCTCTCTTTTTAATTTCTCCTCGCCTCACCCCATCACTCTCTTTAATTTCTCCTCACCTCACCCCACCTCTCTCTCTCTCTCTTTAATTTCTCCTCACCTCACCCCATTTATCTCTCTCTCTCTCTAATTTCTCCTCACCTCACCCCACTTATCTCTCTCTCTCTAATTTCTCCTCACTCACCCCACCTCTCTCCAATTTCTCCTCACCTCACCCCATCTCTCTCTCTTTAATTTCTCCTTACCTCACCCCACCTCTCTCTCTCCAATTTCTCCTCACCTCACCCCATCTCTCTCTCTTTAATTTCTCCTCACCTTACCCCACCTCTCTCTCTCCCCATTTCTCCTCACCTCACCCCATCTCTCTCTCTTTAATTTCTCCTCACCTTACCCACCTCCCTCTCTCTCTTTAATTTCTTTTCACCTCACCTCACCCCATCCCACCCCTCTCTCTCTCTCTCTCTCCTTCTCTTTGCCTTCCACTTACTTCTCTGCAGGAATCTGAATGATGCCGACATGGCGGTAATCGTCCTGGTTACAGAAGACCAGGAACGGTCTGTGGGGTCCCCTGCCATCCATGTCGATGTACATTGGCTGATCCTCCCTGAGACCATACCAATACTTGGCCTCGTGACAATTCTTGGGGATGTCTGTAAAAACAGAAAACTATCATAATAACCAGTCACTGTGGCGTTTTGACTGGCAAAACAGACTAGTTATCAAGAAATTGCGGAAAAACGAAACACACGACCGTGTCGTTTTGACTGACATTTAGAGGGGATGGGCGCCGCCCCTTGTAATGCAGGGCCCCGGGAAAGGCTGAGTTCTCTGTCACCTTACTTCCCCTACGACCCCAGGGTTATGGAACTATCGAGGTAGGACCTCAGGACCTGGCCAGCTATTGGGTTTATGTGCAGGCTTAAGGCTTGTGCCGTGATCATTCTGGATCTTCTCCATCACATGGCACCTGTGACGATAGTCCACATGGAATTCATTCCGAGCGCGGAGACGTCATCTTGAGAAATCGAAATTGAAACTGAAACTGAAACTGAAACTGGCAAAACTGACTAGTTATCAAGAAACAGAGGAAACCAGACACACAGGACTGAAGCGTTTTGACTGGCAAAACAAACTAATTATCAAGAAAATGCAAAAACTATACAATAGAACAGATAGAACGGGAACACGTATTTAATTCACATTACAAGACTGGGCTAAATTTTCGGTCGACTTGCTTTGTTTTTGTCAAGTGCACACAAATGAAAACAAAGAAACAACTATACAAAAGATAGGGGAAAACAGAACTTCCATGATGTTTCATTGGGTAGCTCCATAATATTATGATACCACAGAGAAAGAAAGAGGATGAAGAGAATGAAGAGCACAGAGTGAGGAGGAGAAGAATGAACAATACATGTAAATAAATGAATGAATGAGGACTGATTGGAGTCGACTGATTAATGTTAATTGACTGACTGGCAGACAAACGATATTACTGGACTCCACTGATTAATGTTAATTGACTGACTGGCAGACAAACGATATTACTGGACTCCACTGATTAATGTTAATTGACTGACTGGCAGACGAACGATATATGGAAGGACTGATTGGAGTCGACTGTGATGGTGATTCTCATCATCATCATCATCATCATCATCATCATCATCATCATCACATCATCATCACCATCACCATCATCATCATCACCATCACCATCATCATCATCACCATCATCATCACCACCATCACCATCACCATCACCGTCACCATCATCATCATCACCACCATCACCATCATCATCATCATTGTTATTATTATCAGTAGTAGTAGTAGTAGTCGTGTCGTTGCTTTTGTTATGAAGTACTCACCGAAGGGTTCTGGTCCACAACGGAGTTTGCCCACGAAGTAAGAGCCGGCCCGACTGCCTTTGGTGGGGAAGGAAACTTTCTTCACAGGCAGCTGATCCTTGTTCACTATCAGGCCCGCGTCCTCGCCCTCTTCCCCGAACCCACAGTTACACATGTTAGGGCACTGCTGCATCTGTCCGCAGGCACACTGCAACACAACCCCCACAGTCCTCAGTCGGCCCTGTAAACGCTGCAGGCGGGGAGGGGGAGGGATGGGGTGCAAGGTAGGAGAGGGGGATCATCAAAGGGTGGGTGTGGATGGATGTAACTGCACTGTACCTTCGTTCTCTCTTTTAGAAAGAAATCCTTTTTTTTCTGTTTTGGGGCCAACAACATGGAACTCAAAACTTTTTTTTAAGGATCATCGCATTCAGGAAGGTTACCTTTGTGCTCACCTTTTTATTTTTTCGTCCCATTTTCTCCGCCACACATACATGTACACACACATACATACATGCATACATACATACATACATACATACATACATACATACATACATGCACACACATACATGCACACATACACACATACATACATACATACATGCATACACATACACACACACATACTTACATACATACACACACATACATACGTACATACATACATACATGCTTACACATACACACATACTTACATACATACATGCATACATACATACGTACATACATACATACACACATACATACATACATACATACATACATACACACACATACACACACATAATTACATACATGCATACATACATACATACATACATGCACACACATACACACACATACATACATACATGCATACATACATGCATACA
>JAPXFY010000023.1:53887947-53897947 GCA_030674185.1 Monoplex corrugatus
GCGTTTCTTTCTTTCTTCCCCTCCGTTCTCTCCCTCAAATGCCTCCTGGTGGACTGACGGGAGGGCCATCGGATCTTGTCAAAAAGCCGTAACTATTAGTTTTCTTTTTCTTAACTGAAGTCAGCAGATTTTCATACGGCGCAGTGTAACACTTAATGGTTTGACGCAATTGTTCATTGGTGATGCGCTCAGTTGTATTGATGTTGGTATCCTGCACCAGTCTTCGTGGTGTAGTGGTTAACGCAACGGACTACCGACTGGAAGGTTGTTGGTTCGAATCCCCATCAGTCCTTTCAAAAACTGTATCATTGTGGGATTTTTCGGCTTTAACCGGCTCCTACCCAGAGTTGGGCGTGCTATGGGCTCATTGGAAAGACTGGACCCACACAGTCGAGTCTCATCCACTTCAAAGATGCGTCATTGAGGGTGTTGCTCATATCTTACGACCAACAGCGCATGTGTCTGTATCTCTCGGGCCTGGTTGACGCCAGGGATATATTATGATAGCAGTAGTAGAGTACAACCCTGTCACGCAGTCTCAGTCCTAGATGGAACTCCATAGCATCATGATTACCATCCACATCGACATCATCATCATTCGTATAATAAAAACTGTTACAGCTTCTGAGGCCATTAAAGTGGCGTAGAAAATGGGACGAAAAGAAAAAAAGGTGAGCACAAAGGTAACTTCCTTGAGTACAGTGATCCTTTAAAAAATATGTTGGTATCTTGCGCTAACATCTCGTTTCCACGGCTCGGATCTGTCTTTCCAAAAACCGCTGTGAAGTTCCATGTCTCACGTGCTTACAGGAAGATGGAATATACCAGCCATGTAAGAGTCTGATCTTGTGTTTCATGGAGATGTTCTTGTCTTTCCATGGTTTTCGATGTTACGTGAATGTTTCACGCGCTTGTGTTGAAGACCACGATGCCATTTTTTTTAGCATAATAAAATTGACTTGACCTGTGGACATGCATGCCCTTCAATCAATGAATCAATTAATTAATCAATCGATCAATCAATCAGTCAACCAGTCAGTCAGTCAGTTTATCAAAGTAATAAACGAACTGTCTAATAACTGACTGACTGACTGACTGACTCAGTGACTGACTGCTGACTGCCTGACTGACTGTATGACCGACTGAATGAATGAATGAACCAACAAAATTGACCATTCAGGAAACCAAGCAATTAATGAATGAATCAAACAGTCAATCGATAGGTTGGGGTGTGTGTGTGTGTGTGTGTGTGTGTGTGCATGTGTGAGTGTGTGTGTATGTGTGAGAGGTGTGTGTGTGTGTGTGTGTGTGTGCATGTGTGTGTGTGTGTGCATGTGTGAGTGTGTGTGTGTGTGAGTGTGTGTGTGTGTGTGTGTGTGTATGCATGTGTGTATGTGTGTGTGCATGTGTGTGTGTGTGTGTGTGAGTGTGTGTGTGTGTGTGTGTATGCATGTGTGTATGTGTGTGTGCATGTGTGTGTGCGTGTGCGTGTGTGTGTGTGCGTGTGTGTGTGTGTATGTGCGTGTGTACGTGTGTGTGTGTGTGCGCGCGCGCGCGCTGTGTGTGTGTGTGTACGTGTGTACGTGTGTGTGTGTACGTGTGTGCTTGTGAGAGCGTTCGTGTGAGCATTAGAATGTCTCTGTTTTATTGTATGTCTGTTCTAGTGAGCTATACGCTTGAAACTTTGGTGTATCACATCATCGTCATTATCATCATCACCCCAACTACCGCCTAATACTTTTACTATCACTAGCATTATCATCATCACCAATGTGTTCATCATCATCGTCGTCATTGTCATCAGCAGCAGCATCAACAACACTCCTAGTGAGGTTCGCGTAATGAAAGCACTTATCTTTTATCATCAGCATCGTCGTCGGCATTCTTATCATCACTCAAAACATCTTAGGGAGTCGTCGACATCATCATCACCATCATCATCATCATAGTCGTCGTCGTCCTCGTCTTCGTCATCGTCGTTACCATCACCACCACCAACAATGTGTTCATCATCGTCGATGTCGTCGTCGTCATCATCATCATCATCATTATCACCACCATCACCACCACCACCAATGTGATCATCATCATCATCATCATCATCATCTCATCATCATCATCAATGTGTTTCATCATCATCATCTCATCATATCATCATCATCTCATCATCATCATCATCATCATCATCATCATCTCGTCATCGTCATCGTCATCATTTGGTGGTTGTTGTTTTGCTGTTGTTATCGTTGTTGTTGTTATTATTGTTGTTGTTGATGATGATGTTTTCGACACTTTTGTTGTTGAGGAAGTTAGTGTTAATGTTGCTGTCATCATCATCACGGTTGTTGTTGTTGTTGTTGTAAATGTTATTGTTGTCACAGTCGTTATTGTAGTTGTTGTCATCGTCTGTTCTTGTCGTTGCTATTGTTGCTGTTGTTATTATTTCTGTTGCTGTTGTTATCGTCGTCGTCGTTGTTGGTATTGTTGCTATCATCATCACGGTTGTTGTTGTCGTCATTGTTGTCACCATTGTTGCTATTTTTGTTGTTATTTTTCTTCTTGTCGGCGCTGTCGCTGTTGTCGTTACTTTTATTGTTGTTGTTGTTGTTGCTGTTGATGTTGTTATTGATGAATGGTCGGTGTTATAGTTGTTATTGGACTGATTTTTACCTCTATAGCAGGCTTGGGTCCTTCTCCGTCTATGTCCACTTCGAAACGGCCGCCCTTGAAGGAACTGTCTCTCTCCAGTAGTTGTTGACACGTTGTTGGGTATTCTTTGAACAGTTTGCCAAATTTATATTTTATGTATTTTATTTATTTATTTATTTATTTACTCATCCATTTATTCATCCATTTATGTATCCATTTCTTTATTTACTTATTTGTTTTTCTATTATATTCTTTATTTATTTATTTATTTACTTTTATATTCCTTCATTCATCTATTCATTTACTGATTCATGCAAATACTTATTCATTTATTTATTTATTTATTTATCTATTCATTAATTCGTTTTTTTTTTTTTATTTATTTACTTATTTATGTATCATGTCCCAAAGAACATCCGAGAAATGCTGAAGAAGTACTTTCATGGCTTCTCAGTGCGGTTCTCCACAAAAGAGTACACAACAGACTGGATCAATTTGGAAGTACATGTAGGCATAGCCATGGGCTGTGCATATTCTCCAATACTGTGCGTGTTGCCAATGGAGGTCATCTTGAAAGCAGTAGTGAGGAGTTCAGGTTCAGATGACCTCGGAAACGGACACCAAATCCCCCCTCTAAAAGCTTCCGTGGACGACACCACAGCGCTTTCCACAAAAGAAGAAGAAACAGATAAGATCCTGAAGCTGTTAGACGAGTTAGTTGCCTCATCTAGGATGAGTTTAAACCTAAAACATGACGGTGCCTCATACTGAAGAAAGGTAAAATAGCCGAAATAGTAACCTTTACTATCGCCAGTCAATCCATTCCAACAGTAACAGAAGAACCAGTCATAAGATTCGGAAGGTGGTATGCTGACTCCCCGAAAGATACAAAACAGGGGGTAAGGAATCCAAGCAAATGGCAAGAGAAAGCCTGCAAGTAACAGACAAGAGTGGCCTTCTTGACAAATACAAAATATGATGCCTGCAGTTCATGCTGATTCCAAAGCTCCTCTGGCTTCTATTGATATGCGATATCTGTACTAGTACAGTGGAATCAGTAGAGACCAAAGTCAACAAATTCACAAGGAAATGGCTTGGTGGCCCAACGGGTCTCACTGACGTTGCGCTCTATTGTTGCCAGGCAAAAGCTGAAGCTACCACTAAGATACATTGTTGAGGAATACAAAGCGGGAAGGTCAGGCTAGGCACCTTAACATGCTTGAAGACTCGGGAGAGACGAGAACTGGCAGAAAATAGCAAGTCCAAGAGACAGTAGATTCAGTGAAGGACAGCCCCATGGTCAGAGAAATAATAGGACACACGCAGATCAATAGGCAGGACTGGAATAAAAAGAATGTATGGTTACCAAAGACTAACAGAAAAAGGGGTGCAATCATGCAAGATATGAAGAAAGAAGAGGATGCCAAAAGACTTCAGAATGCAGTTTAACAAGGCCAACTAGAGCAATGGACAACATGGGAAAGTCACTCCAAAGAAGTCAAAGTTGGAATGACACGTGGCATATGGCCCCTTCTCAGAATCGGGTTCATCCTCACATCTGTCGTCGAATGCAAATCTGGTGAAATGGGGGGAATCAGATAACTTTGCTTGCCCGCTCTGCCAGGGCAACCAAACTGTGGAACATGTCCTGAGCACATGCAAAGTAGCGCTGACCCAAGAAGGTATAAATGGAGGCACAGTCAATTGCTTCAAAAAAAATCGCACAAGCGATCAGTACCGTCTGCGGAAAAACTTGCCATCAGACGCTCTGGCAGCCTTGACAAATACAAAATATGATGCCTGCAGTTCATGCTGATTCCGAAGCTCGTCTGGCTTCTATTGAAATGCGATATCTGTACTAGTACAGTGGAATCAATAAAGACCAAAGTCAACAAATACACGAGGAAATGACTGTAAATGACTGTGTAGACAGCAGGAGACAACAAACTGTGGCCCGAAAAAACCGCGACATCCAGAGCAAAGAAGCAGGTCTGTTGCTTGGGGCGGACGACTGGGAGTGCACAGCAGATGTTCCACTATGAAAAGACACCAAGAAATCATCAGCAAACGTGGCATGAGACCGGACATAGTTCTCCAATCTAATCATCAAAACAAATGATCCTGATCGAACTCATTGTGCCGTATGAAAGTAGAATGGAAGAAGCCCATACCTGCAAGACTGAAAAATATGCCAGTCTAGCCAGCAACTTGAGGACATCTGGCTTTCAAGTTAAAGTCCTCGTCACAGAGGTTGGCGCAAAGGGATTTATGGGCACGTAAGCCAATGAACTCATAAAACAGGTCTCAATTTAAGAAAAAGATCACCAGAGACCTAATAGCAATGCCAGAAGCAGCTAAAAAATGTTCCTGTTGAATTTGGTCAGGGAGGAACTAAGTGGAGTTCATACGGTTAAAGATCCTATCTATGCTGCCGGTGTCCAATAGCTAAGTTGTAAACACATCCATCACAACCCAAGTGAAGGATAGATTTTCTGAAAAAAAAAGAAAGAAAGAAGATATTGGCGACAACAGAGGGCGTCCAGGAGTCATGACCTGGATGTAAGGAGTTAAGGGCCCAAATACTTGCTTGACATGGGCTTCTCCTCCGTCTGTGTCGAGAGATTCCTGCTACTGTCTCGCCATAGACCAGTAATAATCCCCACAAATTGCAAATAAATGGATTTTGAAGCAGCGTGACCAAGACCCCCATAATTCTGCCCCACATTACATCATCGATGGAACATGAGTCTCAAATTACTTTAAAAAAAAGTATGAGACTGGTTGTTTAACATTCACACTTTTTTTTGCATTACATATGAGAATGCATTTTTAGCAATAATGTAAGATTATTTACAAGCAAAGGTAAAACACAAACCAGTATCAAAATATATACCTAAATATTTGGAACTATTTACCACAGGAATAGAAATTTCATCGCAAATCCATGGTTTTCTCGCTGTAATATGCAATATATCCTCTTTTTCTAAATAGCATGATACTGTTATTCATCATATTTACTTTAAATCGAAGTTCGCAGGCTGGTCTTCCTAAACTGATCGTGATTGCAAACCATTAACAGCTAACAAAACAATAGAATGTTGCACCACGTCTCCCTGATGTGATCACTTTAGAAGTCATCCACAAATAAAATAAAAAGGTGAGGCTACATACATCTCCTTTTTTCACACCAGAGGTATAATTAATGTAGTTTTGTGAAAGCAGCACTACATCGCACTCTTGCCTTCACTTAATCATACATACTCATAATGCATTTGTACAGTTTTCCATGAATACAATTTTTAAGCAAACCAGGCCAAAGTATAGCTATCAACATAGTCAAATGCTTTTCAAAATCAATTTTTAAAAATCAAATTCAATAAAACAAACGTAGAATTAACGATTAAGACACAACTGTTTCTGCACAAAAGCGAGAGAGAGAGAGAGAAAGAGGAGAGAGACGGAGAGAAGAGGGAGGGAGAAACAGGGAGGGAGAGACAGACAGACAGACAGACAAACAGACAGATAGACAGACAGATAGACAGATAGACAGACAGAGAGAAAGAGAGAGTTTGAGACAGGAACTTTACTTAATTTGTTACGGCCCTTATGTCAAGGGGTACATTCCATTTTATAACAACAATATCAAAAATATTAAGACATTGTAACATGAATAAACATGGACAATGCAGTCCATTTTTCTACCTTCGTAGAGACAGACAGACAGACAGACAGACAGCCAGACATACACACAGACAGACAGACAGACAGACAGACAGACAGACAGAGAGAGCACGCATAAGAACCAGAGCGATTTTTGCTTACAAAAGGGGTGAAATAAGCAATGTATATGCTTTATTACGTCTAACGGTCGTCCAAAAAGGGTGTACACTATTCACACTACATACAAATCATATAAGAATCAACATGAAATTTCACTAGTGCAAACATTAAATAACAATAGATTTCAAAGAATCACAGTTTAAGTTTTTTGTTTATACAAACTAGTCTGATCTGTATAAAAAATAAAAACATTTGTGACTGATCTGGTTGTCAGAGAGAAGAAGGGAGATAGACAGACAATACCAGAATAAGACAGACGTAAACAGACCAAAAGACAGGCAAAGAACTCACTCTTGCAGGTTCGGGTAACCTTTCCAAATAGAAACCATTCGAACAACGACATTCATATGAGCCATTTGTGTTCGTGCAATATGAACCCGTTGAGCAGACAGGCGTAGCACATTCGTTTATATCTGCACACATCGTGTTTTTGTTCGTTTATTGTTGATTATTATTGTTATTATTATTATTATTATTATCATCATTATTATTATTATTAATATTATTATTTTTTATTATCATTATTATCATTGTTGTTGTTATTATTATTATCATTATTATTTTTATAGTAGTAGTAGTAGTATTCATCAAGCGCCCTGCCATATGGCGTTGGCGATCATGGCCCTCCATATGCATCTATCCCCTGTTGCCGCAATGACATCTTCCACCCTCTCTGTCCTCAGCCACTCTGCAAGTCCGTCCAGTATTTTTTCCCTGGGTCTACCTGGTGCTCTCTTTCCCTCCAGCTTTCCTGTTGTGACCAGGTGCTCTAATTCCCCTTTCCTCATAAATGGCCTATAAATGTAGCCTGTCTTTTCCTAATCTTCCTTATGAATGACCTTCTTGTGTCTGCCTCCATCAAGACTGTCTCGTTTGTTTTCTTTGCTATCCATGGAACTCTCTTATTATTATTCCTGCAAAAAAAAAAAAAAGGGGGGGGGGTGGCGGGGGGGTGGAAGGGGTGGAGGGAGATTGTTTCGTATAAACCATCAAGAGATTTGTCTCTCTGTCTGTGACAAATGTGTGCTAGACTCTGGAAACACACACAAATGGAATGAGATCGCGCATTTAATCAAGAAAACAAGAAAGACCCCCAACCGTTATTGCTATATCGTTGCTTAAAGCTCAGCCTACTGCGTAGAGCAGTATCAGGGCCATAGCCATCATAAGAAGTATACCTTTTCTCGCAGAAGATTATGAAAGAAAAACCTGTAAAAGAAAGTTAAGTACACCCACCAATGTATTCGTACACATAATCCAGTGATATAGCCCTGGCGTTGACTATTCCGTACAATTTATCACCAGGTGAATTAACAAAAACACACGGAAGCACAAATTTAAACATAACCATGGACAGTAAAGCATACATATATAAAACATATATAAAAACATATAAAAAACATATATAAAACATATAAAAACATATATAAAAACATATATAAAAACATATATAAAAACATATATAAAAACATATATAAAACAATATAAAACATATATAAAAACATATATAAAAACATATATAAAACATATATAAAAACATATATAAAAACATATATAAAAACGGGCCTAAATCACGTAAAATAGCTTCTGCATATCACATTTCCTTAGAGCCAAAATTGCACTTCATAATATACCCAATCCTCAATCCTATGAGAAAGTATGTAAAATTTTTATCAAACACATTGAAGCACATTCATTTTTCGTCCGTTTCCGGAGGACTAGAAGTTTAGTTCGATTTTCCAATCAAACTGAGGAGAAGAGTCAAGGTCTCAATGGAGAATGAACTCTGGAACGTCGAGTTTAGTTATTGGCAGGCGAACATCTGAACCATTCTGCCACTGTTCTCCTTGAGCACATTCTCAGAAATTTCTGACATGTTCATTCTGTGTTGACTGTTGTTGCCCTCTTTTCAATTCACGTTAAGCTTTGTGTCACGTGATACTGTCTTCATAATGACAGTAATGTCTGCCACTGTGCTCACTTCACGTAAAGTTTTCTTTCTACTGATGCGTTTTCAAGGTCATGGTGAATTTGAGAAGTATGAAATCTAGAGTTTCTGAGAGGATTAGATAAAAGGGAGAATGTCAAATTGGACCGGCGATCTTGTTTTCATTCATCACCATCATCATCATCATCATCATCATCATCATGTGTCCTGCCGCATGGCGTTGGCAATCATAGCCCTCCATATGTATCCCTAGTCGCTGCAAGTACATCTTCCACCCTCTCTGTCCTCAGCCTCCCTGCAAGTCCGTCCAATATTTCTCCATGGGTCTACCTGGTGTTCTCTTTCCCTCCAACTTTCCTGTTGTGACCAGGTGCTCTAATTCCCCTTTTGTAATAAAATATCATAAATGTTGCTTGTCTTTTCCTAATCCTCTTTATCGATGATCTTCTTGTGTCTGCCTACATCAAGACTGTCTCGTTTGTTTTCTTTGCTGTCCTTGGAACTCTCAACATTCTTCTTAGCAACCACATTTTAGCTGCCTTAATCTTGTTCTTGTTTTCATTACATATTACATGTAGTATTATTAGTTTATCCTCTGCTTAACCAACGTGAAAAAAAGGTGCTTACCTTCACAGTGTGTACCATTTCCAAGAAAGCCAGGATTACAAACGCACACAGACACGTTGCATCTCGCGAAGTCATGACAGTGGTCGTCACTGTAGCACTTATCTGTTTAACACGACACATAAACATACACACACGCACATATACAACAACACACCACGCATGCACACACAAATACATTATATAACACAATCATAACCGCTATTATCAACTTAAGCCGCTGAAATACGGTACAACCATGTAGTAGAAGATTTCGATGATTATACACAGAATTCCATATTCAGACCATTATTCCAAAGATGTCTATCACGGCAAAAGTTACCCAATGAAAAAATACGTATGAAAACGCATGAAAAACCCAGACTGAGTTATAGAGAAGAAAGATTTGCATGATACTGGAATGAATCATATCTGGAATAAACAATCAGCTGTGAATAAACGAAAACTTAAACTTGCAATAAATAAAAAACCGGATTAAAAGTATATCTGTTTTGTGGAATCAACAAAAAGTACAAACACATCACGAATATTTTTATAATACAATTTTATAATATAATCTCAAAGCTAAAAAAAACCCTCCAGAACCAAAGCAGGTTGTGCAAGGATTGCTAGTTGTGGATTATCTCCGACAGTTCACTCCCAACCTGCGTTCTGAGGTCTTCGCACACACACACACACACACACACACACACACACACACACACACACACACACACACATACACACACACACACACACACACACACACACACACACACACACACACACATACAACACACACACACACACACATAACACACACACACACACACACATACACACAACACACAACACACCACAACAATACACACACAACACACATTACACATACAACACACAAAAAACACACACACACATACAACACACAACACACACACCACACACACAAGCACACATAAA
>JAPXFY010000023.1:53902947-53935447 GCA_030674185.1 Monoplex corrugatus
ACGAAAACTTAACTCTAACAATTAACTTCAACAATATGAAGAGAAATTATAACACTAATACACAAACCGCATAAAAGTTAAAGTAATGCGTTAACAGGACTGTGAACTAATGATTCTGAAATTTTAACTAATAAAGATTGATCTGATGTAACTTTATGGAAATCAGTTTCAGAATACTTTTCTTGAGTAAACATTTTTGGTAAAAAGGAACGTAGCATTTTGCAGTAGAATAAGCAGTGAAACAGTGTGAACTGTTCGCCGCAAATACACTTGACATTTTTACAATATTTTGTTTTCAACGCGTTTAGCTGAATACGAAAACGAACAGCAACAATCGATCTCAAATGATACATGGAAGAAGACTGCAATTTTTTACATACGTTTTGAACGGTAAGTTTTATCATTTGTTGTGACACAAACTGTTCATTTAAATGTTCATAAAATCGAGACCATGAGGTTGATTCGAGCAAGTTGCAAGCTTCTTTTACGGAAGTACGAACATGTAATTCTATAGAATTATCAGAATTCTGCGCGCCTTGCTTAGCTGCTCTGTCAACTACTTCGTTGCCGTGAAGACCAACGTGAGAAGGCACCCAGCATAAACTGATATCTGTACATTTGACCCTTAAACGATGTACAAGATGATTTGCCTCAGTAATTAAATCAGGTCTTGCATCGGTATCAAAAGAACGTAAAGCATATAAAACAGATTTTGAGTCAACAAAGAGAACTACTTTGAAAGGCACGGGTTTATGATTTACTAGATAATGTAATGCTTGTATAATAGCGACTAATTCCGCTGTAAATATAGATAAGTTTGCCCCTACGAAAAATGACTTTTTTGCTTTAAATTTTGGAACATAAAATGCTGCTCCAGCACATTTATTTTCTAAGACTGATCCATCGGTAAAAATATGAAGGTGGGCACGGTATTTTTCATCGATGTGTTCTCTTGCTGTGGATATCGAAATGTTGACGTTTTCAGATTTCTTAGCGTCTGTATAATCAATATCAAAAGAGGCTTTTAGCATTTCCAATGTAGGGATAGGCGTTGTTGATGGTGTCTCAGCTATTTCATCCATATTTATGTTAGATTGTTTGACTAAGTCAGATATGTAAGTTGCAACAGTCATTTGTGATGAAATGCTTTTTGCTCGCTTTGGAAAGTCAACATCAGATCTGATTTCAATTTCCTTATCACAAAATTATCCATTTGTGAAGTAGTTCTAACTGCAAATTTTGCTGTCGCTAGCTCACGATAGTTGTTCAGAGGCAGAATTCCAGCAACTTTGTACGTTTCCAGATTAGAAGCATGAGTAGGGACACCTAGAGCAATTTTAATACTTTTGCAGTCTAAGCTTTGTATCTTCTTTAATAGATATTTTGGTGCACTGAAGAACACTTCTTGTGCATAGGATAATTTAGATCGTACAAGTGCTCTTGATAGATGAAGTAGTATGTTTGTATCCATTCCACAAGGTAATCTGCTTATTATCTTTAGAAAATCTAAGGCTTTTCTTGCTTTTGTTGAAATATAATTAAAATGGACATTCCAGTTTAATTTCGATGTTATAAAGACTCCCAGAAATTTTACAACCTGTTTGTAATGTAACACTTCACCAAGCAATCTGAAAGTAGGTAAATTACTTAAAGTACCACCAGGATTAAATAGCATCATGTTAGTTTTTTCCGCTGACAAAAACAGACCATTTTCTAACATATAGTTTCCAGATTATCAAGATCAGATTGATACAACTTCCTAATGTAATTCTGCGGTCTCTGTGGAGTTGTTTTTGTTAAAGTAATATTCATCCAAATACATATATCATCAGCGTACTGTGCCAAAACAACACGATCTGAGAGTGCTTTAGGAAGATCCTGTATAAGGATATTAAATAAAAGTGCACGTGTGTGTGTGTGTGGTGTGTGTGTGTGTGTGGTGTGTGTGTGTGTGTGTTTTGGGTGTCAGTTGTGTGTGTGTGTGTGTGTGTGTGTGTGTGTGTGTGTGTGTGTGTGTGTGTGTGTGAGTATGTGTGTCTAAGTGTAGTGTGTGTTGTGTGTGTGGTGTGTGTGTGTGTGTGTGTGTGTGTTGTGTGTGTGTGTGTGTGTGTGTGGTGTGTGTGTGTGTGTGTCAGCGTGTGTCAGCGTGTGTCTGTCACTCACTCCACCGATGAGGGCGACATCGTGGCAACATGTGTTCAGTTGACTGGTCCTAGGGACAAAGCAGGGTTAGAACTCCGGGGGTGCGCTACATTAAAACTGGCCTTCTCGCTCTCCCATCTTAACATCATTGTTGTTCTGGTGGTGCCAGTATAGGATTAGATAAGTCCACCTTCCCACACTTCCCTGAGATAGTTATCCCCATCGGCCATATCACCTGAGGAAGGTTGTCGACGTAAAACCTGAACCAAATCAATCAACCAATCTAGATCGCAGGAGGCTGGGCGGTGATGGCGTCAGTTTGAGCTTTTGGCTCGTACGCGCATTGAGCAAACTGCGGCCACTGGGACACGTGACCAGAATATTCGCTGCCTTCTAAACAGAAGGTTCCTTAGAACCTTCTAAGGAACAAGAGATCAGACGTCGCCTTACGCTCGGATGGCAAGCATTCGGTAAAGCAAGCGCCATGTTTAGAAATATAGATATGCCAATTGTATTAATTTAAAACGCCGAGCGTACGACGCATGCATAACGCCGATTGTGACATATGGAGCCGAAACATGGAACATGACCAAACGTCAGCTTCTAAAACTGCGAACCATACAAAGGGCCCATGAATGGATCACATGGAAGGACCGAAAAACGGCGGCATGGGTAAGAGAAAAAACGAAGGTCTATGACATAATAGATACAGTTTGTGAACGAAAGTGGAACTGGGCTGGTCATGTCATCAGGAGATCTGACAACAGATGGACCACCAAAGTGACGCACTGGATCCCTCGAAGCCAAAAAGGAAAACAGAGGTCGCCAGAGAACCAGATGGCGAGACGATCTAGAAAAGTTCAACAAACAATGGACCAGAACAGCAAGTTAAAACGGCAACAGTGGCGTGCGATGTGGAAGGCTTATGTCCAACAACGGACACAAACAAACTGAAGTGAAACGGAAGGTGGCAGTGGTCCCTTTCCGTCCGTGGCAGGGTCATGGGATGACGCTCTGTCGTCAGTGCATCATAGTTCCTCTCTTCCCCCCACTACTTCAGGATCGTGCCAGAGCCAGATTTAGAAGGAGCACATATGGACTCGTCCGAGTGCTATGAACCCCTCTTGAAGTGATTGCGATCAAACTACAAAGTTCAGGAAAGACCTAGCTTCATCCACAGGCCCAGGACCATCAAACTGTCTATCGTTTTGCACACAAACACATGCATACATGCATATCATATGGATTTATCCATACGCACATACATATGTCCATACACACACACAACACACACATATACATATGTATATATATATTATGTATATATATGTATATATACATACATATCTATCTATCTATATAGTCATATATACTATGTGTGTGTATATATATACACACATGTATATGTGTACGTGTGTATGTATATATATATAGAGAGAGATTAGATATAGATAGATATAGATATATAGATAGATAGATAGATAGACAGATAGACAGATAGACAGACAGATAGATAGATAGATAGATAGATAGATAGATAGATGATAGATAGATAATGAAAAAATGCAAGAGGGGAAAAAAGAATAATGAGTAGTTGTAGTCGAAAATCCAGTTTGAGAACAAATCAAGTCGAAGAAAAGCCAAAGAGTGGACCTATTTTGAAAATGAGACTACACGTGGCACAACATAAGTCACTATCAAACACATACTGGACATATTTCAAAAGTGACATTACACAGAGCATACTTCTCTATCTTCAGCCACTCCGCAATTCCGTCCAAATGTTTTCCCTGGGTCTACCTGGTGCTCTTTTCCCCCAGTTTTCTTGTTGTTACTAGGTGCTTAAATTTCTCTTGCCTCATAAAATCTTGAGTAAATGTTGCTTGTCCTTTCCCAATCTTCTTTATTCTTTATTAATGTTCTTTTCGTGATTGCCTCTTTCAAGACTGTCTCGTTTGTTTTCTTTGCTGACCATGGAACTCATAACATTCCTCGGAAAAAACACATTTCAGCTGCCTCAATCTTGTTCTGACTTTGCGTATTGACTGTTCACGCTTCACAGCCGTACAACAGTACCGGTTCTATATAACACTGAATAACTCTCTTCCTGATGTTAACTGATAGGCATTTGTTGGTAAGAACGCTTTTCATATTCTTGAATGCTGTTTTAGCCTGGCTGAATCTGCCGACTATTTCTTATGTGTATGTGCCGCCTGGTGAGATGACTGTTCCCAGATATTAAAATCTATCAGTCGTCTGAATGTTGTGCCATTTGCAGTTGTTTTGCATGAGGGGATTTCATGTTTTTTACGGATTACCATGACTTCAGTCTTCTTGCTATTCAGCTGCGGCCCTTGGATTCTGCTTTCTCTTTCTATTATATTCACAAGCTCTCTCAGGTCTTTTTGATTTTCTGCAATTAGAACGGCGTCTTCTGAGTAACGGAGATTATTTAACAATTTTTCTCCAATCTTTATCCCAGGGATTTCTAGGTTTCTCATAATGGTTTCGCTGTAAAGTGAAAACAAATCTGGTGACAGAACACATCCCTGCCTAACCCCTCTTTCGATATTTTGGACAGAGCTTACATAATTTTCTTCTCTGATTGTTGCTGTTTGTTCCCAGCACTTCTTAAATCATTTCCATCAACACTGAGCCTTTCTTGTTAACTGACCAATTTTTCGTGTTTTACCTGATCAAAAATCTTTGGTATAATCAACAAAACATAACTATAAATCCTCATTCAACTCCATTGATCTTTCTATGAGAATTCTTAGAATGTATATGGCATTAATAATTTTGATTTTCTGCAATTAGAACGGCGTCTTCTGAGTAACGGAGATTATTTAACAATTTTTCTCCAATCTTTATCCCAGGGATTTCTAGGTTTCTCATAATGGTTTCGCTGTAAAGTGAAAACAAATCTGGTGACAGAACACATCCCTGCCTAACCCCTCTTACGTCAGGTCGGATAGATGCATCCGCTACTGGTAACCTGGAACCCAGTACTACCTGTCACAGGTTCGAATTGCTGGCGACTAAACCAGCAACCCCACCAGTCCTCTCAGGAGGATGGTGAGGAGGGTGGCTAGAAACCCTGGTGGAAATAAATTAGATCCATCAAAAGGCGCCAGCTCTGGAGAGCTACCCGCGGCCATCTAGCTAAGGGAGTAAACCCTGACAGTAAATCCGGTGTGGGGCCCCTAAGGCGGTTGGATGGCAAACTTTGTCACTTTCCGGCAGCTCCTGCGGCCGCGTTGGCACCAAAACGTAACAGCCCTGCTGTTCCTTTGGATCTGTCAGCGAGGTGGAGAGGGGGGACAAGTTGCATGGGCAACAGCCTGTCTTCCATATTACACTGCCCAGGCTTACATCCGTCCATTCATCTACAAACACTCTGCACCTACGACCTGGAGAGGACACTCCAGCCTCGCTACTAACACTAGTGTCGGCACAACACGGGAAGCAACAGATACCGGTGATAAGTCATTGCTCAACTGGCGTAGAGCTGACGCCAGGGTTTGCTTTTGACAGTGGGAGAGACCTTCGTGTCTTACTGGACAGCTACCGCCCGCCTAAGCTGGGCAGCCCCCAGCCAGTTAGGTGCTATCCCGCCACGACCTGCCTTCTTCATTGGGTGCATGAAGATTAGGAGAAAATCTGACAAGCAGGTCGTTAATTACCGCACCAAACAAAAAGAAAACTTCAAATTCAAGAAACGGATCAGGAAAAGGATCAGCAGTGAAACTGGGCTGTTGGAATGTCCGAACAATGATGCCTGGGCTCTCCCAAGATCTGCAATACATCAGTGACGCCAGAAAAACCGCCGTCATAAACAGCGAACTAAAGAGGCTCAATGTGGACATTGCCACTCTGCAGGAAACACGGCTGGCTGACTCAGGAACACTAAAGGAAAGGGACTACACCTTCTTCTGGCAAGGAAAGAGTTCTGATGCCCCAAGAGAGCACGGAGTAGGCTTTGCAGTAAGGAACAGCCTGCTGAACATGATCGAACCAGGCAGCGGCGGTTCAGAACGACTCTTGACTCTCCGCCTCAACACCACCGAAGGCTATGTCACTCTCATCAGCGTTTATGCCCCAACTCTGTCCGCCTCTCCAGACACCAAGGATGAGTTCTACGAAAATCTTGCATCAACCATAAGGAACATCCCCAGGACAGAACAACTTGTTCTCCTGGGCGACTTCAACGCCAGAGTGGGTGCAGAAAATGACTCATGGCCCTTCTGCCTCGGTTCCTTTGGAGTGGGGAAAATGAATGAGAATGGACAGCGACTGCTTGAGTTTTGCGCCTGCCATGAACTGTGCATCGCCAACTCCTTCTTCAAGACGAAGCCTCAGCACAAAGTCTCCTGGAGGCATCCCCGCTCAAAACATTGGCACCAACTGGATTTGATCCTAGTAAGACGTGCCGCTATCAAAAACGTTCTCCACACTCGCTCTTATCACAGCGCAGACTGCGACACAGACCACTCTCTGGTATGTTGCAAAATCAGGCTACAACCAAAGAAGTTCCACTGCTCAAAGAAACAAGGGAACCCTCGCATTGACGTCAGCAAGATGTCTCAGCCAGATCTTGTAGAACAGTTCGCAGAGGCCTTTCAGAGAGAATACGATGCATTGCTGCCCAGAGACTCTGCCACTGAGAGATGGGAAACGCTACGAGACACCATGCACCGCATTGCTATGGCCACCTTTGGGAAGAAAACTGTGAAGTCCCACGACTGGTTTGAGGCCAAATCATCAGAGATGACTCCCACTGTTGAGGCCAAGCGTGCCGCACTCACCAAGTATAAGCGGTCACCCAGTGAGAAGAACCTGCAAATCCTCAGGGCTGCCAGAAGTAAGGTTCAGCTTAACGCCAGGCGCTGCGCAAACGAGTACTGGACAGAGCTCAGCAAAGAGATACAGAGTGCTGCTGAAAGAGGCAACATCCGAGGAATGTATGATGGCATCAAGAAGGCACTGGGACCAACACAGAGCAAGATCGCCCCCCCCCCCCTCAAATCCTCCACTGGGGAAGTAATCAGCAATCCTATCCAACAGATGGAAAGATGGGCGGAACACTACTCCGACCTCTACTCCACACAGAACATGGTGTCCCCCTTAGCCCTCGATGCCATCAAGTGCATGCCGGTAATGGAAGAACTTGACGCAGAGCCAACTGCGGACGAACTCAGCAAGGCCATTGATAGCCTGGCATCAGGGAAGGCACCTGGCAACGACGGAATTCCCCCAGACCTCATCAAGCACTGCAAGACTTCTCTTCTGCACCCTTTGCACGCAGTTCTCTGTCAGTGTTGGAATGAGGGAGCTGTACCACAGGACATGACGGACGTCAAGATCGTCACCCTGTACAAAAACAAGGGCGAAAGGAGCGACTGCAACAACTACAGAGGTATCTCGCTCCTCAGCATTGTTGGCAAAGTCTATGCTCGGGTCCTCCTAATCCGCCTGCAGAAACTGGCTGAACGCGTCTACCCGGAATCACAGTGTGGTTTTCGAGCAAAGAGATCCACGTAGACATGGTCTTCTCCCTTCGCCAAATCCAGAAGAAGTGCAGAGAGCAGCGGATGCCCCTGTATGTGGCATTCATTGACCTCACCAAGGCCTTTGACCTAGTCAGCAGAGATGGCCTTTTCAGGGCTCTCCGAAAAATCGGCTGCCCCCCCAAACTGCACAGTTTAATTGAGTCCTTCCACTCAAACATGAAAGGGATGGTGCAGTTCAACGGAAACCTCTCCAAGCCCTTCGACGTACGCAGCGGTGTGAAACAAGGCTGCGTCCTGGCCCCAACCCTCTTTGGAATCTTCTTCGCTCTCCTCCTGAGGCATGCATTCAGCACAGCGCAAGAAGGGATCCACCTGCGGACCAGATCAGATGGCAGGCTCTTCAACCTCGCCCGCCTCAGAGCAAGGACAAAGGTCCGTGAAGCCCTCATCAGAGACATGCTATTTGCCGACGATGCCGCAGTTGTGACCCATACTCAGCGGGACTTGCAGTCACTAATGGACCGCTTCTCCCAGGCCTGCAAAGATTTTGGTCTGACCATCAGTCTTAAGAAGACAAACGTCCTGGGCCAAGACACGCCATCTCCACCAGCCATCACCATTGATGACTACGAGCTTGAAGCCATCCATCAATTCACATATCTTGGGTCCACCATCACCGATAACCTCTCCCTTGACACAGAGGTCGACAAGAGGATCGGGAAGGCAGCCACACACTAGCCCGCCTCACACAAAGGGTGTGGACAAATCCCAAGCTGACCACAAAGACAAAGATGACTGTATACAACGCCTGTGTCCTCAGCACCTTGCTGTATGGCAGCGAGGCGTGGACCACGCATGCTCATCAGGAGAAAAGGCTCAATACCTTCCACCTGAGAAGCCTACGGCGCATACTTGGCATTTCCTGGCAAGACAAGGTTACCAACACCGAAGTCCTAACCTGCGCTGGCCTCCCAACCATGCATACCATGCTGAGACAGCGTCGGCTGCGCTGGTTGGGCCACGTTCGCCGCATGGAAGATGGTCGCATCCCAAAAGACATCCTTTATGGTGAGCTTGCCACAGGGCAGAGAAACATTGGCCGCCCACAGCTGAGATACAAAGACGTTTGCAAGCGTGACATGAAGGCGCTTGAGATCAACAATGAGTCCTGGGAGGACCTCGCAGACGACCGCAACAGCTGGAGAACTACTCTCAAGAAACAGCTGCGGATTGGTGAGGACAAACTGTTAGCTGCTGCAGCAGAAAAGCGAGTTCGCAGAAAAGGGATGACAGCCAACAGACCAGCATCAGCATACACATGCGACCGCTGCGACAGAGACTGCCTCTCTCGCATTGGTCTGTACAGTCACAGGCGACGCTGCTTGGACCAAGCAGACAGCCCATCTAGACATTAGAACGGATGTACTTTGTCCATGGTCAGTCATGACCGAAGGAGGCCTACATGAATTCCTTTCCCTTCAACAAATCCACATTGTTTTTCTACTTCTTTTTTGATTCTGTTCCTTGTCGTCATCATGATTATTCTTAACAGAATCTTTGTTACATGACTCATCAAGCTGATTGAATGGTGGCGTTCGCATTTTGTAGCCCCTGCTTTCTTTGGAAGTGCAATGAAAATTGATTTTGACGAAATTTCATTTAGGAAAACTTGTTTTTTTCAATACCAAATTCATCAAGAGCCTCAATCGTTTCTGAAGTGATAGTGTCTTGTCCTGGGTCTTGTCCTGGGTCTTGTCCTGGGGCTTTTCCCGGTTTCATCTTTTTCAACAGTGTTCCAACTTCATCTTTTATTATTGGGTGGTCCTTCAACATTCTTTTTTATGATGTGTTTTTCTCTGTCATCGTCAAAAATGTCTTTAATATATTCTCCCAATCTATCTAAAAAGGTCTTTAATGTATTCTCCCAATCTATCTAATATTTTGTCTTTTTCAATAATAATCATACCATCTTTAGATGTGTGTATGTATACATATACAGAACATCAACTAGCATACCAAAGGTCCCACAAGCCATGTTTGTGTTCGGTTCCTTATGGAAACATCAGTAGCTTATGGAAATATGAAAATACCCGACAGATATCTTTCCAGTAGTTCCTTCTTTTCTCATTCCATACAAATGCAATCACAAATTTCTGCAATTCATTACATAAATTCAGTCGGTGGATTTGGCAGCGATATCCATGCGTGGGTTTGGAAAAAGCCATGAGGCTTGGGTACTATCACTCTATCAAACGGCGTTATATGTATTTTCAGCAAGGTTTTACACAAAGCTCTTATTTTTGTACCATTTACCTAACAATTTATAAATTGCATTCTTCAGAACCTTTGTGGTCAGTGTTCTGAATGTGGCATAAATTTCACGTGAATTTTACATATTGCCCAGTCATACTGGGTTTGTTTCTTTGGTGTTTTATTTTTTTTAAAAGTCAAGAAATATTCATACAAAGTGCCGGACGGTGCGAACTGATTCACTGAAGGATTTTCTGTCTCCTCACATCATTACTTCTGTGTCATTACGTGTTGTAAAATCTCTCTGTAACTCCCATCCCTTCTTGTTTTTTATTCTTAGTTTTAATTATCTGTACAACATTTGATTTGTCTGATAAAAATAACTAAAAACAACAGTAAAACAAACAAGAAGAGGAGCAGAAAGACAAAGAAAATGCAGAAGACAAGAAAGAGTAAGAGGGAAAGACAAGAAAGAGATAATGGTGACGACGAAGAAAATGATGAAAAAGAAGAAGAAAACTTACCACCAGGAAAGTAACATCCTGTGCCGTTTTTCAGTCCATTCCCCTTGTAGCCCACTCGGCACAAGCAACGGAACCGCGTGTGGCTTTCGTTTTCTTCGCATGTGGTGCCGTCCACACAGTTCAAGAATTTGTAGGAGCATGAGCCGTCCGAATAGTCAGAAGAGTTGTAGTCTATTGTCTGAGTCCCTGCATACACACCCAAACCGATAAACTGAGTCGGTTAGTCAGCTAGGAAATCAGTTAGTTTCACAAGTTTCGTGTAATATGTACCTTGAAGAAAATTTAGCGAAAATTGTCTAAATCGCATCAAACGTTGTTTTTGTTTGTTTGTTTGTTTTCCTTTAGGATCATCGCACTCAGGAAGGTTACCTTTGTGCTCACCGTTTTCTTGTTTTCTTTTGTTTTTTGTCCCATTTTCTATGCCACTTTAATGGCGCTGGCCAAAGAAGCTGGCACAGTCTTTTTTATATAATGCGATGATGATGATATCGATGAGGATGATAATTATAATGCTATGGACTTCCATCTAGGATTGAGACTGCGTGACAGGGCTGTGCTCTTCGCTTACTATCATAATATATCCTGGCGTCAACCAGACCCAAGAGATACAGACATTTGCAGGGCTGGTCAGAAGATTTAAGCAAAACCCTCAATGACGCATCGTAAAGTGGATGACACTCGACTATGTGGTCTCAGCCTTCCCAATGAGCCCATAGCGCGCCCAACTCTGGGTAGGAGCCGGTTAGAGCCGAAAAATCCCACAATGATTTTTGAAGGTACTGATGAGGATTCGAACCCACAACCTTCCAGTCAGTAATCCGTTACGTTAACCACTATAACACGGCGACTGGTCGCATCAAAACATGTTTTGATTCATAAACAACCAAGATTCTAGTATACACCATTTTTACCCCCAGCGATATGAACAATGGACCAGGTTCATTTGGACCTTATGGATGTAGGACTTGGCACCCGATTAAACTCTGTATACAAACAACCAAGAAATCTTTGTTGACACATGCAGACACAACAAATGAAACGTTCGTTAAGCAACACACATTTTCTCCAAAATTTGGTCAAACAAATTTTCAGTTTTTGATTCCCTCCATCCCAGGTATCTCCAAGTGTAGATTTTCACATTTTAAGACTACCTCCATCTGAGGTATCTCCACAAGTGTAGATTTTCACTTTTTAAGACCACCTCCATCTGAGATATCTCCAAGTGTAGTTTTTGACATTTTGAGACTACCTCCATCTGAGATATATTCAAATGTAGATTTTCACATTTCAAGACTACCTCCATCTGAGATATCTCCAAGTGTAGATTTTCACATTTTAAGGCTACCTCCATCTGAGATATATTCAAATGTAGATTTTCACATTTTAAGGCTACCTCCATCTGAGATATCTCCAAGTGTAGTTTTTGACATTTTGAGACTACCTCCATCTGAGATATATTCAAATGCAGATTTTCATATTTTAAGACTACCTCCATTTGAGATATCTCCACATTTTAAGACTGCCTCCATCAGAGATATCCCCACGTGTGAATTTTTAAATTTTAAGACTGCTTCCATCTGAGATATCTCCAATTGTAGATTGTTACATTTTAAGACTACCTCCATCTGAGATATCCACACGTGTAGATTTTTACATTTTAAAACTACCTCTATTTGAGATATCTCCAAGTGTATACTTTCACATTTGAAGACTACCTCCATCTGAGATATCCCCAAGTGTAGATTTTTACATCTTAAGACTGCCTCCATCAATGACATTTTCTAATATGAATTATCACATCTTACACCGTCACATGCTACATATCTTCAAGTGTACATTTTTTTTCATATTTTAGACCACTCAATCCATCCACAAAATGATGAGAAATATCCACAGACATATCTGGGCAGGGTTAGCTAGTGTGGAGAGAAATACATACAATATATTGGTCTCATGGTTTTTGTGCTTTGTAGCTGCTTCTATGCTAGCTGAATGGGTAGCGCAAACTGTGTTAGATTTGAGAAGTTCTACAACATGGGAGATAATTCCTACGTGACTCTCAAGAGTTATGTTCTTTGGTTAATATTAAAAAAAATTCTCCCTGCTTCCTTCTTATTTCCTTTGGTATTAACTTTTTTTAAATATACTTTTCTTTTACATTCATCTTTTGCTTCACAACAAACGGACATCAAACACACAATGTGGCAACTAAAAATGACAAAAAAAAGTATGCACATATGAAAAGACAATGTTGACCTATGAATCAGTACAGCATACAGAATATACATAATGATATTGTATACATTGGAAGTTTAAAAATGAACATCAAGATAAGCAAACTTACTTTTCAAGCTTGTTGTGATATTTACTTGTGCCTTTAACTCCTACAAAAAAAAAAAAAAAAAAAAAAAAAAAAGAGAGAGAGAGAGAGAGAGAGTACATGTCTGTCCTAGCCTTTTTTTGGTTACATAAACTGGTGAGATCAGACATTCAAACACACATCCTTCAATGCCAGTTACCAAAGTGGGGCCTTGTTTGTTTGTTTTTTCTTTCTTTCTTTGCTTGTTGCTTTTTGTCCCATTTTCTACGCCACCTTAATGGCCTCAGAAGCTGCCACAGTCTTTTTTAAATGCGATGATGATGATGTCGATGAGGATGATATTCATGATGCTGTGGACTTCCATCTAGGATTTAGACTGCGTGACAGGGCTGTACTCTACACTTACTATCATAATATATCCTGGCGTCAATCAGGCCCGAGAGATACAGACACCTGCGGTGCTGGTCAGAAGTTTTGAGCAACACCCTCAATGACGCATCCGTGAACTGGACAGTCTCGATTGTGAGGTCCCAGTCTTCTCAACGAGCCCATAGCATGCCCCCCTCCAGGTAGGAGCCGGTTAGAGCCGAAAAATCCAACAATGATTTTTGAATGGACTGATGGGGATTCGAACCCACAACCTTCCAGTCGGTAGTCCGTTGCGCTAACCACTACACCACGGCGACTGGTTCAATTAATATCAGAACACGCGGTAACACTAGGACTATGTAACCCAATGGTTAACCTTTTGACTCCCTCATTCCATCCACCAGCAGTAAAAACTTAACCCTATGACTCCCTCACCCTATCCACCAGCAGTAAAAACTTAACCCTCTGACTCCCTTACCTATCCAACGGCAGTAAAAACTTAACCCTCTGACTCCCTTACCCTATCCACCAGCAGTAAAAACTTAACCCTCTGACTCCCTTACCTATCCAACGGCAGTAAAAACTTAACCCTCTGACTCCCTTACCCTATCCACCAGCAGTAAAAACTTAACTCTCTGACTCCCTTACCCTATCCACCAGCTATCATGGCTGACAATGATAAAAGCTGGTGGATAGGGTGAGGGAGTCAAAAGGTTTAGATTTTCTTTTACTATCATGGCAGACAATGACAAAAGCTGTGGATAGGGTGAGAAGTTCAAAGGGTTTATTTTTTTGCTTTGCTATCATAATTGACAATAATGAAAGCTGGTGGACAGGGTGAGAAATTCAGAGGGTGTAGATTTTGCTTTGTTATCACGGCTGGTAATGACAAAAGTTGATGGATAGGGTGAGGGAGTCAAAGGATTTAGTTTTTGCTTTGCTATTATGGTGGACAATGATGAGAGCTGGTGGATCTGGTGAGGAAGTCAAAAGGTTAAAACACGAGCTTGGGAAAAGAGACCGTATCTGGTCCGTTTCAGGACTGGACAGCATTTTTTCTCTCCTCACCATTAGATCTTAAATGGTGTCTGGATGCTAGTCTTTCGGATGAGATGATAAACCGAGGCCCCCTGCGCTGAATGCACTGAACAGATGTAAAAGAAAAATCGTAAGAATGTAAAACAAAACGACAAAAACAAAGCTGTCCCTGATAAAATTCTACAGAAAAAAATATCGACTTAAATAGGTACTAAAAAAACTCACAGACAGACAAAGAAGATTAGGAAAAGACAAGCAACATCCACAGGACATTTATGATGAAAGGGAATTTTAGAGCACCTGGTCACAACAGGGAAGATGGAGGGAAAGAGAACACCAGCTCGACCCAGGGAGAAAATATTGGACGGACTTGCAGGGTGGCTGAAGACAGAGAGGGTGGAAGATGCACTTGCAGCGACAAGGGACAGATTCGTATGGAGGGCCATGATCTCCAACGGCAGGGCACATGATAATGATGATGATGATGATGATGATGATGAGACAAAGAAAAGGGATAGGGTCGCCTTCCGGCTATCCGGGGACATTATCCCAGTGTTCACACGGAAATAATTTTGTGAGAAAAAATACAGTCTAGTACAAGTAAATTAGTCAACAGTGGGACACCAACCACCACCATGATCAACAACTCCAAAGCTAGCAACTGGACCATCATCAGTGTTATCAACTCACAGGCTAAGGGCATGGCCAGAAAACAAACTGTCACCCACAGCGCTCCGTATTTCGTGGTTGCCATGGTGATGATGTGGACACGTGACCCGTGCAGTCACTGAAAGCAAGACACAATATTATATATTTTCGTATAGGTGCAGTTGTGGCCTAGCGATTAAAACCATCAAAACACACCCACCTGGAGGTTTGGTTTCAGGTTACAGTTTAAGTTTCAGTTTCTGTCAAGACATCTTTTCCGAGCTCCAAATACATCAACACACGCACACATACCATGTGATGGAAAACGATCCAAAGTGATCATGGTGTGAGCTGCACGTGTAAGTCCCGTACACAAACCTTATGGTGCAGTGTGGCCAGCCCGAGTGTCGAACCAACGATCCCTGTATCATCAACGTGCAACCCAAACTACTGAGCTAAAGGGAAAAAAATAAACAACACAAAACAAAACAAAAACAAACAAAAAGAAAAAAAAATCTGTTGCTTGGCTGAGAATTGAACACACGACACCTGCGTCATAAACCTCACGCTTTCATCCACTCAGCTGACAAGGCCACTGAGCCCTTTGACTCCCTCAGCCTATCCACTAGCAGCCCGCTTTGTCAACCATGATAACAAAGCAAATAATTTAGTCCTTTGACTCCCTCACCCTATCCACCAGCTTCCTGCAGGGTGTGGAAGTCAAAGGGTAAAATACTTTGAAGGTGGAGGATAGGGTGTGGAAGTCAAAGGGTAAAAATCTTTGAAGGTGGAGGGTAGGGTGTGGAAGTCAAAGGGTAAAATCTTTGAAGGTGGAGGGTAGGGTGTGGAAGTCAAAGGGTAAAATCTTTGAAGGTGGAGGATAGGGTGTGGAAGTCAAAGGGTAAAATCTTTGAAGGTGGAGGGTAGGGTGTGGAAGTCAAAGGGTAAAATCTTTGAAGGTGGAGGGTAGGGTGTGGAAGTCAAAGGGTAAAATCTTTGAAGGTGGTGGATAGGGTGTGGAAGTCAAAGGGTAAAATCTTTGAAGGTGGAGGATAGGGTGTGGAAGTCAAAGGGTAAAATCTTTGAAGGTGGAGGGTAGGGTGTGGAAGTCAAAGGGTAAAATCTTTGAAGGTGGAGGGTAGGGTGTGGAAGTCAAAGGGTAAAATCTTTGAAGGTGGAGGGTAGGGTGTGGAAGTCAAAGGGTAAAATCTTTGAAGGTGGTGGATAGGGTGTGGAAGTCAAAGGGTTAAACCTGTGGCCCTCCTGAAACCGAACCCACGACCCTTGTGTTATCAGTAAGGTGCTCTGGTCAACCAAGCTAACTGACCATTTAAAAACCTGTGGCTGGCCTGAGAATCGAACCCAAGCTCTCTGTGTTATCAGTAAAATTCTCTGGTCAACCAAGCTAACGGGCCACTTAGACACCTGTGGCTGGCCGGAGAATCGAACCAAGATCTTTGCGTTGTCAGTAATGTGCTCTGGTCAACTGTGCTAATGGGCCACTTAAAAACCTGTGGCTGACCTGAGAATCGAACTCAAGCGCCTGTGGTATCAGTAAAGGTGCTCTGGTCAACTGTGGCCGGCCTAAGAATCGAACCAAAAACCCCTGTGTGATATAAATAAGGCATTCTGGTAAATTGTGCTTAGGGACCACTCAGTGCCTGAGTATCGAACCTAAGATCTCTGTGTTGTGAGTAACGTGCTCTGTGTCAACTGTGCTAACGGGCCACTTAAAAACCTGTGGCCGGCCTGAGAATCAAACCCCAGAGCCTGTGGTATCAATAAAGTACTCTGGTCAATCGAGCTAACTGGCCACTTAAAAAACCTGTGGCTGACCTGAGAATCAAACCCCAGAGCCTGTGGTATCAATAAAAGTGCTCTGGTCAATCGAGCTAACTGGCCACTTAAAAACCCGTGGCCGGCCTAAGAATCGAACCTAAAACCCCTGTGTGATCAATGAAGTGTTGTAGTCAAGTGTGCTTAAGGACCACTTAGTGCCTGAGTATCGAACCCCAGATCTCTGTGTTGTCAGTAACATGCTCTGTGTCAATTGTGCTAACAGGCCAATTAAAAATCTGTGGCCGGACTGAGAATTGAATTTACGACACCAGGTGCTGTCGGCAACGTTTTAGACGTGCTGGTCGGTTCTTATGATAGAGCCATGGACTCAAGTTCTGTATCTCGAGCTCAACCTCAGCCTGCAATATTAAAAACTGGCCTGTTTGTTGCCCATCTTAACCCTTTAACTCCCGCACTCTGTCCACCAGCATCCTGCATTGTCAACAATGCTAGCAAAACAAAAACTTAACCCTTTGACTCCCTCACCCCATCCGCCAGCTTCCTGCAGAAAGCTGGTGGATAGGGTGAGGGAGTCAAACGGTTAACTTTTTGCAGTTGGTGGATAGAGTGCAGGAGTCAAAGGGTTAATGTTTCCATCATTCTGGTGGTGTCAGCCAAGTGTTTCAAAAATATCTCTTCCCCCTCCATCCGCAATTTCAAGATCTTGCCAGAGCATAAGGTTTTGTGCAGGCTTAAGGAGTCTGTATGTAGACAGTGTTGTCGGTGTATTGCTTGCACCCAGAAAAAAAATCTTCCTGCTCCTGCTCCTGCTCCTCCTCCTCCTCCTCATCATCATCATCATCATCATCATCATCATCACCACCACCATCATCATGTGCCATGGTGCATGGTGTTGGCGACCATGACCCTACAAACCAGTCTGTCTTTTGTCGCTGCAAGTACATCTCCCGCCCTGTCTGTCTTCACCCACTCGACAAGTCGTCCAATATTTTTCTCCCTGGGTCTACCTGATGGTCTTTTCCCCTCTAGCTTTCCTGTTGCGATTAGGTGCTCAAATTTCTCTTGCCCAAAATGTCCTATAAATAGTGCTTTGTCTTTTCTATTCTTCTTCGTTGTTTATGTTTGCTTCTGTCAAGACTGTCATTTTTTTCTGTCTGTGGAACTCTTAACATTCTTCTTGGCAGCCACATTTCAGCTGCTTCAATCTTGTTCTGACTTTGCGTCCAAGCTTCGTATCCGTACAACGGGAAAACAAACCAAAACAAAACAACATACTTAATAAAATTCTGATAAGTAATAAAGACAGAAGTAGAATATGAATCATTTAGACAAAAGTAAAACAAGACAATCTTAAAGACAACAGTGAAACAAGACAATCTTAAAGACAACAGTGTGTAACAAGGCAATCTTAAAGACAACAGTGTGTAACAAGGCAATATTAAAGACAACAGTGTGTAACAAGGCAATCTTAAAGACAACAGTGTGTAACAAGGCAATCTTAAAGACAACAGTGTAACAAGGCAATCTTAAGGACAACAGTAAAACAAGACAATCTTAAAGACAACAGTGTGTAACAAGGCAATCTTAAAGACAACAGTGAAACAAGACAATCTTAAAGACAACAGTGTGTAACAAGACAATCTTAAAGACAACAGTGTAACAAGACAATCTTAAAGACAACAGTGAAACAAGACAATCTTAAAGACAACAGTGTAACAAGACAATCTTAAAGACAACAGTGTAACAAGACAATCTTAAAGACAACAGTGTGTAACAAGACAATCTTAAAGACAACAGTGAAACAAGACAATCTTAAAGACAACAGTGTGTAACAAGGCAATCTTAAAGACAACAGTGAAACAAGCCAATCTTAAAGACAACAGTGTGTAACAAGACAATCTTAAAGACAACAGTGTAACAAGACAATCTTAAAGACAACAGTGTAACAAGACAATCTTAAAGACAACAGTGAAACAAGACAATCTTAAAGACAACAGTGAAACAAGACAATCTTAAAGACAACAGTGAAACAAGACAATCTTAAAGACAACAGTGTGTAACATGACAATCTTAAAGACAACAGTGTAACAAGACAATCTTATCTTAAAGACAACTGTGTAACAAGGCAATCTTAAAGACAACAGTGAAACAAGACAATCTTAAAGACAACAGTGTAATAAGGCAATCTTAAAGACAACAGTGAAACAAGACAGTCTTAAAGCCAACAGTGAAACAAGACAATCTTAAAGACAACAGTGAAACAAGACAATCTCAAAGACAACAGTGTAACACGACAATCTTAAAGACAACAGTGAAACAAGACAATCTTAAAGACAACAGTGAAACAAGACAATCTTAAAAACAACAGTGTAACAAGGCAATCTTAAAGACAACAGTGAAACAAGACAATCTTAAAGACAACAGTGTGTAACAAGGCAATCTTAAAGACAACAGTGAAACAAGACAATCTTAATGACAACAGTGTGTAACAAGACAATCTTAAAGACAACAGTGTAACAAGACAATCTTAAAGACAACAGTGTAACAAGACAATCTTAAAGACAACAGTGAAACAAGACAATCTTAAAGACAACAGTGAAACAAGACAATCTTAAAGACAACAGTGTGTAACAATACAATCTTAAAGACAACAGTGTAACAAGACAATCTTAAAGACAACTGTGTAACAAGACAATCTTAAAGACAACAGTGTAACAAGACAATCTTAAAGACAACAGTGTAACAAGGCAATCTTAAAGACAACAGTGTAACAAGGCAATCTTAAAGACAACAGTGTGTAACAAGTCAATCTTAAAGACAACAGTGTAATAAGGCAATCTTAAAGACAACAGTGAAACAAGACAGTCTTAAAGCCAACAGTGAAACAAGACAATCTTAAAGACAAAAGTGAAACACGACAATCTTAAAGACAACAGTGAAACAAGACAATCTTAAAGACAACAGTGTAACAAGACAATCTTAAAGACAACAGTGTAACAAGACAATCTTAAAGACAAAAGTGAAACAAGGCAATCTTAAAGACAACAGTGTGTAACAAGACAATCTTAAAAACAACAGTGTGTAACAAGGCAATTGTAAAGACAACAGTGAAACAAGACAATCTTAAAGACAACAGTGAAACAAGACAATCTTAAAGACAACAGTGAAACACGACAATCTTAAAAACAACAGTGAAACAAGGCAATCTTAAAGACAACAGTGTGTAGCAAGGCAATCTTAAAGACAACAGTGAAACACGACAATCTTAAAGACAACAGTGAAACAAGACAATCTTAAAGACAACAGTGTAACAAGAAAATCTTAAAGACAACAGTGAAACACGACAATCTTAAAGACAACAGTGAAACAAGACAATCTTAAAGACAACAGTGTGTAACAAGGCAATCTTAAAGACAACAGTGTAACAAGACAATCTTAAAGACAACAGTGAAACAAGACAATCTTAAAGACAACAGTGTAACAAGGCAATCTTAAAGACAACAGTGTAACAAGAAAATCTTAAAGACAACAGTGTGTAACAATACAATCTTAAAGACAACAGTGTGTAACAAGACAATCTTAAAGACAACAGTGTAACAAGACAATGTTAAAGACAACAGTGTGTAACAATACAATCTTAAAGACAACAGTGAAACAAGACAATCTTAAAGACAACAGTGAAACAAGACAATCTTAAAGACAACAGTGTAACAAGGCAATCTTAAAGACAACAGTGTAACAAGACAATCTTAAAGACAACAGTGAGACAAGACAATCTTAAAGACAACAGTGTAATAAGGCAATCTTAAAGACAACAGTGTAACAAGGCAATCTTAAAGACAACAGTGTGTAACAAGGCAATCTTAAAGACAACAGTGTAACACGACAATCTTAAAGACAACAGTGAAACAAGACAATCTTAAAGACAACAGTGTAACAAGGCAATCTTAAAGACAACAGTGTAACAAGGCAATCTTAAAGACAACAGTGTGTAACAAGACAATCTTAAAGACAACAGTGTAACAAGGCAATCTTAAAGACAACAGTGAAACAAGACAATCTTAAAGACAATAGTGTAACAAGGCAATCTTAAAGACAACAGTGAAACAAGACAATCTTAAAGACAACAGTGTAACAAGACAATCTTAAAGACAACTGTGTAACAAGACAATCTTAAAGACAACAGTGTAACAAGGCAATCTTAAAGACAACAGTGTAACAAGGCAATCTTAAAGACAACAGTGTAACAAGGCAATCTTAAAGACAACAGTGTAACAAGACAATCTTAAAGACAACAGTGTGTAAAAAGACAATCTTAAAGACAACAGTGTAACAAGGCAATCTTAAAGACAACAGTGTAACAAGGCAATCTTAAAGACAACAGTGAAACAAGGCAATCTTAAAGACAACAGTGTAACAAGGCAATCTTAAAGACAACAGTGTTAACAAGGCAATCTTAAAGACAACAGTGTAACACGACAATCTTAAAGACAACAGTGTAACAAGGCAATCTTAAAGACAACAGTGTGTAACAAGACAATCTTAAAGACAACAGTGTAACAAGGCAATCTTAAAGACAACAGTGAAACAAGACAGTCTTAAAGCCAACAGTGAAACAAGACAATCTTAAAGACAACAGTGTAACAAGACAATCTTAAAGACAACAGTGAAACAAGACAATCTTACTTGCCTGGTCATGTCAACACGTCGATCAAAGAAGAAAGAGGCTGTCACCAAGATCGACAAGAATAAACAGTTTAGTGGCACACATATGAGGATGGACAGACCTCACGATGCCTGACTTGTTGATTGCCGCATTCCAGAGACAATTTCAGTGTCAGTTTCTCATGACACTGACACTA
The DNA here is from genome assembly GCA_030674185.1 of Monoplex corrugatus. Taxonomy (NCBI): domain Eukaryota; kingdom Metazoa; phylum Mollusca; class Gastropoda; order Littorinimorpha; family Ranellidae; genus Monoplex; species Monoplex corrugatus. The sequence goes on from JAPXFY010000023.1 coordinate 53,924,411, forward strand.
CTGATGCCATGTGGTGGAGAAGATCCAAAATGATCAAGGCATGAGCCATGAGCCTGCATAATTATAATCCCTATGCACTGGCAATGCGTTGTGTTATGTTTATCTCTGTGCATCAGTCTGTCAGTAGACACGACTAAAGCTACATTGTAGTGAAATGTAGACCTGTGTCTTCATGTGCAAAGGCTACATTGTAGTGAAATGTAGACCTATGTCTTCATGTGCAAAGGCTACATTGTAGTGAAATGTAGACCTGTGTCTTCATGTGCAAAGGCTACATTGTAGTGAAATGTAGACCTGTGTCTTCATGTGCAAAGGCTACATTGTAGTGAAATGTAGACCTATGTCTTCATGTGCAAAGGCTACATTGTAGTGAAATGTAGACCTGTGTCTTCATGTGCAAAGGCTACATTGTAGTGAAATGTAGACCTGTATCTTCATGTGTAAAGGCTACATTGTAGTGAAATGTAGACCTATGTCTTCATGTGCAATGTTGAGAGAGAGAGAGAGAGAGAGAGAGAGAGAGAGAGAGAGAGGAAGGGGAAGAGGGAGCGAGGGAAAGACAGGGGGTGGGGGGTTGATATCATGTGAACTACTGCATGCCATTGGTCCCTCGGAAAACGTAGACTATGGGATCAGACGATGACTTCAGCCCATAGAGCCTTCTTTAAGGATCTGTTTATTTGCCAGCTCAGCAGGTCAAAAGCCTTTGTTCAGGAGGGATTCACCCAACACAGACAATTCCATATGCGCTCCATACAAATCTGCCATCAGTTATCTGGCAGACTCCCTGGGCCCACACAAATCCTTATGCGCTGACAAGGTCTTGATATTGAAAAAGGAGAGAGACCTATGAACACTAAGTCGACACCACCAGAATGATAAAGACATGGAGATGGGCTGTAAACATACCCGTGGTTTTTTTGTTTGTTTGGGTTTTTTGTTGTTGTTGTTCATTTTGTTTGTTTGTTTGTTTGTTTTCTTTTGTTTTGTTTTGTTTTGTTTCGTCTCGTTTCGTTTTGTATTGTTTTGTTTTGTTTCGTTTTGGTTTGCTTTCTCACATACATAGGACCTGCCTTGATTTTCATATGAACAAATATTTATGTTGTCTGTAAATGATTGAATACATTATCATCTTCACCGCATGATTACCATAAAAACGTCCTTTATCAAGTGACTAGTTCATCAAGCGACTGGTTTATCAAGTGACTAGTTCATCAAGCGACTGGGTTATCAAGTGACTAGTTGGGTTTTTTTTACCTGACATTAAACAGCTTGCAAAGTCATCAATTGTAGACAACGTCGATGTCTTTGCTGTGGTGGAAACTTGGTTTCGTGCTGAAGGTGACGAGGCTAAGTGCCGTGACATCGCTCCCCCTGGCCACCACACCCTCTCCTTCCCCCGCCAGTCCCGTGGTGGTGGCATTGCTTTTGTTGTTGCTGATCCACTCTCCCCTTTCCTCTCCACCAAATCCTCCTTCCCTTTCACCCACACTTCTTTCGAACTGGCACAACTTACCCTCACCTTCCCCCACCACACTTTCCACCTTCTGTGTTTGTATCGTCCTCCTCCAAACTCTAAGAACCGTCTCACTGACTCCAACTTCATTGACGAATTTCCGGATCTGCTGTCCTACTGTAACTCCCTCCATGGTTCCTACATCATCGCTGGCGACTTTAACATTCATTTTGATCGCCCCTCCGAACCCACCACCTCCAAAGTCATCGATTTCCTGGACTGCTACGGCCTGGTTCAGTGCGTCCACGCTCCCACTCACATTCGTGGGCACACATTGGATAATATAATCCACAGGACTGACCAGACCATGGTGAGTTCCATCATCATCGACCACACCCTCCCATCTGACCATGTCTGCCTTGTTGCTGATCTTCATTTTTTCCCGCCCTCCACCCCGCAAAACGTACATTCAAGCCAGACACCTTTCTGCAGTGGACATGACTGTCTTTGAGGCTGACCTTCAGTCTCTCTTATCTGCTTCCCCGCCAACCACACCTGATGACCTCAACTCCCTTCTCCTTGGGCTCCTGGATCGGTTCGCTCCTGCCTGTGGCCGTCTTGTTTCCAAGAGGCCACCATCACCTTGGTTCTCCTCCATTGGGCCTCAGCTGCAAGCGGCCAAGTGTGAAAGGCGCAGAGCCGAGAGACAGTGGCTCAAGTCTAGTCTGACTGTTCATAAGCAAATTTTTCAAACTGCCAACAAAATTGTTAATAGCCTCGTAGATGCCTCTAAATCAGCCTATTACAATGCTAAAATTCTTGCCTGTTCCACTTCCAAACAACTGTATAATATAACTAATACTCTTCTTGGCAAAACTGGCTCTTCTCCTCTTCCATCTCACCTGCCACCTTCTGATCTTCCACAGGCTTTCTCTGACTATTTTTTCAACAAGATTGCTAACCTCAGGCTTTCTCTCGATTCCACGACGAACACTCATGCTACATTTCCTGAACCCCCTTTCTCTGGAATCCCCCTTACTTTCTTCCAACCCGTTTCTGAGGACTTTGTTAAGAAAATCATCATGAAATCTGGCATTAAAACCTGTGAACTCGACCCATTGCCAGCTTCTTTTCTCACCCATTGTCTCGATACTCTTCTCCCTCACATCACCAATATCATTAACCATTCCCTCTCAACTGGCTCCTTTCCTTCTTCTTTCAAGTCAGCAATTGTAAGACCTCTTCTAAAAAGACGACTCTTGACCCTGAGAATTTGAAAAACTATAGACCTGTGTCAAATCTTCCTTTTCTTTCCAAGGTCTTAGAGAAAGTTGTTCTTGACCAGCTGTTAAACCACCTTCATTCCAATAACCTTGTCTATTCCCTTCAGTCTGCTTACCGTTCTGGACATAGTACCGAAACTGCTCTTCTCAAAATCTGCAACGACTTACTGACTACTCTCGACTCTAACAACGTATCACTTTTGACTCTCTTGGACCTATCTGCTGCCTTTGACACTATTGACCACTCTATCCTTCTCTCCCGTCTACATCACTCTTTTGGGCTCCATGATACTGTCTTGAACTGGTTTCATTCTTACATCACCAATCGTCTGCAAGTAGTTTCTGTCAATGGTCTTTCTTCTAATCCTTCCTGTCTGACTTACGGAGTGCCACAAGGATCTGTTCTGGGCCCCCTACTTTTCATTCTCTACACCTACCCTGTCTCCTCTATTGTCCAAGAACACCTGCTTCAGCATCATTCTTTCTCGGATGACAATCAGCTGTATGTCTCTGGGCCTCTCCCTGACCTTCCCATCATGATCCAGAAAACCCAATCTTGTGTAGCTGACCTGAAGGATTGGATGACTGAAAACAAACTGAAATTAAATGAAGAGAAATCCGAATTGATCTTGATCACCCCACCCAAACTCCAAAATCACCCCTCTCTTCCAACCTCTGTCACACTTGTTGACTCATCTATCCCTCTCTCCCATTTTGCCCGTAACCTTGGTGTAACTCTTGATCAAACCCTGTCCTTCCGCCAGCATGTGAGCAACGTCTGTCGGACTTGTTTTCTTGAACTCCGCCGAATTGCTTCTATCCGCCACCTCCTCTCAGAAGACACGACAAAGGCTCTTGTCTGTGCATTTGTTCTATCCCGTCTCGATTACTGTAATGCTCTTTTTTCTGGTTCCCCCTCTCATCTCATTAACAAACTTCAGAAAGTTCAAAATCATGCTGCCCGTCTCATCTTCCGCTCTTCAAAATTTAACCATGTTACGCCATTGCTCTGTTCTCTCCACTGGCTCCCTGTTCAGCAAAGAATATCCTACAAGATTGCCTGCCTCTGCTTCAAATCTATTGAGTCTTCCTGTCCTGAGTATCTCACCCATCTGTTACATCTCTACACGCCATCTCGAGCTTTGCGGTCCTCATCTGATACCCGTCTCTATAGTATCCCCATAGTCCGCACTAAAAGGTTTGGGCAGCGTTCTTTTTCCTATCAAGCTTCAACCATCTGGAATCAGTTACCTCGCTCTCTTAGATACTCACCCTCTCTGTCCACATTCAAACGCTCCCTCAAAACTTACCTGTTTCCCAAAACTGGTAATCTCTGCCCCCTTCCCCCCATGTAATGTAATGGTGACATTATAGTGTCTTAGTGTCAATGTGTCATTGTGTTTGCATGTCATGCTGTGTGTGTGTTTGTGTGTGTGTGTGTGTGTTTGTGTGTGTGTGGTGCTTCTGTGGTGTGTGTGCTTGTGATTCTGGTTATATGTTTTGCCATTGTAAACGCCTAGGGCATTTATTTGATTAGGCGTACTAAATGTTCATAATAATAATAATAATAATAATAATCAATTATCATCATTAGGCCCCCTTTATACACCTATCACAGGGTCCTATTATCACAGGGTCCCCCTCAGACCGTATTGTTAGACGGCCCTCAAACCGTATTGTTAGACGGCCCTCAGACCGTATTGTTAGACGGGTAAGTAAGGTTTGCGTAATGATCACGCCATCCATGAATTAATTGGTTACTCGGCGTTTTCCACCGAGCAGAATCTAACGCTCACATTGGTCTTATCCAACTATAGAGGGTAGGTTATCTAGTACACAAAAGGTTTCAGCAAATACCAACGTCCAAACGAAAAGTCCAGGGCCACCAGGTGCCAAAGATTGCTTGGTTATTCAAATTTCGATGTCCAATGAAAGACAGATGGGAAGGTTTTGTGACAGAAACAACAGAAACGCACTGTATAAAAGCCAGAAAGTCAATCACTATAGGAAGGGACCCATTCGATTACCACCCAGCCAGAGACCTTCCAACCTATCTTAGAGGTATGTAATCCCACGTCTCATTTTATACTTCAGTTAGGGTAGGGATAGAAGTAGGTAGTATGTTTGATTTTCCACAAAGCAAAGAATAGAGTAGGACATAAGAAAGTGTTCAGCATTCTAGTGATATGCAAGTTCTGATGATTCGTAGTGCATCTTAGGATTTTAGGAATATTAGGACCCAGGACACTAGGAATGGTGAATCACGTTTATGCTGAAGTTGACTGCTTAAATAAATACGTCGTAGTTATTAATCTATGTGTGGACTGCTTATGAGAATCATGTCTAGTGTGGTTAGTGCATTTCTTCTCGTCACTCTCCTTCCTTGTTGTGTGTGTGGCTTCTAAGTAGAGAAACAATTCTTCATATACATCCCCAATTCATCTACCTGTTATAGACAACTACACCCCAAATATTCTTCCCGCGAATACACCTTCCTGTTATAGATGACAACACACAAACCCCTTCTTGCCAAACAACCTTCCTGTTATACACCCATCAGCACCTCCTGTCAAACAGGTTTATTTTAGCAGACAATAAACAGCTTGGAAAGTCATCAATTATTCGCCATCATTAGGCACACTATTTATTCACCCATCAGCGCATCCTCTCAAACAGGTTTATTTTAGCAGACATTAAACAGCTTGCAAAGTCATCAATTATTCGCCATCACTAGGCACACTATTTATACCCATCAGCACGTCCTGTCGAAAGGATTTTACATTACACCTTGCCAAATCATCAATAAACCACTCTTTATCACCATCAGTAGACCTGTCATTTATACACATCAGCGCATCTGTCAAAATGCCGATAGGGAACACACATTATCACATATATCAAATGTCCTTTCCTTTAGAAACAAACGTCGATTAATCCATAAAACAAACATGGACTTTGTCAAACGTTCATGCTTATCTTATTTGTGTTAACGTTCTCATTGGACAAAAAACACGAGTATTCCGATAATGTAATCCTGCATGACTGGATGACAGATATCATGATTCCCATAAGAGGATGATGCAAAGCAGAATTTATGAGAGAGAGCGAGCTGTCGCCTCCCTATTCTTTGCATGAAAGTAGGAAACAGATCCTAATCCACACCCAGAGCAGTCATCAATAAACACAGTCAGTCACACAAAAAAGCGCGTGTTTATGTTGTCAGTAGGAAGATGAAATGGATTTTTTTGTCTGTGTGGTTTGTTTGCTTGCAAGTTGTTTTTTTGTTTGTTTGGTCGGTTGGTTGGTTGGTTGGGGTTTTTTTTTTTTTCGTTTTTTGTTGTTGTTGTTGTTTTGTGGCGCGTCTGAGAAAATCAGAACTTTAACAAAGAAAAAGCATGTTTGTTGACACTGAGAACAACATGCGCCATGTGGACTGCAGATCATCCCCAGTAGAGTTCATCCAGGCAGCCAGAGAGGCCAGAGGTCCAGAGGTCCAGAGGTCCAGAGGTCAAGTATCGGTGGGTCTGGGATTCTTCTTTCTCTTCCAGTAGACTCCACATGATGGTCTGGGTATTAACGTTTCAATGAGACGATGGAGCAAGATCCCATGTGCAGCAAAGCATGTCTTCTAAATAATAATTTAAAAAAACTACAATAAAAACATCACTGGAATTTATGCTAGATTTGAAGCCTGGTCCATGACGGTACAGGCACAATGGCTAGTCAAGGCTTTAATCCTTTCACTCTCGCACCCTATCCACCAACTGCAAAATTTTTTTATCCCTTTGACTCAGGAAGCTGGTGGAAAAGGTGAGGAAGTCAAAGGGTGAAGTTTTTGTTTTGCTAGCATTGTTGACAATGCAGGATGCTGGTGGACAGGGTATAGGAGTCCAAGGGCTAAACGAGCGTGTCAGATTGATACATCATCATCAGGTGCCCTGCCGCATGGCGTTGGCGATCATGGACTTCCATCCATCTCTATCTCTCGTTGCCCCTAGCATCTCCCCACCCTCCTCGTCCCCAGCCACTCTGCAAGTCCGTCCAACATTTTCTCCCTGGGTCTACCCGGTGCTCTCTTTCCCTCCAGCTTTCCCGTTGTGACCAGGTGCTCCAAATCCCCCCTTCTTCATAAAATGGCCTATAAATGTTGCCTGTCTTTTCCTAATCTTCCTTATGAGTGATCTACTTGTGTCTGCCTCCATCAAGACTGTCTCGTTTGTTTTCTTTGCTGTCCATGGAACTCTCAACATTATTCTTAGAAACCACATCTCGGCTGCCTCAATCTTCTTCTGGCTTTGATTGTTGACTGTCCACGCCTCACATCCGTACAACAGTATTGGTTCTATATAACATTCAAGAACTCTCTTCCTGATGTTAATTGATAGGCATTTGTTGGTAAGAATGCTTGTCATCTTCTTGAGTACAGATTGATATACATACCATTATTAGGGTTGGTCATGATCAAACGTTCTATGCTTGTGTCTTTTTCCCACGAGTCCCTAACTTTCTTAAGACAGTGCCATGGCATGACAATCATGCACAGGCTTATGGCTTATGCCATGATTATCTTTAGATCTTTGTCATCAGTGGCATATGTGGGCTCAGTGCATACATTGTTTATTTCAAACTTTTTCTTAGTCTAGGAAAAGACCGGCAACATTTACAGGCCATCTTTTGAGGAAAGGAGAATTCGAGCACCTGGTCACAACAGGAAAGCTGGAGGGAAAGAGAGCACCAGGCAGACCCAGGGAAAAAAATATTGGACGGACTTGCAGAGTGGCTGAGGACAGAGAGGGTGGAAGATATGCTTGAGGCAACAAGGGATAAATACATATGGCGGGCCATGATCGCCAACGCCATGCGGCAGGGCACTTGATGATGATGATTTCAAACTTTCACGCTTTATTTGGATATCACCTTTAGCCAAAGTACAGTAATGCATATTTGAAAAGGAAAAAGTGCAGAACGCAAAACATGAAGTATGCACTTCAAAGATTTGGTAAGCGATGTAAGTGTTCGGTGGATTATGATGGACATACCAAAATACTCGACATGCTCAACTACCTAAGATGGAGTGGGCAGACTACGCAGTCTACAGCAACATGGTGCCAGCACAGTGTGGGACAAACAACGTGCAACACACATTTTGAGAAAACATTGCTCCAAAATTAGTGAGGCCACATGACAAACACATACAGTGTTGTACGATTGTTGTGTCGTTACGGAGAACCAACCGTCACTAACGGGAACAAAACGTTTAACTGCACAAATCTGATGTCGGATTAACTAGCAATTATTTTAGAAGTTAGTGGCACATCTTTTTCTACATCAAAATTGATGTACACGCGACAAAACAGGCACAAAAAATAGCTAAAAGTTTCTGACATAAAAGCTCAGCCGAGACTTCCAACATAAAATGAGCACTCCCCTAGTTTTGTCGGGAGACAAAACCACTGCAGTCCAGGCACCACGAGGCGCTAAGCTCCGCCCCCTTTAGGGGAATTCTAATTAGTCCGTTACACAACGTATCACCTCATTTCACGCTACGGGGATTCCGCCTCGGTTCACGCAATGGGGATCGCTCGTTATTTCTGTACGCGTGTTTTGATTTGTTACCTGTTCGTTACCCGTTGCAGACAGGTCATCATCATCATATGCCCGGCGCCGGCGCCGGTGTCGGTATAAAAAACATACATGTGCATGGTTTTAATGTAAAAACGTGTAAACTTGTATGTCTTAGAGACCCGTTTTCCGAAGTGCAACCTTATATCTGCTTTTTGCTGAATTGATGACTAACAGATTTTTTTGTTGTTGCTTTAATTATTTTTATTTTTTTATTGTTTTATTTATTTATTTATTTATCTATTGATTTATTTATATAATCATGGAGCTGTTTGGGGTGAAGAGAGGGGGGATGGCAAATAATTGATTTCAGGAATACAATTCAAACCAATTCCGATAAAATTATCTTGCTGTGATTGATTTTAACACGAAAAACACAAAACAAACAAACGAACAAAAAAGGAAACAAACAAACAATTTACTCATTCAGAGCCATAGAGAGTACAATCATAAACGCAAATACTTTATCTTGTTCGTCCATGAAACAAAAATCATGCGTATCGTGGTAAAATATCATTGTGACAAAATACGTTTATCATAAAGATTTATGACTTTAAAAAATCTTTTTTAAAGATTATACATATGAAATGCGCGCGCGCACACACACACACACACACACGCCACACACACACACACACACACACACACACACAACACACACACACACACACACACACACACAACACACACACACGCATGCACACACACACACAGACGCACACGCACACACACACACACACACACACACACGCACGCACGCACCACACACACACACACACACACACACACACACACACGTAGGGATACGAAGACAATGGCTACTGATAATTGTGACGTCTTCAGTCAGTCATATCTTTTCAACACTACATGTTCTGAATTATTCAAACATATCACTGTTAAGAAACATAAAAAAAAGCACACACACACACACACACACACACACACACACCACACACACACACACACACACACACACACACACACACACACACACACACACAACACCATTCTATGATTTCCTCAGGACCTGAAAGTACCGAACAAATCTTGCTCGACATCGGAGTCACCTTATCATTGGAGGATAGAAGCAGAAAAACTGTCTGCTGCCAAACCCAAAAACTAAAACTTAGTTTGCTATTTTTGTAAGCGAAAATTTTTGCCCTAAACAGAAAAAGCAACACGCTTTTTAAGCATTAACACGTTGTTTAAAGACTTTTCGATATAGTGCCTAATAAACAGTGTTTGGAGAATGTGGAAATAAACTTTGACTGTATGGTAACTCACAATGCTCAGTGAAAATATTGTCCCAAGATATTTTAGAAAGTTCTAGTTTAGTTGTTGTTGTTGTTGTTGTTTTTATTGTCATATAGTTATAGGTATTGAAAAAAAAAAAAAAGAATTTTAGTTGTGTGAGTGACTGACCTTCGCGTATATTCAATCAATTCTTATCTTCGCCTAGCAAGCAACATCTCTCCCCAACATTTGTTAAATACTTGTAACAGCCAGGACTCCAGCATCACTAAATGTTAAAAACAAATACGTTTCAATGATCTCTGTTATCATATGCAGTGAGGTCTTTAAGATATTTTCTAAATAAGGAAGACAACCAACAAGAAAATTACTTGACTCATCGCTCGTTCCATGCACGGTGTGTTCAGATTAGCATCAATGTCGTTTTTTTTTCGTTTTTTTTCCCAAGACATTGTCTTCGTGCTCGTAATGAATTCCACATGCATCAACGTCGCAGATGCTACACGATGAAAAAAAAAATCAAAATGATCATAGCATAAGCTACAAGTCTGCCCATAAATCCGTCACACAGACAAGATCTGGAGAGTCTGCCTAACAACGTATGGGTTCTGTGTGCTTCTTTTTCTCTGTGCTTGTAGCCATCTGTTATTGAAAACAAAAACAAAACAAAACAACAAACAAAGAAGTAAGGCTATTTCTAATGATCTGTGAAACGCGTCGAAAACAACACGAATGCTCCTATTTTGTTTCAAATTCAGAAACCGTGGAAGAAAATGTGAGGTTTACGAATACAGTGAGCTGTTTAATTGATTACAGTTATATAGTACGTTATGGAAATGACTTTCCCCCTACAAAGATATGTAGATTTTCCTGCTGACGCCAAACCAAGAAATGTTTATGGTTTCCTTATGAAACTGTTCAGCCATGGAGCTTTTCCCTCAAAAGTACGTCGATGAGTTGAACATAATTATGTCTGCCGTATACCGTGATATATTGATAATATGCGTGTGATACGGCTACACTTACAACAAGGCTTTTTTGTCATGGATAAATATCGTGTTTGCTGTGGTTGTATTTTGTCGTTCATTCTGTTTGTCTGTCTTCATTTCTCTGTCGTTTTCAGAAAGAAACAAACAGAAATTGTAATTAACAACGTGTAATGACTCTGAAATACATGCAATTCGAAAGTTGGAAACAAACAAATCCTCACAATCTTTGACATCAATCTTCAAAAAAGTGTGAAAAGTGAAATACCTGGCTGCCCGTCAGGAGATGTTTAATGGATTTGAGCGACTCCCCCAGCAGACGACAGATGGACAAATCGCAGTACGTGTGCACACGTCTCGGGATCCAAAATCCCGACAATGGTCTGTCACCGGCCAGATTCGAACCTTATATAGACCGGGTCCCATCCTGCTTGGGCAA
>JAPXFY010000023.1:53940447-53945447 GCA_030674185.1 Monoplex corrugatus
CACACACACACACACACACACACACACACACACACACACACACACACACACATGCACGCATGCACGCACGCACGCAGTTTAGAACGCGCGCATGCTGTACGCACACGTACACAAAAACACATACACGCACATAATTTTTTCCCCCCAAATTTGGATGGCGAAGGGAAACAGGGGGGTGGGAGGGGTGAGGTTATCGCCATACGCAGACATTTTGATTGGCTGAAATTCTTTTCGTTGCCAGATTAGCATTGAAACCTGTGTGCCAATGGAACTAGTTGTAAAACTGTGAGCACACGCATACCTTTGAGTATGAGACAGCGCGTGAGAGAGAGAGAGAGAGAGAGAGAGAGTGTGTGTGTGTGTGTGTGTGTGTGTGTGTGTGTGTGTGTGTGTGTGTGTGTGTGTGTGTGTGTGTGTGTGTGTGTGTGTGTGAGTGTGTGCGCGCGCGAGTGTGTGTACGTAAGAGCACGCACACGAAAGTTTAAGTATGTGACTAGGATTTATTTTATTGCCATAAATCAAAGGCTTTATGGACATCTACAGACAGATGTTACAAGAGGGAGAAAGGACATGAGAACACACGGTACCGTACAGACTGGGTAAACAGGACATGTGCATTAATGTACACACACACACACACACACACACACACACACACACACACACACACACACACACACACACACACACACACACACACACTTACACACACACACACACACACACACACACACACACACACAGAGAGAGAAACAAACACACACTCTCACTCACACACACACACACTCACACACACACACAAACACACTCACACACACACGCACACACACAAACACACATACACACACACGCACCCGTGCGCGCGCACACACACACACACAGACACACACACACAAAACACAATACGCACACACACACACATATACACACACGCACGCGCGCGCACACACACGCACACACACACACTCGCACATACACTCACACACGCATCTCTCTCTCTCTCTCTCTCTCTCTCTCTATATATATATATATATATACTCCTAATCATAATTTAAGGGCCACTTCTTCCTTCCTCTCTAATTTTAAGTTGAAATAATTGACAATGTTTAGAATTGATTCTATGTTTTATTTCATCATTTCCACACCTGTTTTGGACAAAGAAATTAGCACAATGACCCATTAGTGAACAGCACATGCATTTAAAGGAACATCCCCCCCTTTTCAAAAAACAGAAAGTGTCAGATTTGGCCAATCTGTTTTCAATATCGCGTGTGTCCGCCCCGAGCCTGGATGCATGCTTCACAGCGCCGATGCATCGACCCCACAAGGGTACGGAGTGTGTCCTGAGGGATGGCCGCCCACTCGATCTGCAGGATGTCGACCAGCCTGGCCAGGGTGCCCGGTGGGGGGTAGTTGTCCCTGATGCGCCTCCCGAGCACATCCCAGAGGTGTTCAATTGGGTTCAGGTCAGGTGAGCACGCTGGCCAGGCCATACGGACGACTTCATGCTGCTCCAGGAAGTCGGTCACAAGGCGTGCTCGATGCGCAGGTGCATTGTCGTCCTGGAAGATGGCGCCTTGACCAAGGTCCACAAGCGCAGGCAGTGCCACGGCCGCCAGAACCTCGTCCCGGTACCGGACCCCGTTCAGGATGCCGTCAATGGGGAGCAGGGGGGTCCGGGTACCACGGCTCATGCCACCCCACACCATCACCGACCCGCCGCCGTACCGGTTATGCTCTTGGACAATGGCGTCAGCGAACCTCTCCCCTTGACGTCGCCACACCCGAGCCCGGCCATCGTTAAAGGTCAGGGTGAACCTGGACTCATCCGAAAACAAGACCCGGGCCCACTGTTGCCTTGTCCAGGTCACGTGCTCCCTGGCCCAGGTCATGCGGCGCACTCTGTTGACCGGTGACAGCACGGGTCGGACGGCCGGTCTCCGTGACCTCAAGTTTGCCTCATGTAGCCGTCTTCTCACCGTGCTGCAGCTGATGTTAGCACCTGTTGCGTCCCTCAGCTGACCCCTCAAGGTCACCGCAGTGGATGCCCTTTCCCTCAGGACGGAGAGGGCAAGGTAGCGGTCTTGCTGTCTTGTCGTTACTCTGGGTCGACCCGTGTGACGCCTTTCCTGGACTGCTCCAGTCTCATTGAAGCGCTCCAGCAGTCTCTGGATTGTGGAATGCGACACTTCAAGTCGTCTAGCAACTTCCCGCTGCACTAGGCCTTCATCAAGCAGAGCGAGGGCTCTCCCCCGCTGCTCATCCGTCATCCGTCGTCTTGCAAGCATGGTTAAAACGAACCAAGAACGGGTCCTTTTTATCCTCGTCTGCGGGCAACTTTGGCTGGAGTAGTGTTCAAAAAGGGCTTGCCTTGCACGTGCAAAGCGAATTTTGTCGCTACCTTGCCTGCGTCGTCAGAGAGACCCTGCTGAAGATTCGACAATTTCGTGTGGAAATTGTCTTCCTTGGGCCGCCCATTGCAAATCGGCAAATCCCCAAACACGTGCCAAAAGGAAACTGCAATGTTGTCTGAGCTCTTATCCATTCAGTTACGGCAACGAATTGGAGAAAAGAGTAAGAGAAAATAGGTTATTTCTCCTTTCAAAAATTGACTCAAAAACGTTCCTGGCCCTTCAATAATGACGTGTAGTATATATATATATATATACATATACTCCTAATCATAATCTAAGGGCCACTTCTTCCTTCCTCTCTAATTTTAAGTTGAAATAATTGACAATGTTTAGAATTGATTCTATGTTTTATTTCATCATTTCCACACCTGTTTTTGGAAAAAGAAATTAGCACAATGACCCATTAGTGAACAGCACATGCATTTAAAGGAACATCCCCCCCTTTTCAAAAAAACAGAAAGTGTCAGATTTGGCCAATCTGTTTTCAATATCGCGTGTGTCCGCCCCGAGCCTGGATGCATGCTTCACAGCGCCGATGCATCGACCCCACAAGGGTACGGAGTGTGTCCTGAGGGATGGCCGCCCACTCGATCTGCAGGATGTCGACCAGCCTGGCCAGGGTGCCCGGTGGGGGGTGGTTGTCCCTGATGCGCCTCCCGAGCACATCCAGAGGTGTTCAATTGGGTTCAGGTCAGGTGAGCACGCTGGCCAGGCCATACGGACGACTTCATGCTGCTCCAGGAAGTCGGTCACAAGGCGTGCTCGATGCGCAGGTGCATTGTCGTCCTGGAGATGGCGCCTTGACCAAGGTCCACAAGCGCAGGCAGTGCCACGGCCGCCAGAACCTCGTCCCGGTACCGGACCCCGTTCAGGATGCCGTCAATGGGGAGCAGGGGGGTCCGGGTACCACGGCTCATGCCACCCCACACCATCACCGACCCGCCGCCGTACCGGTTATGCTCTTGGACAATGGCGTCAGCGAACCTCTCCCCTTGACGTCGCCACACCCGAGCCCGGCCATCGTTAAAGGTCAGGGTGAACCTGGACTCATCCGAAAACAAGACCCGGGCCCACTGTTGCCTTGTCCAGGTCACGTGCTCCCTGGCCCAGGTCATGCGGCGCACTCTGTTGACCGGTGACAGCACGGGTCGGACGGCCGGTCTCCGTGACCTCAAGTTTGCCTCATGTAGCCGTCTTCTCACCGTGCTGCAGCTGATGTTAGCACCTGTTGCGTCCCTCAGCTGACCCCTCAAGGTCACCGCAGTGGATGCCCTTTCCCTCAGGACGGAGAGGGCAAGGTAGCGGTCTTGCTGTCTTGTCGTTACTCTGGGTCGACCCGTGTGACGCCTTTCCTGGACTGCTCCAGTCTCATTGAAGCGCTCCAACAGTCTCTGGATTGTGGAATGCGACACTTCAAGTCGTCTAGCAACTTCCCGCTGCGCTAGGCCTTCATCAAGCAGAGCGAGGGCTCTCCCCCGCTGCTCATCCGTCATCCGTCGTCTTGCAAGCATGGTTAAAACGAACCAAGAACGGGTCCTTTTTATCCTCGTCTGCGGGCAACTTTGGCTGGAGTAGTGTTCAAAAAGGGCTTGCCTTGCACGTGCAAAGCGAATTTTGTCGCTACCTTGCCTGCGTCGTCAGAGAGACCCTGCTGAAGATTCGACAATTTCGTGTGGAAATTGTCTTCCTTGGGCCGCCCATTGCAAATCGGCAAATCCCCAAACACGTGCCAAAAGGAAACTGCAATGTTGTCTGAGCTCTTATCCATTCAGTTACGGCAACGAATTGGAGAAAAGAGTAAGAGAAAATAGGTTATTTCTCCTTTCAAAAATTGACTCAAAAACGTTCCTGGCCCTTCAATAATGACGTGTAGTATATATACATTATATGTAATATACTCCACAAATTAAGGATCCACTTCACATCTCTAATTTCAATAAATAAGACAATGGTTTGAAGTTGCAATCAGTTTATTCCATGCTTTACGTTTAACGATACACAATTGCCTCAATTTCGAGCCATCGTTTTGTGATATTGACAAATGCTGTAGTAATGAATTGATTCCCCATTGTCAAAATCACAAGAAAGGCAGCATTTGGCCCAAAAGTTTCAATAATGCGTGTCCGCCTGGCTGCGTGCACTTCACAGCAGCGATTGCATCGACCCTACAAAGGTAGTGAGTGTCCTGTAGGGGAGCGCCGCCACTCACTGCAGATGTCGCAGAGCTTGGCCAGGGTCCCGGTGGGAGGGGGTGGTTGTCCTCATTGCGCTCCAGCACATCCCAGAGGTTTCAATGGGTTCAGAGTCGGGACGCACGCTGGCCAGGCCATTCGGTGACTCCAGCTGCTGCAGGAAGTCGGTTTACCAAGGCCGTGCCGATGGGGCAGGAGCGTTGTCGTCCTGGTAGATCGCCTTGACAGGTCCCATCGCTGCAGTTGCCACGGCGCGTCGAAGACCTCTCCCGGTATCGGACCGTCAGGTTGCCTGTACATATAGCAAGGGGGTTCGTGGTAACGGCTCAAGGCCACCCCAACCATTCACGAACCCCCCGGACCTTTTCTTGGACAATGGGTCAGTAAAGCTTGC
>JAPXFY010000023.1:53950447-53997947 GCA_030674185.1 Monoplex corrugatus
AGATAGATAGATAGATAGATAGATAGACAGACAGATAGATAGACACAGACAGGCAACTATAAAGACATAGATAGATAGATACATACATACATACATAATAATAATAATAATGTTTATTTGTATAGCGCATATTCCATATAAAAACATGCTCACCAGCGCTTTACATTTCGCAAGAAAGGCAAAAGGTGATAAAAAATGTTCACAATTACATACACAATAAGATAACAACAAACATTAAAGCTATACAAGTAAGAAGACACATAAGAAACCACAGAATATTAAAATTTAAACACTGACTTATGTAATGAAGAAAGATTAACAGATTTTTCATATGAATAAAGAGGCATACTGTGTTTATATATTGCTGCGTGTGTGTGCTTGCGTACGTGTATGTGTACATGTGTGTGTGCGTGCGTGTGCGTTGCTGTGCGCGTGTGTTTGTAAGAATGTGTGTGTGTGTGTGTGTGTGTGTGTGTGTGTGTGGAGAGAGAGAGAGAGAGAGAGAGAGAGAGTGTGTGTGTGTGTGTGCGTGTGCTATGTTTGCATGCGTGTGTGTGTGTTTATGCATGCAATAGTTGTACATAAAATTATAATCAATATTTTGAATGAAGATAAAAACAGAAAAATTCTAATCCATATACAGGAAAAACATTACAACTTCAGTATTACAGCATTAATACCTTGACAATCAAAATTCCTCACAAATTATGAACTATTCGCATATCATACATCACAATTTACATACAAACAAAGATTTGAAAAAGTTTCTTAAAGTATTTCAGTCTCTTTCCCACTCAATTTCTCCCCTATCCCTTCCTCAGCTGTACACATACAGTGATACACACACATGCTCACTCAAGCACACACACACACACACACACACACACACACACACACACACACACACACACACACACACACACACACACACACACACACACACACACACACACACATATATATATATATACACACATGCACGCACACACACACCTTGCTCTATAGGCCCTTATACAAAATACTGTTATACAGGCAGGAGAGATTAGTCTGATGACAAACTTGCAAACTAAGGCTCTTCAGGTTAGATGAGTTTGAAAGAGGTGGGTTTTCAGGTGCCGTTTGAAGGTTGAGAAACACTTAGTTTTTCTGAGAGACAGTGGTAGAGAGTTCCATACATTTGGGCCAAAGACAGAGAAAGATTTTTTACCAAAGGTGTCTAGAGAGAAGCGAGGAACAGTCAACAGTGAGGTGTCAGAAGAGCGGAGCGTTCGAGAAGGTTTGTAACCCTGCAGGAGGTTGGCAAGATAGGATGGCATGTTCTCGTGATAGATACACTGAATACATACATACATACATACATACATACATACATACATACATACATACATAAATACGTACATATATACATACATACATACATACATACATACATAGACAGACAGATAGATAGATAGATAGATAGATAGATAGATAGATAGATAGATAGATAGATAGATAGATAGATGGATGGATAGATAGATAGATAGATACATACATACATACATACATATATACATACATACATACATACGTACGTACGTACGTACATACATACATACATACGTACGTACGTACGTACGTACATACATACATACATACATACATACATACATACATACATACATACGTACGTACGTACGTACGTACGTACGTACGTACGTACATACATACATACATACATACATACATACATACATACATACGTACGTACGTACGTACGTACGTACGTACGTACGTACATACATACATACATACATACATACATACATACATACATACATACATACATACATACATAGACACACAGACTGTGTCGTTGAGGGAAGCACTTCAAAAAGACAAAAACATGTTTCGTCAGGCACATTAGAAAGAATTATTCCATTTGAGATTGTTTATCTCGTCTGGATTATCTGTGTCATTCTGAAACTGTAAAATTGCTGATATAGAGATTACATAGCTCCTTCAGTTTGATTTCGTAATTTTGGTAAAGATCAATCCACATACAGAAAATCCTACTAACACATTTTTGTCAAACACACACTCAGAGACTGAGAGACACACAACCGTCTCTGCTTGAACACGAACCAAACTGTATCGTAAAAGTTCTTGCAGTGTCCCCTTTGGGACTACAGCAGCACTGGTGTAACTTAATATGGATCTTGCTTTGATGATGATTGTTGAATCTTAGACATCATCATTTATTGCTTTGACTCCCGCACCCTATCCACCAACTGCAAAAACATAACCCTTTGACTCCCTTACCCTATCCACCAGCTTCCTGCAGGAAGCTGGTGGATAGGGTAAGGGAGTCAAAGGGTTAAGTGTTCGCTTTGCTGGCGTGATTTACAATGCAGGATGCTAGAGGCCAGGGTACGGGAGTCAAAGGGTTAAACACAGAAGAACCGCTCATCCTGTGATACTCCCATTCTGATGGTCCACCAGGTGTCAGCCTCCCCTTCCCTTACTCCGCTCATATGGGTATTCCCGTCGGCCATAGCATTTACTGTCACTTAATACAGGCAAGATCAGTCCATAAAACGAAAGAACAAACCACCAACCGAAAACAAAATGAGCAATCACGGAATAATACAAATCGATTAACTACCAAATCAACTAGCGGTACAGTTCGACAGCTACAGTACACCTATACATAAAGCTTATATGCTGACGAGGTCTGAGATTTCTGACAGATATTAATGAATATAACTTAGGTTCATCCCTGCTTAAGGGTACAACCACCTCTTTATCTGTCACGCTATCCTTCTTTACTGGCCGCTTCTGTGACGCTAGTTATTGCCCCTGATCCTCTTTTATGTCAGTGTCACTTTCTGTTCATATTCTCAGTCAGTCAGTCAAGTTGCTTCCACACTTCCCTGAGATGGTTATCCCCATTGGCCATATCACTTGAGGTGGGTGTCGAACCAAATCAATCAAATCAAGTTGCTTTATTGCATTGTATCTGACAGCAGAAAGGTGCGTATTGCAACGTATTGTGGTGGCAAGCGAAAACATTAGAGTTGAGTACTTTTAGAAAGAAGAAATAACGTAGGATAAAATCCACTGAAGGGTTAAGGTAGCGGAGCAGAGTTAAAGATTAGAGAAACTTGAAACTTGAAAACACTTGATCATCTGAGATACATAGCAATTTTTGGTCGTATTGGACCTGTCTTACAGCTAGTCCTCGCTGTTCTGCAACGGACTACCGTCTGGAAGGTTGTGGGTTCGAATCCTCATCAGTACCTTAAAAAATCATTGTGGGACTTTTCGGCTTTAACCGGCTCCTACCCAGAGTTGGCCGTGCTATGGGCTCATTGGAAAGACTGGGACCACACAGTCGAGTCTCATCCACTTCGCAGATGCGTCATTGAGGGTGTTGCTCAAATCTTACGACCCCACCGCAGGTGGGTGTCTGTATCTCTCGGGTCTGGTTGACGTCAGGGATATATTATGATAGTAAGCGTAGAGTACAACCTTGTCACGCAGTCTCAATCCTAGATGGACCTCCACAGCATCATGATTATCATCCTCATCGACATCAGCATCATCGCATTGTAAAAATTGTTCCAGCTTCTGTGGCTATCAAAGTAGCGTAGAAAATAAGAGGAAAATAAAAGGTGAGCACAAAGGTTACCTCCCTGAGTGCAATGATCCTAAAAAAAGAAAAAGAAAACTGAAAATAATAGTTCAAACAAACAATCAGGAACCAAAAGCACACACAAACAGAAACAGAACGAGTATTAGACATAACAAAACAAAACAGGCACAAATTTTCGACCCACTGGCCTTTGTACAAGTGTATATACAAGACAACAAAGAATATATACACAAAACGTGATAGAAAATGCAATAGAGGACTTCCCTGACGTTTCATAGAGCAGAACAAAATGAAAACGTAAATACATACGTACACAAACACACACTCACACACACACACACACACTACACACACAACTACACACACACACACACTACACACACACACACACACACACACACACACACACACACACACACACACACACACACACTCACTCACTCACGCACGCACATACACACACACTCACACACACACACTCACACACACACACACACACTCACACACACACTCACTCACACACACACACACAGACACTCACACACAGACACTCTCACACACACACACACACACGCACGCACGCACACACACACACACACACACACACACACCAATACACACGTATCCATACACACACATACACATGCGCACACATTCACACACATACAACATACACACACATACACACACAAAAACACACACATACACACATATCCACACACACATACACACACACACACATACATACATACATACACATACATGCAAGCACATTCAACACACACATACACACACACGCACAAACTCACTCACCCCCCCCCCCCAACAAACATATCCATACACACACACTCTCACACACACAAACACACACACACACACCACACACAAATACAAACACACTCATACACACACACACACTCACACACACATACACATACACACAAACACAGACACAGACACACACACACACACACACGCACACAAACACACACACAAATACACACACACACACACACACACACACACACACACACACACACACACACACACACACACACACACACACAGCAAGAACAACAACAAGAACAACAACAGGAAAAAGTGATGGTCAGCGATAAGCAATCAATACGCGATGTCTTGGATTAGGACAATCAGTCGAACATAGTATCGTGACCTGCCACTAATGATAGGACATACTGCCCTACGTTAATAATGATAATAATAATAATAATAATGACGATGACGACGACGACGACGACGATGACAATGATGACAATGATGACGTCGTCGACGACGACGATGATGATGATGATGATGATGATAACAATGATAATAATAACAATAACATAACAATCATGATAACAATAACAACAATAACAACAACAACAGTATATGTATGGCGCCAGATCATAACAACTCAAATCAAAGCTCACTCACGCACCAGACATACGCATACAGTCAACGCAGACTACCTTACAATGTACAAAAATATGACCTACCACAAAGTGAGGGGAAAAGGTAGTTGTATAATTCATTGTCGGGAATAACGTTGCCTTAATCAAATTAAGCATAAAATTGGAATCAGCAATATCAACCACGTATCGCCAACCAGACACTCAAACAGACCATACTCGAGTGTGTGTGTGTGTGTGTGTGTGTGTGTGTGTGTGTGTGTGTGTGTGTGTGTGTGTGTGTGTGTGTGTGTGTGTGTGTACGTGCGCGTGCGCGTGTACGTGCGCGTGCATGTGTATGTGTGTGTGTGTGTGTGTGTATGTGTTCAATTATGAGGCAACTATTTGAACTTTACGATGGAATACAACGGAATGATTATAGAAATAAATCAATCAGTGAAAAAGAAATGTTGTTTGAAGGAAAAAAATAAAAGAAGAAGAAGGCCAAGCCATTTTAAAAATTTGAAGTTTTAAAACTAAAGTATAAAATGATGATACTGCCAGTGAATACCATGTAACATTTACCAACACTCGATCAGTCACAGGCCCTTGTTCACTGACAGACACTCTTTTCTTGGCTATAACATTGGATTGAATGAAATGACATACGATCACAAATGATAACGTGTGAACGATGTTGAAATGTACTCAGAAGAAAAAGAGAGAGATGTTGAATATAAATGTCCATAGTGTAAAAGATGAAACAAGAAAGAGTGATGAAGAAAACAGAAAGTTGGAGACTAATAAACAAGAGCTCATTCTGCTAGCAGAAAAAAAGCCGTAGGGGAAACTACTCTGATGAAAGGCGAGATACCCTCTGAGGGACAAAAAAAAAAAAAAAATTGTGATCTCAAAAATCAATCAGATTCATAAATTTACACTTTCACTCTGTTGAGCGAGGCAGGTCAAATCATTGAAATTGTTTTTTATGAGAATTTATGCGAAAAGAAAAAAAAATGGGAGAAATATGACGTAAATGCTATCATTGAAAATGATAGACCTACGCCTCTTTTAAAAAACGGAAGAAAAAAATTACTTGAAGAGTAAATTTCTTTAATGGACGAGTTTTCTTAAGAATAACAAAAAAATAAATAAATAAAAGCCTGGGAACAGATGGCTGTACGTCTGAATCTAAAAGTTTATTTTTTCCCTGGTCACAGCTGGATACTCTGTTCGTAAGATCACTTTACGAAAGTCTGAAAAAGGTAAAAGCTTTTTAACACAAAACGAAGGAATAATGATTTGCCCTTCAAAGGGCGATAAACGAAAAGATCTGATAAGAACAATGATTAAATTAACTCATAATGCATGTCCGTGTTGAGGCTTAATAATACAAAGAGAAACCAGACATCATCATTGCATCAACAAAATGCTACATTACATGCAGAGAAAAGCCGACATTCATCAACTTGTAATGGAAGAATTAAAACAAACAAACAAACAGAAACCCCCAAAACCGTAGAACAGATCAACCTTTCTCCATGAAATTTGGTGTGACTGTCTATTTATGCTAACATTAAATCCACCTTTGACTATTTTTAGCATAAAGTTGTTCAGTTTTATTCCTGCACGTTGGAATGTACGAACTAATTATGAGGCATGCACCAGATCTCAACTTTTTCAAAAATAATCTTGAATCTCACCCCAAAATTACACCATCAAAATAAAGCTTTGATGAATATTGTGTAGGCCTGTTACTTTAAATGCTGTTGTCGTTGAATTAAAATGGATATAGGGCGTAAGCAAGAATCAAGAAATAACACCAGCAAGTACATACAGGTCAAAGGGCCTCTATCTTTTGTGTCCCTACTAGCAGTGATAGCAGTAGTAGAACAGTAGTTGTGCATTAAAATAAATTTAATTGATCAGCCACAGCTGTATAGCTTGGACTTCGTCCCTAACAAGCAACCATATCGCAAACAGAGTCGGCAGCTGATTGGTTGATATCGTCAGCATTGGCCAATCACCTGCCAACCCAGACTTGAGTGCAGACACCGATGTCAGGATCGTCTGCTATTATTCTTTTAGCGAGAACAAAATGATAAGCTCTGTGATGCTCTTAAGGTACAACTCCACGATGAAGGAGCGTCAGTTTGTTTCATATTTCTTAGATTGACGTCGTGACAATGTCAGCCATGTTGGTTGATTTATGGTGGAGATGATCACAGTATTCACATTCTCACCTTGTAACCTACGTCTTTTCCCGCTCCGGGTGTGTGCGGTGTGTGTGTGTGTCTGTGTCTGTGCATGTGCATGTGTGTGCGCGTACGTGTTCAGTAGACATGCGGCTATATCTGAAACTGAACTGGCCAGTGATTGGTTGATATTTTGATTGATTCAGCAGACATCTTGCTTATGCGTATGTATGAACTATGACCTGAAAGAACAGAGTCACATGATCAAAAGAGGCATGTAGAACTCTTCTTATTCATCACTCTGGACAAAACTGTTGAGGAAATAGTTCGAAAAATTGCGTGATAGATCCAGCCAACGCCAGGAGATAAGACAAAATATGTACTCATTCGAGACATGATGCCACGCACGTGGTGGATATTAGCTTTAGGTTTTCGATCATGTGATTCCGTTCTCTCGGGTCATAGTTCATACATATGCATATGCATATATGCAAGAGTCTGCCGTGTAATCGAAAATATCAACCAATCATTGGCCCGTTCGGTTTAAGATGTCGTCGCATGTGTTCACTAGTGTAGACTGTCAATGTGTGTGTATAATTTTTGTTGTTATTGTTGTTTAAAACCCAGCCGACTGCATAGAGCCATATCAGGGCTATAACCATTTCAAAATATACAAAACTTCAACAGGATAAAAAATGAAAAGAAAATTAAGTACATATATCAATGCATTCGCGCACATACTCTAAGGATTTGTCCCTGGCGTTGACCACTCCGTCCAATTTATCGCACAGGGGATTTAAAAAGCACACCTGAATACAAATTTAAGCATACTTAAGGACACCAAAACATATATAAAAACAGGCCTAAATTACCTAAAATTGCTTCTGCATATCTCACCTCCCTAGAGTGAAAATTTTCTTATAATACATGTACCCAATTATCAATCCTAAAATAAAGTATGTAAGACTTTATCGAACACGTACAGGTGAATGGACCAGCAAGGCAGAAAATGATAGAAAGAAATGACAGAAAGCAAAGGATGAAGGCAATATCAAAGAGACTGATAGTAAAGAGGAAATTTCTAGCCCAGAATTTCCAGAAGGTAGGGATAATTTTTCTACTGAAAGAGCCCCGGCATCCCCACGGGGGGAGTGTGTTTAGTTAATTTTAGACTGATCCAGTCTCTCTCTCTCTCTCTCTCACACACACACACACACACACACACACACACACACACACACACACATACATACATACACACACACACACACACACACACACACACACACACACACACACACACACACATACACACACACACACCAGATACATACAAGATGTCTGCCGTGTGAAAATAGCAACAATTTGATATCAACCGATCAACTGTTGGCTCGATGTGACATGTAGTCGCATGTTTGTTTCTATGTCGCTAATGTTTTTTGTCCTCCCCCCCCCTCCCCCACCAAACGCAAGCAAAGAAATACGTCCTACAGATCTAGAGATCCAGAGATCCAGCCTGATTCTTGGCACACTATTTCTTTTTTAGTTGCCGTATTGAAAGAACAGAGGAGAGACAACATCAGAGGAAGAGACAACCTAACAGTGGGGACGTGGAATGTAAGAACACTAAACACTGAAGGAAAAATAGAAGAGTTAACCCATGAAATGGCGAGATACACCTGGCACGTCATAGGCCTCTGTGAGGTCAGATGGAAGAACTTTGGGGAAACCACTACAGAAGAAGGCCACAAGATATACTATAGTGGTAGAGAAGATAAACATCTGCATGGAGTCGGATTTCTTGTACACAAGAACATCGTGAACGCAGTGATGGGATGTCGCCCGATATCCAGCCGAATCATCATCATACGGCTCAGAGCATCACCATTCAACATCACCTTTTTCTACAGGCATATGCTCCAACTTTAGACTATGAAGACAACGCAATTGAAGACTTCTACGAGCAATTGCAAGATGGCATTGACAAAACACCAAAAAAGGACATCTTGATAGTGCAAGGCGACTGGAACGCCAAAGTAGGCAAAGACTCGGTGAAGGACTGGCATGGCACATCCGGAGAATACGGCAATACAGAGACCAACGACAGAGGCCTTCGACTCTTGGAATTTGCCAGCTACAACAACTTATTGCTGGCTAACACCTTCGGTCCTCACAAGACATCAAGAAGATGGACCTGGCACAGCCCAAATGGAGAATGTCACAACCAGATTGACTACATCATGGTGAGAAAACGCTTCCGGTCCTGCATTAACATCGCCAGAACCAGAAGCTTTCCAGGGGCTGACGTTGGAAGCGATCACGAGCTTGTAATGATGACATTCCGAGTACACCTTAAAAAGGTTGCCAAACAAGCAGGAACAAGATTGCGATTCGACCTGGAGAAATTGAAGGATGCGAACATTCAAGAAGCTTTTGAGGCAATGATAGGCGGAAAATTCGCTCCACTGACCATCTTGGGAGACGAAGAAAATGTTGAGCAACTCACTGACACCTTCTCCATGGCCCTCACAGAAACAGCCACAGAAATTATAGGCAAACATCGCCCGAAGAAGAAACCGTGGGTCACAAATGACATCCTGGACTTGTGCGATGAAAGGAGGAGCTTGAAGCCAGAAAGAAACAACTCACAGGAAGGAAAAGAAAAATATAGAGAAGTAAACAAGAAGATAAGGGGTGCCATGAGGAAAGCCAAGGAAAAATGGATAGAAGATCAGTGCGGAAACATCGATGCACACTTGGAAAGAAACAACACAAAACAGGCTTACCAGCTGGTGAAAGACCTCACAACCACAAAACAAGGGAGAGTAAGCACAATCCAAGATAAGTCAGGAGAATGCCTCACAGAAGAACAAGAAATCCTCACACGTTGGACAGAGTATTGCTCTGACCTGTATAATTACAACACACAGGGTGATACTGCAGTGCTAAACGGACCGCAGTCGACCAATCATGACGACCCACCAATCCTCCGAGCAGAAGTAGAAGCAGCTGTGAAATCCCTTAAGAAAGGAAAAGCTCCAGGCGTGGACAACATACCATCCGAGCTTGTTCAGGCTGGAGGAGAGGCCATGATTGATGCCCTTCTCATCATTTGCAACAAAATCTGGCGCAGTGGAGAATGGCCAACCCAGTGGACAAAATCCCTTATAATTACACTGCCAAAGAAGGGTAACCTGCAAATGTGCAAAAATTACCGCACAATCAGCCTAATCTGCCATCCCAGCAAAGTCATGCTTAAAATCTTGCTGAACAGGCTGAAACCTCAAGCAGAAAAGATCATCGCAGAGGAACAGGCAGGTTTTAGAGCAGGAAGAAGCACCACTGAACAGATATTCAATCTGAGAATTCTTATGGAGAAATACCTGCAACACCAACAAGACCTATACCACGTCTTCATTGACTTCAAGAAGGCTTTCGACCGAGTGTGGCATGAAGCACTTTGGACCACCATGCACAAATACAACATCAGTGCCAACCTTGTAAATGTCATCAAGAGTCTGTACGACAAAGCCAACAGCGCAGTATTCTTCAACGGAAACACGGGAAACTGGTTCCGGACATCAGTCGGAGTGAGACAGGGATGTCTCCTCTCTCCAGTACTTTTCAACATATTTCTGGAGAGGATAATGAGCGACGCATTAGAAAAACACAAGGGAACAGTCAGCATTGCCGGCAGAACAATTACCAACCTACGATTTGCCGACGACATTGACGGACTAGCAGGCACAGAAGAAGAACTTGTGAACCTGATAAATCTGCTGAATATATCATCTTCAGCCTACGGCATGGAAATTAGTGCAGAAAAAACAAAGATAATGACAAACAATGCAGATGGCTTCAATGCGGAAATCAAAATCAACAACAAAATAATTGAACCAGTCACCAACTTCAAATATCTGGGGTCCATAGTTACAGATGAAGGTTCAAGAAAAGAAGTCCTTGCAAGAATAGCGCAAGCAACATCAGCACTGACGAAGCTGAAGAACATATGGAGGCAAAAAGACATCACCAGCAAACACAAGATCAGATTGATGCGGACACTCGTGATCTCCACATTCATGTATGCCTGCGAGTCATGGACTCTCACAGCTGACCTCCAGAGGAAAATCCAAGCCTTCGAGATGAGATGCTGCCGAAAGATCTTCGGCATCTCCTACAAAGACCACATAACAAATGAGGAAGTCCAGAACCGTGTCCACGTAGCCATAGGACGTCACGACGACCTCCTTACCATCGTTAAGAAACGGAAGCTGAAGTGGTACGGCCACATAACAAGAACCCATGGCCTGGCAAAGACCATCATGCAGGGCACCGTACCAGGACAGCGGAGACGAGGCAGACAGAAGAAAAGATGGGAAGATAACATCAAAGAATGGACCAGCCTCCCCCTCACTACCACCTGAGGAAAGCGGAAGACCGAAAGGCATGGAGGGAGGTTGTCAAGTCGTCTGTGGTGCCCCTACAGCCACCGGCTACGGGACCTGACCTGACCTGATCGAAAGAAAGAAAGAAACGAAACGAAACGAAACGAAAATGGGAGACCGTTTCATTCGACAAGAAGTGTTTGTACGTGAATGTTTCATGTGTTTGTGTGCATGTGTCATGTGTGGGTGTGCGTGTGCGTGTTTGTGTGTGTGTGCGCACGTGTGTGTGGGTCTGTGTGTGTTTATGTCTGTGTGCATGTATCTCTGTGTGTGTGCATGCATGTCTGTATGTCTGTGTGTGTGTGTGTGTGTGTGTGTGTGTGAGAGAGAGAGAGAGGAGAGACACACAGAGACAGAGACAGAGACACAGAGAGGCAGAGAGACAGAGAGAAACACACACACACACACACACACACACACACACGCACGCACGCACGCACGCACACACACACACACACACACACACACACACACGCACGCACGCACACACACAAACACAAACACGTAAACACACACATACAAACACACAATCACACAAACTCACACAAACACACACAAACACAAACACTCAACACACACAAACGCACACACACACACACCACAACACACATACACACACACACACACACACACACACACACACACACACACACACCACACACACCACAACACACACACCACAACACAACACAACACAACACAACACAACACACACACACACACACACAAACACACACACACACAAACGCACACTCTCTCTCACACACACACACACACACACAACACAACACAACACAACACAACACAACACAACACAACACAACACAACACAACACACACACACACATATAACTATATATGGGGAAAGAGGGAAGGGGGCGACCATCAACGACGATTTCTTTTTCGGTTCTTACCCCCTACACACCTCACCCCCACCCCACCCCCACCCAACACCCTACAACCCCCACCTCTACATCTCGGCTTCGCCTCGGAAAGATGACTTGAAAAACGTCTTTTAAAAGAGAAGAAGAAAAATAGCGCGACGCCAGATGTCACTTAACCATGCACAAACAGGAAGAAAAATCGTTGGAACCCTTTGCGCTGATGCACGCAATTGCCGTCCTGATCAATGAAAACGAACGCGCAGTGTTCGCAGGCTCTTCATATTTACCAGAGATCCCTTTGTTCCGTCGTTATGAATATGTATAATCTGTCACGCGCCTTGACGATTGTTCTGCCATCACACACGTTTCACTGTCTCCTTGATCACTCCTCTCCTCCTCTCCCCTCCCCCCCCGCCCCCCTTTTCTCTCATCACTTGCCTTACCATCCTCCCATCTCAGTCTGTCTATGTGATATTTCTTCCATTTTGTTTGTACGCCACGTATTCACAATGTGTATTATACAGCCGAGGGCCTCTTTCGCTATAAACAGTATCCCCACTTGCTGGAAATTCTGTGCTAGAAATTTCCTCTTCTAAATTTTATTTGTGCGCCACATATTCACAATAATTATGTAGTGCTGCCGAAAGTTATATAGAACCAATACTGTTGTACGGATGTGAGGCGTGGACAGTCAACAAGCAAAGCCAGAACAAGATTGAGGCAGCCGAGATGTGGTTTCTAAGAAGAATGTTGAGAGTTCTATGGACAGCAAAGAAAACAAACGAGATAGTCTTGATGGAGGCAGACACAAGTAGATCACTCATAAGAAAGATTAGGAAAAGACAGGCATCATTTATAGGCCATTTTATGAGGAAGGGGGATTTGGAGCACCTCTTCACAACAGGAAAGCTGGAGGGAAAGAGAGCACCAGGTAGACCCAGGGAGAAAATGCTAGACGGACTTGCAGAGTGGCTGAAGACAAGGAGGGTGGAGGAGATGCTTGGGGCAACAAGAGATAGAGACAGATGAAGTCCATGATCGCCAACGCCATGCGGCAAGGCACTTGACGATGATGATGATGATGATTACTGCCGAGGGTCTCTTTCGGTATAAACAGTATCCCCACTTTCTGGAAATTCTGTGCTCGAAATGTCCTCATCTAGATTTTATTTGTACACCACATATTCACAATATGTATTACTGCCCGGGGCCTCTTAGGGTATAAACAGTGTCCCCACTTTGTGGAAATTCTGTGCGAGAAATTTCCTTTTTTCTGTCATTCTCTTTGTTTCTGCCTGTTCCTTTTGCTTTCTGTCATTTCTTCCTATCATTTTCTGCCTTGCTGGTCCATTCACTTGCATGTGTTCAATAGTCTTACATACTTTCGTTTAGGAGTGATAATTGGGTGCATGTATTAAAAACGTTTTTGGCTCTAGGAAATGAGATATGCGGAAGCAATTTTAGTTAATTTAGGCTTGTTTCTATATGTTTTTGTGTCCTTAGTTATATTTAGTTTCGTATTCAAGTATGTTTTTTATATCCTCTGTGTGATTAATTGGAAGGAGTGGTCAAAGCCAGAGGCATTTCCTTAAATCATGCGCGCGAATGCATTGATATGTGTAATCAATTTTCTTTTCCTGTTTTTTTTTTTTCTTTTCCTGTTGAAGTAGTGTGCATGTTTTGAAACGGTTATAGCCCTGATATGGCTCTATGCAGTCGGCTGGGCTTAAAACAAAAATAATAACAATCACATAGCAATCTGAAAATAAGAAGTAATTTTTGTTAGGGAAACGCCCAAATTGCATTGAAGTCTTTCTGTGTTTATTGATTGCTTATGTTATTTCTTTTTGTTGTTTTTGTTTGTCTGTTTGTTTGTTTGTTTTGTTGTTTGTTTGTTTTGTTTGTTGTCACGAGGGACATTTTGTGAAGTTTGCAGCACCACAGTTTGTTTTTCTGCGTGCGTTTACCCATGAAGGTAGATCTTTCTACAGAATATTGCCAGGGACAAATTCTTTCTTGCCGTGGAATCTTTAACATGTGTTGATTGCATGTCGCACATGGGACCTTGCTTCATCATATCATTCACAGTGATATATACATATATATAGATGTGTGTGTGTGTGTTTGTGTGTGTGTACATATGTATATATATATATATATATATATATATATTATATGTACATATAGATAGGTCGATCGATAGATAGATAGATAGATATATAGATAGATCGATAGACAGATAGATAGATAGATAGACAGACAGACAGACAGATAGATAGATAGATAGATAGATAGATAGATAGATAGATAGATAGATAGATAGATAGACAGACAGACAGATAGATAGATGTCATATCAAAAGATAAGATTTTTAATGTGAAATGGCTTCCATTCCTGTTCTGATGTCATTGTTTCTTACGTGTCAGAACAACAACAACAACAAATGGAAGTAGAACGTGTATTTACTAATATAACAAAACAAGGCAGGCGCAAATGTTCCCCATTGGGAAGTTGTCTACTGTCTCTTTGTGCTAATTATTGTGCATTTATTGTTTTTCGTCTTTTGTATACACTTATAACAAAGGTCAGTTGGAAAATGTGCGCCTGCCTTGTTTTGCTCTATGACATAGGCATTGTGATTGTATGTTTGTGTTTTTCTGGTTCGTGTTTTCCTTGAACATTGGCAGTCGCTCTGATTCTGATTTAAGTCATTGCTCTTTGTTTGGATGCCGAGTTGGCGATTTATTTGATCGCAGTGATAGGAAATGTGTGCTTATCGAAAGCAGGTAGACCAAATACAACTATACCACAGTTCCCTAAGTTATGCGGCAGATCGGTTTATTCAGGGTCACAGCACACTGTTATATGGATAGATCAGAGCAACGTCATGTGGTCTGTCACTTAGTCTTAGCATACACTGATAAACAACACCTGCCACGTGTTAGTTACCTGTGTTTGAAGATGATTGGTGCTTAATGCCAATTTCTTATCTTGTTTCAAATTCACCTCTCCGTGGGGATGCCCGGTTGCTCTTTCAGTATAAATAGTATCCCCACCTTCTGGCAATTGTGTGCTGGAATTTTCCTCTTTTCTGTCATTCTCTTTGTTTCTTTCTTCCTCTTTTATTTTCTGTCATTTCTTCCTATCTTTTATTTGCCTTGCTGGTCCATTCACATGTATGTGTTCGATAAAGTCATAGGTACTTTCTCTTAGGATTGAAAATTGGGTACATGTATTTTTGGCTCTAGGGAAGTGAGATATGCGGAAGCAACTTTTTGGTAATTCAGGCCCGTTTTGATATATGTTTTAGTGTCCATAGTTAAATTACAATTTGTATTCAGGTATGTTTTTTAAATCCCCTATGCGATAATTTGGACGGAGTGGTCAACGCTAGGGCACTTCCTCAGATAAATACGTGCGAATGCATTGCTATGTGTACTTAATTTTCTTTTCTTCCCCTCCCAGTCCCCGCCCCCTTTTGAAGAAGTGTGTATGTTTTGAAACGATTATAGTCCTGATATGGCTCTATGCAGTCGGCTGGGCTTTAAACAAAAATAGCCATGTCTCTATCAAAATGGGTCTGCTGTCCATACTGCCACTCCCTTCCCTAGCTGTCACACTTTGCCTGTGTAATGTAAACAGATGACAGTGCTCTGTAGTTTATTCCGTGTGTCCCATCCCTCTGTCTCACACATTCCATAGCCCACGCTTCTCTCACCACCAGTAAGCCAGTACTAGTGCATAGATGACGTACACAGAACGCAACTGCTTAATCATGTATATTGGCCTGGTGGGTCATTAGATCCAAATTGTTGTCTTTCTGCAACACACACAATGGTTCAGACGTTCGCCTGCCAATATATAAACTCGACGTTCCAGGGTTCGTTTCCCGTTGAGGCCTCAACCTTTCTCCTTAGTTTGACCGGAAAATCCAACTGAAATTCTAGTCCTTCGGCAGGGGACGAAAATACAAGACGGACCTGTGTGCCTTCTGGTCTGCGCACGCTAAAGATGCCACGGTAGTTGAAAATCGTGAAGAGCAGAGCTTTCGCTCGGCTGCCTTGGTCTAAAACATAAGAGAGATAGGTTGATTTCCCAGGTCCCTCCCCTTGAAGGCGATTAGCCTTGTTGCCTTTCTGAAGTCTTGGTAAAAAAAAAAGAATTGGGTGGCGCTCTACTGCGGCGACATTCTCTCAAAGGAGAGAGCAGCCCGAATTTCACATGGTAAATCCGATGTGACAGAAGAAATTGATATGACTAATATGAATATGAATGGTAGCCTCTTACAAGGATTATTTTGATATAAATGTGAGAACAAAACTTGTCTGGGGCATCATTATCTTTCCCCCTCAATGTGTATGTATTACTGTATTTAAACATCAGCTTCTGTAGGCATTATAAGACACCCAAAACCATATTTGTATAGAAACCAGAAACACACGAACATAACATAAGAACAGGAGTATTCAATTAATGGAACTGGATAGACACAAATCTTCGTCCAGCTGGCCTTTGTCAAGTATACACACAAGATAACAAAGAAACAAATTCATAAGATTTAGGACAAAGTTAACAGATTAGATCATTTCCCTTATGTTTTCAGTGTTATGTTTTGTTGTTATTCTCTTGGTCGCTGTGGCCAAACGTTTACACGTAACCAGACACCTATGGAAGAAGGAAATTAGATCTTGTTAAAATTAGCAACTGCTGTTCTAAAACTTACATAGAAAATTGAATTTTGACTTTTTAACTGTTTTGTTTTGTACAATGTAACAGCGAAGATTCAGATGATCTTTACCGAGAAAGAGATGTTTTGTAAGAACATGTAATTGTGGTTATGACGGTTGCCGTTATTGTTGTTCGATGTACTTTATCAATGATTTGATCTGTTGGTGCATTTTAAGTCCTATATTGTATAATAGATGTATCGTTGTTTGTTGAGTAGATGTGGAAATGACGCACGTGTGGAGCGAGTTAAATGTCTGCACATTTAAATTTCAAATGAAGGATTAACAAAGAAGTATTGATTTGAAATGAATTGAATTGTGAGGTATCATCGCTCTTGAAAACAGAAGAACAATGCAGGCAATACCTCCAAGTACACAGATCTTGATGACATAGCAAATGATTTTGGGATTATCCTACATATATACAGAAAGATCTACTTGTATCTGGGCTAGAGCTATTTTAAACTTAGCGAGTTCTGAAACCTGGCGGTTTTTTTTTTAAGGTGGTTATTACATTTTCCAGCGTTCACTGTAATCAAGCAATCTGATTGAATTTTTTCCACAAATAAACTAATTAAATGATCTTGAAAATTAATTTGAATGCTTTGTGATAATTGGTTGATCTGCTATGATTGTTAGAAAAATTACATATTTTTGTTTCTCGCAACAACAACAAAAATGAATACTCCAGAGACCAGACAATATGGGTTCAAATTACATGAAAATAATGACCTGTTTTGGTCTTTTCCTTTTGTTTTGTTTTCATACATTTTGTAACAACACAGACACAAAACGTTGACAAAGAAGCGCTTAGCTTTATCACAAACATTGTAGTTATAATTGGCCTGTGTATGTGTATATGTATGTATATGTAAGTGAGACACAGGGAGGATGACGGCTTGGGTCAGGTGTGCATTCACAGTCGGGTGAACGACTGGGAGGGAGGTTATGGGTTCAAACCTCCATCAATTCGCATCATTATTATTATATTTTCGGCCTAAATCAGCTAATTATCAAAGTTAAACGTGCCATGAGTCCTTTTGGAAGACTGGTTCCACATATCGGAATCTCTTCCGCTTCACGGATGCATGTATTAAGATATTACTTGACTTTTTTTTTAAATTTTTTTTTTTACCAAAAGTACAAAAGCCTGTATCTACACTAGTGTGACATCAGATTATTAACGTTAAAATAGACTGCAGTTTTGTCACGCAGTCTTAATTTCATATGAAACTCCATGACCATCATCTCTCTTGTCATGGAATCACAATTGTATCATGAAAAGAAATGTTATAGATTCTGTGACCCTTCATGTCCTGATCTTGTGGTGTCTTCAGTCTGTAGTTTCCTCTAGCGCTTCCAGACCTGAGGTAAATTTAGGTCGGGGTCTTTGGTGTTAACAGTTTTAGAGGAAAGGATTGTTCTTGTTCTTATTATTTCTGTTTGAACCCTTTGATATCCGCACCCTATCCACCAGCTGCAGAAACGTAACCCTTTGACTCCCTCACCCTATCCTGCAGGAAGCTGATGGATGGGGTGAGGGAATCAAAGGGTTTAAGTTTTTGCTTTGCTAGCATGGTTGACAATGCAGGAATCTGGTGGACAGAGTGCAGGGGTCAAAGAGTTAAAGCCCAGCCGACTGAGTAGAGCCATATCAGGCTATAATCGTTTCAAAACACGCACAATACTTCAACAGGAAAAAAAAAAAAGGGGGGGGGGGGGCGAAAGAAAATTAAGTATACATATCAATACATTGGCGCACATAATCTAAGGAAATGCTCCTGGTGTTGACCACTCCGTCCAATTTATCACACAAGGGATTTAAAAAAAAATTACCTGAATACTAATTGTAACTGAAATCTGGGCTCGAAAACATGTATAAAACAGGCCTAAATTACCTCAAATTGCTTCCGCATATCACATTTTATTAAGCTATAATGCAGTTAATACATGTACCCAATTATCACTCCTAAGCGAAAGTATATAAGACTTTTATCGAAAACATACAGGTCCATGGACCAGCAAGGCAGAAACTGGTAGGAAGAAAAGACAGGAACAAGGCAGGAACAAAGAGTGACAGAAAAAAGGAAACTTCTGGCACATAATTTCCAGAAGGTGTTGGATACTCTTTTACAGAAAGAGCCCCCGGTATCCTCATGGGGGTGGCGGTGGGTGGAGAGCCATCATTGGATGTGTGTT
This sequence comes from Monoplex corrugatus, assembly GCA_030674185.1. Taxonomy (NCBI): domain Eukaryota; kingdom Metazoa; phylum Mollusca; class Gastropoda; order Littorinimorpha; family Ranellidae; genus Monoplex; species Monoplex corrugatus. The sequence goes on from JAPXFY010000023.1 coordinate 53,969,923, forward strand.
AACGCTTTATCGGTAAACTTAGCCGTACCGGTATACTTCGTTGAAAACAGCATACACAACGGTTGTTACAAAATCTAAAGCTGAACGTTTCAACTTACTGCTTTGGAAGATTATAAATGTTGACATAATTAAAAGTAAAAGGTCATGATGAAGTCATAAATACACTTTTTGAAAATTCCTTTACACAGTTTGGCCTCCCTGTCTCGACCTACTTTTGGTTTCGTCTGCTTTTACAGTGAACGGTGATACATTTTTCTGCTCCCCCAACAAATTATGTGCAGCCATTTCATCATTTTGGTAGACAGTCCTATGTCAATATAATGTGCACTAAAGAAAATTTGTTTTACACTCATTCTCTATGATTAAGTTTGTTATGTTTCTGAGCCAAAATTATGTACATAAAGTTTCGCGTGGATTGTATCACCGTAATTTTTGCATGGTTCTGCACACTGACTGACCACTGGTGCCGGTGATGAAAAACATTTAACAAATCCGGTTTCCGCTGTTCTTCCTTAGTCTTTCTTGTCAAGAATTCACACATGTGGCTCCAGGAATGCATCAAGCCAAGTGCTCCTGGGGAGGAGCTGTTAGTCGTGATGTTGGGTTGGAAATCATCTGCTTCCATACCAATACGGCTAAGTATACCAATAAGGCATCCCAAACAAGTGCGACTGCCCACATTCAAGCAAACAGGAACCAAAAAACACGAAAATACTACCAGAACGCGTATTCAATACAACAAGACAAGACAGGCGCAAACTGGCCTTTGTCAAGCGCGAATTCATTTAGTCCTGTTCTCCCACTGGACGAAGCAGCAGGGAAGTTTCAGTCTTTTTCTCATAATTTTGTATTTCGTGTTTGTTTTTGATCTTACATTCACGCTTGACAAAGGCCAGTTGGCCGAAAATTTGCGCATGTCTTGTCTTCTTGTGTTAAATACGCGTTCTGATTCTATTTTCGTGTTTTTCTTATACCAATCAGGCGTTAACGCACGTTGCGACGGTTTCCTTACCAGGGGATTGGGAAGGGAGGTCATTCACTTGGAAGGGCTTTGTGACCGAGCTGTTATTATCACAGTAAAGGACATGTCAGGCAGTGTGCTGAATCGGAGTTTGGAGTTTGGAGAGGGATTCATCACAATCGGAGATTTTATATGATTGTGTTCCACCCAAATGTGCCAGCTATTATCTGGCACACTTCTTGAGCCTAGCGCCTGCGCAGAACCCTATGTGCTGGCAGGGTCTTGCAGAAAAAAATCTGTGTGTGCTGGGAGTCAAATCCGGATTGACTGCTTGGAAGGCAACCATGGTAACCGCTACACTCCCAGTGCAAACGCCATCATCATCATGTGCCCTGCCGCATAGCGTTGGCGACCATGGCCCTCAATATGAATCTATCCCTTGTCGCTGCAAGTGCATCTTCCACCCTCTCTGTCCTCATCCACCTTGCAAGTCTGTCCAGTATTTTCTCCCTGGGTCTACCTGGTGTTGTCTTTCCCTCCAGCTTTCCTGTTGTGACCAGGCATTCTAATTCCATTTCCTCACAAAATGTCCTATGAATGTTGCTTTCTTTTCCTAATCTTCTCTATCAATGATCTTCTTGTGTCTGCCTCCGTCAAGACTGTTTCGTTTGTTTTCTTTACTGTCCATGGAACTCTCAACATTCTTCTTAGAAACCACATCTCAGCTGCCTCAACCTTGTTCTGGCTTTGCATGTTGACTGTCCACGCTTCACAACTGTATAACAATATTGGGGTTCTATATAACATTCAAGAACTCTCTTCCTGATGTTAATTGATAGGCATTTGTTGGTAAGAACGCTTTTACTCTTCGTGAATGATGTTTTGACTTGGCCGATTCTGCTGGCTATTTCTGATGTGCATCTGCTATCTGGTGAGATGACCGTTTCCAGATATTTGAACTTACCAACCCCTCTCAAAGTTGTGTCATTTGTTGTTATGTTCAGTGAGGGGATTTCATACTTTTTCCTGATTACCATGATTTCAGTCTTCTTGCTATTTAGCTCCAACCTTTTATTTTTGCTTTCTATTTCTATTAAATTCACCAGGTTTTGTAGGTTCCTATTATTTTCTGCAATTAGCACGGTGTCATCTGCGTAACGAATGCTGTTTATTATTTTTCCCCAAACCTTTGTCCCAGAGCATTCCTCTAGGTTTCTCACGATGGTTTCGCTGTAAAGTGAAAACAAATCTGGTGACAGAACACATCCCTGCCTGACCCCTCTCCATGCCACGTTGGAAACACCGGCTCTCGTCCGATCACCGAAGTTAAGCAACGTCGGGCCCGGCTATTACTTGGATGGGTACAACAGGTGCTGCTGGTAACTTTTTTTTTCTTTTTGAAGCATCGGTGGTCTAGTGGTAGAATACTCTCCTGTCATGCGGGTAACCCCGGTTCGGTTCCAAGTCAATGCAAGTTGGATCAGAATATTGTTGAACTCCAGTGAAGTGACCCAGCACCTGGACAGACTCTCTTCTGGTTAGTTGTCATACATCAGCTTGGCATCGCGTCGCTGGAATGATTTGGTTGTTTTTACGTCGGCACCCAACCTCAGATGATATGGCCGAGGGGGTTAACCATCCCAGGGACGTGGGGGAAGGGGGGGGGAGCTTATTTAATCCTATACTGACACCACCAGAACAACAATGATGCTAAGATGGGACGGTGAGAAGGCCAGTCTTAATGTAGCGCACCCTGGGATTCGAACCCACAACCATTAGCATGTGAATCCGACGCTCAACCATCAGAGCTACTGAGGCCCGCTTCATCGCTGGCTTCCGAGGCTTCAACTGAATAAGCTGGGTTTGGCGGTGTGTTGAAGAGTTGGAATAAGTGGCGTGTCATCTGGGCCACAAATGCGGCACATAAACCGAAGCTTAACCAAAAAATCACATAGGCCTAATGTGACCCATTCCTTGCTTGGCGTTATTGCCTGGCTTTTCTCGCCCACAAAGGCAGGGCTGTCAGTGCAGAACAGCAACTTTTTTTAAACAAGAAAAACCATGTATTTCAAAGGGTAGTGGCATAAATCTATCAGTACCTTTTTTTTCTTTTTTTTTCTGCCCCCCCCCCCCCCCCCCCTCAGCTTTCGCCCATATAAGGTATTGGATCTGCACCAATACAAAAACACGAGACAGAGGGATGAGAGAGAGAGACACACACAGACTGAGAGACAGAGAGAAAGAGAGAGAGAGAGAAAGGGGGAGGGAGACAGACAGACAGAGACAGAGACTGAGAGAGAAGAGAGAGGGGGAGAGAGAGAGAGACAGACAGACAGACAGAAAGACAGAGACAGAGAGGAAAATGAGAAGGGGCAGAAACAGTAAATCAGAACAGTAAAGACTTATCATGCATATATGCAATTATTATGTGCTCTCATGGTGCCAGGATGAAGGTTCCTCAACACAAAAACTGACAAACAAAAGTTTGATTTTCTGACGTATTTCTCAATCTTCATCGTCAGACAGTGGCTCGTGCTGTTTATGTCATTTCAATGTGGAGCGCTGAATCCTTATCAGACAGTTCTGTTGATCATGCGATACGCTGCAATGTTGGAATTTGAAAGACACTGCCTATTAATTTTTAGTTCCTAGTTCTCCTGGTAGTGGATTGACCATCTTAGTTCTCCTGGTAGTGGATTGACCAACTTAGTTATCCTGGTAGTGGATAAACCATCTTAGTTCTCCAGGTAGTGGATTGATCATCTCAGTTCTCCTGGTAGTAGATTGACCATCTTAGTTCTCCCGGTAGTGGATTGACCATCTAAGTTCCCCTGATAGTAGATTCACCATTTTAGTCTTCCAGGAAATGAAGTGATCGTCTTAGTTCTCCTGGTAGTGGACTGACCACCTTAGTTCTCCTGGTAGAAGATTGACCATCTTAGTTCCCCTGGTAATGGATTAACTATCTTAGTCCTCCTGGTAATGAACTGACCTTTTTTTTTTTCTTTTCGTTCATTGTTTATATTGTAAACCGTTCAATACAATCAATCAAATACAACACGATGCAAAATCATGCAAGTTACTACAAACCAACGTTCATTTTTCTTTGGATTGACCATCTCAGTTCTCCTGGCAGTGGATTGACCATCTTAGTCCTTCTGGTATTGGATTGACTATATTAGTTCTCCTGGTAGTTGATTGACCATTTTACATGTAGTTCTCATGATAGTGGATTGACCATCCTAGTTCTCCTGGCAGGGGATTGACCATCTTAGTTCTCCTGGTAATGGATTGACCATCTTAGTTCTCCCTGTGTTGCATTGACCATCTTAGTTCTCCTGGTAGTTGATTGACCATCTTAGTTATCCTGGTAGTGAACTGACTTAGTCCTCCTGCTAGTGAATTGACCATCTTAGTTCTGTTAGTGGATTGACCATGTTAGTTCTCCAGGTAATGGACTATTTTGTATCTCCTGGTGGTGGATTGATTATGTTAGTCCCGCTAGTAGTGGATCAGCTTGTTCCTTGCCTCCTCTCTCTTCCCCTGACTACTCATCACCTTCAGAATCTGTTTGGCCTTGAGTGCCTTCAGAAGCGGTGAACTTATCGGCGTTGTTTGCATCCTCCTCCTTGAATTCCTCCACCGTGTCCACGATCGTCTGTACAAACTCCGGAACCTCCAAGGAGATACCGCAGATCGAGCCAGACTTCTCCTGACTGCCTTCAGCTCCTCTGGATGTTGTTGTCTTTCGCTTGGAAGAATGTGAGTGGGAAGATTCTGAAGGTGGCGAGTCGTCAGGGGTGGAGACTGCCGATTCATCGTTCAAAGGCTTAGTGGATACGCCATGTGTGAATGATGTGGACTGAGAGTTGTCATTGGTGGATTGCGCTGAGCTGTAATCCGTGGTTTTTCCAGATTTTGAACCGTTGTGTTTCACCGCGTCTCCCGAACTGCATTGTGTTTGCTGTGAAGGTAAACCACGCTCTGCGTGATGTTGGATCATATCGAAGAACAACAACAGAACGTTGAGGATTTTGTTACCAACACTGGAGACAAAAGGGGTAGGAGATGCTGCTCCTTTCGAAGAAGACCTCGGCGTGGAGGTCGGGCGACTACTTTTAGATGTACCAGGGGCGGAAGGCTTGTAAGTGTCTATCTGTTTACCATGCACTGTGGTCCTCTGTACGGATTCACCAGCAGAGCTTCGTTTTGCCAGAGTGCAGACAGCCCAGAACACGGACTCGCAAGATACAATAGCCAAGTTTGCAAAAACTGACACCATGAGTAATGCACAGTCCAACAGGGCGAAAGCGAAACTTGGTACAAAGTTGACAGGGACACCGAAAAATTCGAAGAAAGATTTAACATAACAGTGCAGGCGATAGAAAACGTAGAGAAGGTTTCTGAAGACAGGATTGTGTGGAGACAGTTGAACCCTCCTTTGTAGCAATGTGTGAAACGGCACTCGACCTCGCTGTCGCGATGGAGAACGACGTACCGGCGCCATGTTTCATTTTTTTTCTGATTTCGCTTTTCTGGGTCGATTAAGGTGGGCAGGTCAGCGGGAAGATCTGTCTACAACCATGACGAACTGAGCACTTTTAAACTCTGGTCTTAGTTGTGGGCAGTAACCAAATTTCGGAAGTTGATCTACAGACGAGCTACTCGTCGATCATTAGTAATGCATACGCCAGTTGCACGCTTCAGACGAAAGCACTTGATTTTTAACAGTTATAGAACTGTAGAGCGTACGTCTTCAATAACGGGCTTACTGGACCTCCACTCCCTGCGAACATTTTCACGTCAGTTGTGAACTTCATCTGGGAACTCAAATGGCACCCTCCACATCAGCCATTTCTGATCAGACTACTGTAGGACTGGCGCCATTGGTTTTCTGACGTCCACGCTGCTACGTCATACAATGGTTTTACAGTTTAGAACACAACAAAATAGAACATGCGTAGTTTTTGAAACGTCACAAAATAAGAGTAATACAAATTTGACGTAAGAGCCAACAAGAATATAACAACTAAGACTGGAATCCAAAAACAAGTGTGACTGCCTACGTTCAAGCAAACAAGAACCAGAAAAAAGACGAAAAAAGAAAAAGAACGCGTATTTAGTACAAGACAAGACAGGCGTTTGAGCGACTAGACAACAGACATCCTACATAATACACTCAAATGGATCAAAATTTTTTTGTATGATCGAAAGCAGAGGTAATGGTAGGAAATGCTGAATCAGAAGAAACAAAAGTAAAAAGCGGGATCCCTCAGGGCAGTGTACTGGGTCCAATCTTGTTTACAGTATTTATAAATGACTTACCTGATTCACTGCACTGTACTTGCAAAATTTTTGCTGACGATACAAAACTATATGACAAGGTTGCCAATGTTAATTTAATTCAACAGGACTTGCTAATACTACAAAACTGGTCAGATACTTGGAATTTATATTTTAATGTTTCAAAATGCCATGTAATGCATGTTGGTAAGAAGAATATTAGACGAGAGTATTTCATGAAAATTGGAAATGATGTACAGAAAATTAGTGTGTGTGAAACGGAGAAAGACTTGGGAGTTACATTTGCTAGTGAATTATCTTTTGACCTGCACATTAAAAGAGTAACAAATAAGGCTAACCAAATGATAGGAATTATCAAAAGAACATTTTTGTACATGAATAAACATACATTTTTAATGTTGTATAAGGCTTTTGTTAGACCACATTTGGAATACGCAAGTGTTGTTTGGAATCCGTATTTGATAAGACAGTCAAAAATGATTGAAAATGTACAAAGAAGGGCAACTAGGTTGCTTATAGAGTGTAAAAATATGAGTTATGAAGAAAGGCTTAAGTTTTTAAAACTTCATTCACTGAAAGGTAGGAGGGTTAGGGGGGATTTAATACAGGTATACAAAATAATGAATGGGATGGATAAGCTATCAGTTGAAACATTTTTTTCCTTTCCACAAGCTAGTATAACAAGGAATGCTGAAGGTAAAATATTTGTTAAACACAGAAATACTAACACAAGAGCATTTTGTTTTTCTAACAGAATTGTTAAATTGTGGAATAAAATTCCTTTTGAAATTAAATTTACTAACAGCATTAACAAATTCAAAACTTTCCTGGACGATGACGCAGAATTCAAAATTGTATTTAAAAAAATAGACTGAAGCAGATTTGCTCAAGTATGAATATTAAGGCATGCTTTTCAGACCCGAAGAAGAAAGCGTAAAACAAAAAAGATAGGGCGTTAAAAGGCCAGAAGGCCTAGGCTACGAGCCAGCCCTCAGCGACTACTACGACTACTACTACATACAGACGGCACACGTTGTGCGTGCGACTGGCCCCATCTTAAGAAGGCTGGTCTGCTTGTTATCAGCAGCTGGGCTTAATACATTTTAGTATTTTAGTAATGACCGGCGTGTTTATTTGACTGACAAGCGTGTTTTTCTTATCGCTATACAACTCGATAAACCAAAACAGCATTCAAGAAGATGACAAGCATTCTTACCAACAAATGCCTATCAATTAACATCAGAAAGAGAGTCCTTGAATGTTATATAGAACCAATACTGTTGTACCGTATGTACGGATGCGAGGCGCGGACAGTCAGCAAGCAAAGCCAGAACAAGACTGAGGCAACCGAGATGTGGTTTCTAAGAAGAATGTTGAGAGTTCCATGGACAGCAAAGAAAACAAACGAGACAGTCTTGATGGAGGCAGACACAAGTAGATCACTCATAAGGAAGATCAGAAAAAGACAGGCAACATTTATAGGCCATTTTATGAGGAAGGGGGATTTGGAGCACCTGGTCACAACGGGAAAGCTGGAGGGAAAGAGAGCACCAGGTAGACCCAGGCAGAGAATGCTGGACGGACTTGCATAGTGGCTGGGGATGATGAGGGTGGGGGAGATGCTAGGTGCAACGAGAGATAGAGATGGATGGAAGTCCATGGTCGCCAACGCCATGCGGCAGGGCACCTGATGATGATGATGATGATACAACTCGACGGGGAGTGCAAGGTTAATAGATGAGTACATAAATTATTAATTGTCTGATGATCATTTTTAGAAATTCTGTAATATTTGTTCACTTATAATAATAATAATAATATATTTTATTTATATAGCGCAAAATCTTGATAAAATCAAATCTAAGCGCTGAGCGTATACATGCATACATACCTACATACATATGAGCGCATACATGCATACATACATGCTTACATACTTACATACATAAATCTAAGCTGAGCGTATACATGCATACATACACACATACATAAATCTAAGCGTATACATACATACATACGCACATGCATACATAATAATTACAATATTTATATAGCGCAAATCTCGACAAAATCAAATCCAAGCGCCGAAAAGACACACACGCACACACGCACGCACGCACACACACGCACACACACACACACACACACACACACACACACACACACACACACACACACACACACACACACACACACACACACATGCATGGCCACAAATGGGGAGAAAAGAATAAAAGCAATAAAAGCAAGAATAAAACCAATGGAAAACCACAGAGAGCACATCATATACAATTATATATTAAAACAAAGTGATTCCCCTCCGAGCGGAGACAGGCTGCAGAGGGGGGTTGAGTGAGGTTAGGATTTTATGCAGAGGAGAAAAGGTGAGTTTTGAGAGCGGACTTGAAGGAGGCAAAAGTAGGTTGCTGACGGACTGAGAGAGGAAGTTTGTTCCAGGAGAGTGGACCAGAAACAGAGAAGGCTCGTGGACCATAAGTATTGAGCTTAGTGCGTGGAAAGCGAAAAGTCAGAGGATTGGAGGCAGAGCGGAGGGTACGTGAGGGAACATAGATCTCAAGTAGGCTTGACAGGTAATCGGGGGCTGCGTTATTGAGGCTTTTGTAGCACATGGTGTCTAGTTTGTACTGTATGCGCTTTGATACAGGGAGCCAGTGAAGTTGTGCCAGGAGAGGAGATATGTGGTCAGCTTTTTTCTTTTTGAGTACAAGGCGTACAGCATTGTTTTGAATGCGCTGTAGGATGTGAATGGTGGAGGCAGGAAGACCAGACAGGAGTGAATTGCAATAGTCAATGCGAGACATTATGAAGGAGAGAACGAGTTTTGCAGTTGTTTCGACAGAGAGATACTTCCTGATCAGGCTTATACGATAAGCGCCGAAAACACTTATGAATTAAATACTTCCATTCAGAGTCGGTAGAAGTGGATGTGTGAGAAAGCGAAGGGGTAGTATAAAAATAATTGCCATTTCATGTCCATGGTGCTAAATGCCGACTTTTAAGTCACTGAATTATTTTCACAGAACACAAAGATAAATCTTCATTATGACTGAGACCAGTAACTCTGGTGATTAACTGAGGTTTTTAGTTTTACATAATTAACAAAAACTACTGCAATTCCCTCTGTGTGCATGTGCGTGTGTATGCGTGCGTGTGTGTGTGGTGCGTGTGTGCATGCGTGCGTGCATGAGTGAGTGTGAGCCATAGAAACATCCAGCCTCAGTAATCGTATGTAACAAATTCTGTTTTCTTTTTCAGACAAAATTAGAGTTATGGAAATGTCTGAAACCTGGTGTGTGGCATGGGGGCTTTTCAAACAGAAAAAGAAAAGGGAAATAGTTCCATAGATAATGGTGTGTGTGTGTGTGTGTGTGTGTGTGTGTGTGTGTGTGTGTGTGTGTGTGTGTGTGTGTGTGTGTGTGTGTGTGTGTGTGTGTGTGTGTGTGTGTGTGTGTGTGTGTGTGTGTTTGCACCTGTTCGTGACTTTTCAAAGAATTTTCCCATAGTGAGTGTATCACGAAATCATTTATGATATAAAACAAATATTAGTATCTATAAAAAAAAAATCATTTTCCTTAGAAAATTGTATTTTGAATCAGCATGCTAAAGTGTTGACGTCGACTGGCATGTGCATAACTGACTGAACAGGTGAATCTGATACTTTGTTATTTCTTTGTTTCTAGATTTCCAAAGAATGAAGAAAAACGAAAACAGTGGATTGCAGCGCTGAAGAGGGGCAGGTTTCAAGTCACTGGATACTCCAGGATATATGCAGATCAGTTTGACGAGTCCTGTTTTGATCGCATTGGCCAAACCACCCGCCTGAAAGACACTGCTATTCCTGCCATTTTCAACTTCCCTGCACACTTGCAGAAAGTAAATTGCAAACCTGTGTACGAACTTGGTAGGGGCACTGAACACTCGATGTTTAATTCAAATAGGCCAGAGTCCCTTATGAAAGTTGTGAACAGTATTCATCACAAATACATAACGCGTGTTAGTAACTTATATAGAAATATACATTGATGCAACCGAGTTATATCAGGTATAACTTATGTTTGTTATGCAATCTCTCCAAGACTCTTTTGACATTTGTAATAGAAATATTGCAAGCTTCTTGATATCTTCTTCATCTCTGGACAAAAAAACAACAACAAACAAACAAACAAAGAACTGAAACACATTTGTATTTGTACAATATCTAGATGGAACTTATTGGTACGCAAATCATCTAGACCGAGGCAACATGAAATAACATGTGCCTCATCTTCAGCGGAAGTCTGACAAAAACGACAGCTGACATTATGCTCATCAGGATGTTTTTGTCTTACACGTGTAGGTGATCTGTGACAACGACAGTCAATTCACTTGACGCCTACTGATAGTTTATCTCCAAAAACCACAACATCACTTTGTCGCTGAATTAACTCGCACATATACCCGTGTGTGTGTGTGTGTGTGCGCGCGCGCGCGCGCGCGCGCGCGTGTGTGTGTGTGTGTGTGTGTGTGTGTGTGTGCGCGCGCGCGTATGTTTGTGTGTGCGTGCGTGCGTACGTGCGTCCATGTGTGTGTGTATGTGTGTATCAATATCTCTCTGTCTCTGTCTCCGTCTGTCTGTGTGTCTGTGTGTCTGTCTCTCTCTCTGTCTCTCTCTCTCTCTCTCTCTCTCTCTCTCTCTCTCTCTCCTCTCTCTCTCTCTCTCTCTCTCTCTCTTTCTGTCTTGTGAATATTTCTGTCGTTTATGGAAAACGCCACAGGAAGACAAAGTGCAATTCTTGTTGTGTTGTCCAGCTCAAAGATATCTCAGAGTAAAACTACTGCAGAGAAAAACATATTCAGCCAAAATATTACAACAATCCATATAATTTTAAAATGTCAGATTGAATTTACTCATGTTGTGGAATATGGCGTCGACTGTTTGCAATCTGGCCACATAAGCTAAGTAGGACCGGTCAGAATACATAACATAAATGTATAATATATATATATATATATATATATATATATATATATATATATATATACAGATATATCTATATCTATATCTATATCTGTATCTATATCTATATCTATATCTGTATCTATATCTATATCTATATCTATATCTGTATCTGTATCTATATCTGTATCTATATCTATATCTATATCTGTATCTATATCTATATCTATCTGGTTACCATAAATGTGTTAGGTGTTTAATCTTGAAGCTTGCTGCAGTCAATTTCTAAGACGGAGCACAAAGTAGTGAATGAGATGGAACACAAAGTAGTGAGTAAGATGGAGCACAAAGTAGTGAATAAGATGGAACACAAAGGAGTGAATATGATGGAGCACGAAGTAGTGAATAAGACGGAGCACAAAGTAGTAAGATGGAACACAAAGTAGTGAACAAGATGAAGAACAAAGTAGTGAACAGATGGAGCACAAGTAGTGAACAAGATGGAACACAAAGTAGTGAACAAGATGGACACAAAGTAGTGAATAAGATGGAACACAAATTAGTGAAGTAAGATGGGACACAAAGTAGTGAAGAATGGAACACAAAATAGTGAACAAGATGAAGACAAAGTAGTGAACCAGATGGAGCACAAGTATGAACAAGATGGAACACAAAGTAGTGAAAAGATGGAACACAAAGTAGTGATAAGATGGAGCACAAGTAGTAGTAAGATGGAGCACAAAGTAGTGATAAGATGGAACACAAAGTATGAATAAAATGGAACACAAGTAGTGAATAAGATGGACACAAAGTATGAAAAGATGGAACACAACGTAGTGAGTAAGATGGAACACAAAGAGTGAGTAAGATGAGCAAAAGTAGAATAAGATGGAACACAAGTAGTAGTAAGATGGATACAAGGTAGTGAAAATGAGTAAGATCGAACACAAAGTAGAGGAGCACAAAGTAATGATAAGATGGACACAAATAGTGAATAAGATGACACAAAGTATAGTAAGATGGAACACAAAGTATGAGTAAGATGGACACAAAGTAGTGATAAGATGGAGCACAAAGTAGTGAACAGATGGACACAAAGTAGTGACAAGATGGACACAAAGTAGTGAATAAGATGGAGCACAAAGTAGTGAATAAGATGGCACAAGTAGTGAATAAGATGGAGCACAAAGTAGTAATAAGATGGACACAAAGTAGTGATAAGATGGACACAAGTAGTGATAAGATGGAGCACAAAGTAGTGAAAAGATGGAGCACAAAGTAGTGATAGATGGAGCACAAAGTAGTGAATAAGATGGAACACAAAGTAGTGATAAGATGGACACAAAGTAGTGAATAAGATGGACACAAAGTAGTGAATAAGATGGAGCACAAAGTAGTGATAAGATGGACACAAATAGTGGAATAGATGGACACAAAGTAGTGAAAAGATGGAACAAAGATAGTAGAGATAAGATGGAGCACAAAGTAGGAATAAATGGAGCACAAAGTAGTGATAAGATGGAACACAAAGTAGTGAATAGATGGACACAAATAGTGATAAGATGGAGCACAAAGTAGTGAATAAGATGGAGCACAAAGTAGTGAGTAAGATGGAGCACAAAGTAGTAAATGGACACAATTAGTGAGTAAGATGGACACAAAGTAGTGATAAGATGGACACAAATTGTGAAAGATGACACAAAGTAGTGATAAGATGGAGCACAAAGTAGTAGAAGATGGAGCACAAAGTAGTGATAAGATGGAGCACAAAGTAGTGATAAGAGGACACAAAGTGTGACAAGATGGAACACAAGTGTGAGTAAGATGGACACAAAGTAGTGAAAAGATGGACACAAGTAGTGAAAAGATGGAGCACAAAGTAGTGAGTAGATGGAGCACAAAGTAGTGAACAAGATGGAGCACAAGTAGTGATAAGATGGACACAAAGTAGTGAGTAGATGGAGCACAAAGTAGTGATAAGATGGAGCACAAAGTAGTGAAAGATGGAGCACAAAGTAGTGAGTAAGATGGACACAAAGTAGTGAAAGATGGACACAAAGTAGTGAAAGATGGACACAAAGTAGTGATAAGATGGACACAAAGTAGTGAGTAAGATGGAGCACAAGTAGTGTAGGAACAAGATGGTGAGCACAAAGTAGTGAGTAAGATGGAACAAAGTAGTGAACAAGATGGAACAAAGTAGTGAGTAAGATGGACACAAAGTAGTGAGTAAGATGGAGCACAAAGTAGTGAAAGATGGAGCAAAAGTAGTGATAAGATGGAGCACAAAGTAGTGTAAGATGGAGCACAAAGTAGTGAGTAAGATGGAGCACAAAGTAGTGATAAGTGGAGCACAAAGTAGTGAGTAAGATGGATTCAAATAGTGAATAAGATGGAACAAAGTAGTGGTAAGATGGAACAAAGTAGTGAGTAAGATGGACACAAAGTATGAGTAAGATGGAGCACAAAGTGTGAACAAGATGGAACAAAGTAGTGATAGATGGACACAAGTAGTGAAAGATGGACAAAAGTAGTGAAAGATGGGCACAAGTAGTGAGTAAGATGGAGCACAAAGTAGTGAAAGATGGACACAAAGTATGAGTAAGATGGAGCACAAAGTAGTGAACAAGATGGACACAAAGTAGTGAGTAAGATGGACACAAAGTAGTGTAAGATGGAACACAAATAGTGAAAGGAGGACACAAAGTAGGTAGATGGACACAAAGTAGTGAGTAAGATGGACACAAAGTGAGTAAGATGGAACACAAAGTATAGTGAACAAGAAATGGACACAAAGTAGTGAGTAAGATGGAACACAAAGTAGTGAAAGATGGACACAAGTAGTGATAAGATGGACACAAAGTAGTGATATAGATGGACACAAATAGTGATAAGATGGACACAAAGTAGTGATAAGATGGACACAAAGTGAAAAAAAAAAAAAAAAAAAAAAAAAAAAAAAAAAAAAAAAAAAAAAAAAAAAAAAAAAAAAAAAAAAAAAAAAAAAAAAAAAAAAAAAAAAAAAAAAAAAAAAAAAAAAAAAAAAAAAAAAAAAAAAAAAAAAAAAAAAAAAAAAAAAAAAAAAAAAAAAAAAAAAAATATAGATGGACAACAAAGTAGTGAATAAGATGAAGCACAAAGTAGTGAGTAAGATGGAACACAAATAATGAACAAGATGGAACACAAATAGTGAATAAGATGCAGCACAAAGTAGTGAATAAGATGGAGAACAAAGTAGTGAACAAGATGCAGCACAAAGTAGTGAATAAGATGGAACACAAAGTAGTGAGTAAGATGGAGAACAAAGTAGTGGAACAGATGCAGCACAAATGTAGTGAGTAAGATGACACACAAAGTGGTAAATAAGATGAACACAAAGTAGTGAATAAGATGGAGCACAAAGTAGTGAGTAAGATGGAACACAAAGTAATGAAGGAGATAGAGCACAAAGTATTGAATAAGATGGAGCACGAAGTAATGAACAAGATGGAACACAAAGTAGTGAATAAGATGGAACACAAAGTAGTGAGTAAGATGGAGAACAAAGTAGTGAGTAAGATGGAGAACAAAGTAGTGAACAAGATGGAACACAAAGTAGTGAATAAGATGGAACACAAAGTAGTGATAAGATGGAACACAAAGTAGTGAACAAGATGGTACACAAAGTAGTGAATAAGATGGAACACAAAGTAGTGAATAAGATTGAACACAAAGTAGTGAGTAAGATGGAACACAAAGTAGTGAATAAGATGGAACACAAGTAGTAAGTAAGATGGAGAACAAAGTAGGGAACAAGATGGAACACAAAGTAGTGAATAAGATGGAACACAAATAGTGAACAAGATGGAACACAAAGTCGTAAGATGGAACACAAAGTAGTGAACAAGATGAAGAACAAAGTAGTGAACCAGATGGAGCACAAGTAGTGAACAAGATGGAACACAAAGTAGTGAACAAGATGGAACACAAAGTAGTGAATAAGATGGAGCACTAAGTAGTAAGTAAGATGGAGCACAAAGTAGTGAATAAGATGGAGCACAAAGTAGTAAGTAAGATGGAGCACAAAGTAGTGAATAAGATGGAACACAAAGTAATGAATAAAATGGAACACAAAGTAGTGAATAAGATGGAGCACAAAGTAATGAATAAGATGGAACACAACGTAGTGAGTAAGATGGAACACAAAGACGTGAGTAAGATGGATTGCAAAGTAATGAATAAGATGGAACACAAAGTAGTGAGTAAGATGGATTACAAAGTAGTAAGATGGAACATAAAATAGTGAGTAAGATGGAACACAAAGTAGTAAGTAAGATCGAACACAAAGTAGAAAGTAAGATCGAACACAAAGTAGTAAGATGGAGCACAAAGTAATGAGTAAGATGGAACACAAAGTAGTGAGTAAGATCGAACACAAAGTAGTTAGATGGAGCACAAAGTAATGAATAAAATGGAGCACAAATTAGTGAATACGATGGAGCACAAAGTAGTGAATAAGATGGAGCACAAATTAGTGAATAAGATGGAGCACAAAGTAGTGAATAAGATGGAGCACAAAGTAGTGAACAAGATGGAGCACAAAGTAGTGAGTAAGATGGAGCACAAAGTAGTGAATAAGATGGAGCACAAAGTAGTGAATAAGATGGAACACAAAGTAGTGAGTAAGATGGAGCACAAAGTAGTAAGTAAGATGGAACGCAAAGTAGTGAGTAAGATGGATTACAATGTAGTGAGTAAGATGGAGCACAAAGTAGTGAGTAAGATGGAGCACAAAGTAGTGAGTAAGATGGAGCACAAAGTAGTAATAAGATGGAACACAAAGTAGTGAGTAAGATGGAGCACAAAGTAGTGAGTAAGATGGAGCACAAAGTAGTGAGTAAGATGGAGCACAAAGTAGTGAACAAGATGGAACACAATGTAGTGAATAAGATGGAGCACAACGTAGTGAATATGATGGAGCACAAAGTAGTGAATAAGATGGAGCACAAAGTAGTGAATAAGGTGGAGCACAAAGTAGTAAGTAAGATGGAGCACAAAGTAGAGAATAATATGGAGCACAAAGTAGTGAGTAAGATGGAACACAAAGTAGTGAGTAAGAAGGAACACAAAGTGGTGAGTAAGATCGAACACAAAGTAGTGAATAAGATGGAGCACAAAGTAGTGAGTAGATGGAGCACAAAGTAGTGAACAAGATGGAACACAATGTAGTGAATAAGATGGAGCACAACGTAGTGAATAAGATGGAGCACAAAGTAGTGAATAAGATGGAGCACAAAGTAGTGAATAAGGTGGAGCACAAAGTAGTAAGTAAGATGGAGCACAAAGTAGAGAATAATATGGAGCACAAAGTAGTGAGTAAGATGCAACACAAAGTAGTGAGTAGAAGGAACACAAAGTGTGAGTAAGATCGAACACAAAGTAGTGAATAAGATGGAGCACAAAGTAGTGAACGAGATGGAGCACAAAGTAGTGAGTAAGATGGAGCACAAAGTAGTGAACAAGATGGAGCACAAAGTAGTGAGTAAGATGGAGCACAAAGTAGTGAGTAAGATGGAGCACAAAGTAGTGAAGAAGAAGGAGCACAAAGTCGTGAACAAGATGAGCACAAAGTAGTGAGTAAGATGGAACACAAAGTAGTGAAAAAGATGGAACACAAAGTGAACAAGATGGAGCACAAAGTAGTGAGTAAGATGGAGCACAAAGTAGTGAGTAAGATGGAGCACAAAGTAGTGAATAAGAAGGAGCACAAAGTCGTGAACAAGATGAGCACAAAGTAGTGAGTAAGATGGAACACAAAGTAGTGAAAAAGATGGAACACAAAGTGAACAAGATGGAGCACAAGTAGTGAACAAGATGGAGCACAAAGTAGTGAACAAGATGGAGCACAAAGTAGTGAATAAGATGGAGCGCAAAGTAGTGAGTACGATGGAGCACAAAGTAGTGAATAAGATGGAGCACAAAGTAGTGAATAAGATGGAGCATAAAATAGTGAGTAAGATGGACCACAATTAGTGAATTAGATGGAGCACAAAGTAGTGAACAAGATAGATTACAAAGTAGTGAGTAAGATGGACACAAAGTAATGAGTAAGATGGAGCACAAAGTCGTAAACAAGAGTGAACACAAAGTAGTGATTAATATGAAACACAAAATAGTGAACAAAATGGAACATAAAGTAATGAGTAAGATGGAACTCAAAGTAGTAAGACTGAACACAAAGTAGTAAGATGGAGCATAACGTAGTGATTAAGATGGAGCACAAAATATGAATAAGATGGAGCACAAAGTAGTGAACAAGATGGAACACACAGTAGCGAGTAAGATGGAAAACAAAATAGTGAATAAGGTGGAACACAAAGTAGTGAGTAAGATGGATTACAAAGAGTAAGTAAGATGGAATTACAATGTAGTGAATAAGATGGAACACAAAGTAGTGAGTACGATGGAACACAAAGTAGTGAGTAAGATGGATCACAAAGTAATAGAAAAAATGGGGCAAAAGCAGTTGAGAAAAACGAAATCGAATCTTGTCGGTCATCAGAGAGAGAGAGACAGAGACAGAGAGAGAAACAGAGAGACAGACAGACAGAGACAGAGACAGACAGACAGACAGACAGAGACAGAGAAAGAAAGATGTGGCAATGACTTCCCAGCCAAAGCCATTAGACTTCATGTTGTATTAGGAACCAGAAAAAAACACACGGAAAAAGAATAAGAACGCGCGTTTAACACAAGAAGACAAGACAGGCGCTCTTATTCTTTTTTCGTGTTTTTTTTCTTCTGGTTTCTGTTTGCTTGAATGTGGGCAATCATACTTGTTTTGGATTTCATGTGTGTCAGCTGTGACATGGACTGCCATTCAACAACAATCAGCTTCTTCAGCCACAGCCGACATCCAACTGAGTCCTCACCTAAGCGCATCCATTGTCTAATCAGGCAGATAGATCCATCAATACACAACTATATGGATCATGTAAGACATGGATGGCTCCTCCTGTGCCTTGCGAAATTGTTGGCGTGTAGTGTTCGATTCGGGAGGGGTTCCTGACCCGTGGCCACGATACTTTTTTGTGGCCGGTACCCACGTGGCCATGAGACGTTTTTGTGGCCCGTGGCCATGAGACGTTTTTGTAGCCCGTGGCCATGAGACGTTTTTGTAGCCCGTGGCCATCAGACGTTTTTGTGGCCCGTGGCCATGAGACGTTTTTGTAGCCCGTGGCCATCAGACGTTTTTGTAGCCCGTGGCCATCAGACGTTTTTGTGGCCCATGGCCATCAGACGTTTTGTAGCCCGTGGCCATCAGACGTTTTTGTAGCCCGTGGCCATCAGACGTTTTTGTAGCCCGTGGACATGAGACGTTTTTGTGGCCCATGGCCATCAGACGTTTTTGTGGCCCATGGCCATCAGACGTTTTTGTGGCCAGTGGCCATCAGACATATTTGTGGTCAGTGGCCATCAGATGTTTTTGTAGCCTGTGGCCATGAGACGTTTTTGTAGCCCGTGGCCATCAGACGTTTTTGTGGCCCGTGGCCATCAGACGTTTTTGTAGCCCGTGGCTATCAGACGTTTTTGTGGCCGGTGGCCATGAGACGTTTTTGTGGCCAGTGGCCATCAGACGTTTTTGTGGCCCGTGGCCATCAGACGTTTTTGTAGCCCATGGCCATGAGACGTTTTTGTAGCCCGTGGCCATGAGACGTTTTTGAGGCCCGTGGTCATGAGACGTTTTTGTGGCCCATGGCCATCAGACGTTTTTGTAGCCCATGGCCATCAGACGTTTTTGTAGCCCGTGGCCATCAGACGTTTTTGTGGCCCATGGCCATCAGACGTTTTTGTGGCCAGTGGCCATGAGACGTTTTTGTGGCCAGTGGCCATCAGACGTTTTTGTGGCCAGTGGCCATCAGACGTTTTTGTGGCCAGTGGCCATGAGACGTTTTTGTGGCCCGTGGCCATCAGACGTTTTTGTAGCCCGTGGCCATCAGACGTTTTTGTAGCCAGTGGCCATCAGACGTTTTTGTAGCCCATGGCCATGTGACGTTTTTGTAGCCCGTGGCCATCAGACGTTTTTGTGGCCAGTGGCCATAAGACTTTTTGTGGCCAGTGGCTATCAGACGTTTTTGTAGCCCGTGGCCATGAGACGTTTTTGTGGCCGTGGCTATCAGACGTTTTTGTGGCCATTGGCCGTGAGAAGTTTTTGTAGCCCGTGGCCATGACACGTTTTTGTAGCTCATGGCCGTGAAACGTTTTTGTAGCCCATGGCCGTGAGTCATTTTTGTAGCCTATGGCCATGAGACGTTTTTGTAGCCCGTGGCCATGAGACGTTTTTGTGGCCCGTGGCCATATGACGTTTTTGTAGCCCGTGGCCATCACACGTTTTTGTAGCCCATGGCCATCAGACGTTTTTGTAGCCCGTGGCCATCAGACGTTTTTGTGGCCAGTGGCCATGAGACTTTTTGTGGCCCGTGGCCATCAGACGTTTTTGTAGCCCGTGGCCATCAGACGTTTTTGTAGCCCGTGGCCATGAGACGTTTTTGTGGCCCGTGGCCATGAGACGTTTTTGTGGCCCGTGGCCATCAGACGTTTTTGTAGCCCGTGGCCATGAGACGTTTTTGTAGCCCGTGGCCATCAGACGTTTTTGTGGCCCGTGGCCATAAGACGTTTTTGTGGCCAGTGGCCATCAGACGTTTTTGTGGCCAGTGCAATCAGACGTTTTTGTAGCCCGTGGCCATCAGACGTTTTTGTGGCCCGTGGCCATGAAACGTTTTTGTGGCCCGTGGCCATCAGACGGTTTTGTAGCCCGTGGCCATCAGACGTTTTTGTGGCCCATGGCCATCAGACGTTTTTGTAGCCCGTGGCCATCAGACGTTTTTGTAGCCCGTGGCCATCAGACGTTTTTGTAGCCGTGGACATGAGACGTTTTTGTGGCCCATGGCCATCAGACGTTTTTGTGGCCCATGGCCATCAGACGTTTTTGTGGCCAGTGGCCATCAGACATATTTGTGGTCAGTGGCCATCAGATGTTTTTGTAGCCTGTGGCCATGAGACGTTTTTGTAGCCCGTGGCCATCAGACGTTTTTGTGGCCCGTGGCCATCAGACGTTTTTGTAGCCCGTGGCTATCAGACGTTTTTGTGGCCGGTGGCCATGAGACGTTTTTGTGGCCAGTGGCCATCAGACGTTTTTGTGGCCCGTGGCCATCAGACGTTTTTGTAGCCCATGGCCATGAGACGTTTTTGTAGCCCGTGGCCATGAGACGTTTTTGTTTGTAGCTCATGGCCGTGAAACGTTTTTGTAGCCCATGGCCGTGAGACGTTTTTGTAGCCCATGGCCATGAGACGTTTTTGTAGCCCGTGGCCATGAGACGTTTTTATGATCTGTCGCCATGAGACGTTTTTGTAGCCCGTGGCCATGAGACGTTTTTGTGGCCTGTCGCCATGAGACGTTTTTGTAGCCTGTGGCCATGAGACATGTTTGTGGCCCGTGGCCATGACACGTTTTTGTAGCCCGTGGCCATGAGACGTTTTTGACCCCGTGGTCATGAGACGTTTTTGTGGTCCGTGGTCATGAGACGTTTTTGTGGTCCGTGGTCATGAGACGTTTTTGTGGTACGTGGTCATGAGACGTTTTTGTAGCCCGTGGCCATGAGACGTTTTTGTCGTCCGTGGTTCTGAGACGTTTTTGTAGCCCGTGGTCATGAGACGTTTTTGTACCCCGTGGCCATGAGATGTTTTTGTGGTACGTGGTCATGAGACGTTTTTGTGGCCCGTGGCCATGAGACGTTTTTGTGGTCCGTGGTTCTGAGACGTTTTTGTAGCCCGTGGTCATGAGACGTTTTTGTAGCCCGTGGCATGAGACGTTTTTGTAGCCCGTGGCCATTAGACGTTTTTGTAGCCCGTGGCCATGAGACGTTTTTGTGGTCCGTGGTCATCAGACGTTTTTGTAGCCGTGGTCATGAGACGTTTTTGTGGTCCGTGGTCATGAGACGTTTTTGTGTTCCGTGGTCATGAGACGTTTTTTGTGGTCCGTGGCCATGAGACATGTTTGTGGCCCGTGGTCATGAGACGTTTTTGTGGTCTGTGGCCATGAGACGTTTTTGTGCCCGTGGCCATGAGGCATTTTAGTGGCCCATTGACATGCAACATTTTTGTGGCCTGTGGCCATGAGACGTTTTTTTGGCCTGTGGCCATGAGACGTTTTTGTGGCCCATGGACATGAGACATGTTTGTGGCCCGTGGCCATGAGACGTTTTTGTGGCCCGTGGCCATGAGACGTTTTTGTGGCTAGTGGCCATGAGACATTTTGCTGACCCGTGGCCATGAGACGTTTTGGCTGTGGATCCCACCCAGCACCCCAGAGTTCTTCTTGATAACTATAATCTCTTCTCTCTCTCTCTCTCTCTCTCTCTCTCTCTCTCTCTCTCTCTCTCTCTCTCTTTCACTCTCTCTTTCTCTCTCCCTCTCTCTCTCTCTCTCTCTCTCTCTCTCTCTCTATATATATATATATATATATATATATATATATTGTGTGTGTGTGTGTGTGTGTGTGTGTGTGTGTGTGTGTGTGTAGATAGATATACAGATACATAGATATGTGTATGTATGTATGTATGTATGTACATACGTACGTATGTATGTACGTAAGGATGTATGTATTATGAATTCATGTATATATGTATGTATGTATGTATGTGTGTATGTAGGATGGTAGGTAGGTAGGTAGGTAGGTAGATAGGTAGCTAGGTAGCTAGGTAGCTTGGTAGGTAGGTGGGTAGGTAGGTAGATAGGTAGGTAGGTACAAATATAAACAAAATATGAACATATGTACACGTATGCCTGATTGTCGTAGTGTCTTCCAATCTGCCTGCCTGAGTTTGCACATGTGCCAGTGACGGCCCTGGGACTTTATACATGCGTGCGGCCTGCAGTCTACCCAGCTAGCTGTGAATGGGTACATGACTTCCTTGAAAGATTTCTCTTTCTTGTTTTTTTTTGTTTTTTGTTTTTTGTTTATTGTTTTGTTTTGATTTTTAGGATCATTGCACTCAGGGAGGTTACCTTTGTGCTCGCTGCCCCTCCCCCCCCCCCCTACTTTTTTTTTTAGTTCCATTTTCTACGCCACCTTAACTGGCCACAGAAGCTGGAACAGTTTTTTTTAATGTAATGATGATGATAATAATGTCCGACAGAGTTTTGCTGGTCAAATTGGGAGGCAAACCATTTGATATCAGCATCATTCAGTGTATGCACCAACATCCGCAAGTACTCAGGAAGACATCGACAACTTCTATGAAGTATTAGAGATGGCCAAGGCCCAATGTAAATCACATGAAGTTACAGTAATAATGGGAGATTTTAATGCTAAAATGGGACAGGATAGGGTGGAGGATATAGTTGGACCTCATGGCCTTGGTACACAAAATGAAAGAGGGGGGAAGCTTGTAGAATGGGCACAGATGAATGAGTTCATATTAGGATACACCTGGTTTGAGCAGCCTAATAGAAGAAAATGGACTTGGATGAGTCCAGGAGATAATACCAAAAATCAGATTGACTACATCCTGATTAATAAAAGATTTAGAAATTCTTTCTGTCAGCAAACATACTACCAGGCGCAGACTGCAACAGTGACCACAATCCTGTAGTGGGAAGATTTAGGCTGAAATTTAGGAAAAGGAAACAGACCAAAAGCAACATCAAACTAAATCTTGGACTCTTAAAAACAGATGAAGTGATACGTAAAAAAAACTTAATGTACATGTTCAAAACAAATTCAGTGCTCTGGAAGACGTTGGTGACAGTGAGGAACAATGAACAAAGTTGAGAAATTCGATAAATGAAGCTTGCGAAAAATCCCTGAGGCAGATAGAAAAGCAAAAAAGAACTGGATGACAAAAGAAATTTTGGGCTTGATGGAGGAAAGGAGGAAGGCAAGGAGAAACGAGGAGATATACAGGAAGATAAAGAAAGGAATCAGGAATAGGTGCAGTGAAGCTAAGGAAGCTTGGCTGAAAACAAAATGCAAGGAAATAGAAGACCGACAAAAACGGATCCTCATGGTATGTACAGACGAACTGAAGAAATTGTCCAAAGGAAAAATACATGCACATCAACTGGTTGCTTAAAATCCAAAGATGGCACGCTTATCATGGAAAAAGACAAAATATTAGACAGATCGGGAGAGTACACTAAAGACCATTTTGAGGATGACAGAAACGAAGAACACATTATAAAAAAGAACTTCGAAGGACCACCCATAATGAAAGATGTAGTTAGAGCAGCACTGAAAAAGATGAAACCAGGAAAAGCCCCAGGACCAGACAACATTACTACAGAGATGATTGAAGCCTTGGAGGAATTTGGTATAGAAAAAATAACAGTCCTCCTGAACGAAATTTACGACACTGGAAAAATCTCCAAAGATATGTCAAAATCAATTTTCATTGCACTTCCAAAGAAGACGGGCTAATAATGCAAACTCCATCGCACAATCAGTTTGATGAGTCATGTAACAAAAATCCTGTTAAGAATAATCATGATGAGGGCAAGGAATAGAACCAAAAGAGAAATAGCAGAAAAACAGTGTGGATTTGTCGAAGGGAAAGGAACTATTAATGCCATATACATCCTAAGAACTATCATAGAGAGGTCAATCGAGATGAATAAGGATTTGTATTTATGCTTTGTTGATTATACCAAGGCTTTCGGTGGGATAAGACATGAAGAATTGATTAACCAACTGGAGAGACTCAATGTTGATGGAAAAGATCTTCGAATAATCAGAAATATGTACTGGGAACAAACAGCTGCAGTGAGAATAGAAAACGATATAAGGTCTTTCCAAAACATCAAAAGAGGAGTCAGACAGGGTTGTGTTTTGTCATCAGATCTGTTTTCACTTTACAGCGAAAACATCATGAGAAACCCAGAAGACCCTGGATTAAAGGTTGGAGGAAAAATGATTAACAACATTCGATACGCAGATGACACCGTGCTAATTGCAGAAAATGCAAGGGACCTACAAAACCTTGTGAATATACTAGAAATAGAAAGCAAAGGTAAGGGGTTGGAACTGAACAGTAGGAAGACTGAAGTCATGGTGATCAGTAAAAAACATGAAATCCCTTCATGCAAAATAACAGCAAACGGCACGACCTTGAGACAGGCTGATAAGTTTAAATATCTGGGAACGATCATCTCACCAGACGGCAGATGCACATTAGAAATAGCCCGCAGAATCGGCCAAGCCAAAACAGCATTCAAGAAGATGACAAGCATTCTTACCAACAAATGCCTATCAATTAACATCAGGAAGAGAGTTCTTGAATGTTATATAGAACAAATACTGTTGTACGGTTGTGACGCGTGGACAGTCAACAAGCAAAGCCAGAACAAGATTGAGGCAGCCGAGATGTGGTTTCTAAGAAGAATGTTGAGAGTTCCATGGACAGCAAAGAAAACAAACGAGACAGTCTTGATGGAGGCAGACACAGGTAGATCATTCATAAGGAAGATTAGGAAAAGACAGGCAACATTTATAGGCCATTTTATGAGGAAAGGGGATTTGGAGCACCTGGTCACAACGGGAAAGCTGGAGGGAAAGAGAGCACCAGGTAGACCCAGGGAGAAGATACTAGACGGACTTGCAGAGTGTCTGAAGACAAGGAGGTGGAAGAGATGCTTGAGGCAACAAGAGATAGAGACAGATGGAAGTCCATGATGGCCAACGCCATGCGGCAGAGCACCTGATGATGGTGAATGATGATGATGTCGATGAGGATGATAGTCATGATGCTATGGAGTTCAATCTAAGATTGAGACTGCGTAACAGGGCTGTACTCTAATACTTACTATCATGACACATCCTGGCGTCAACCAGGCCCGAGAGATAAAGACACCTGCGGTGCTGGTCAGAAGATTTGAGCAACACCCTCAGTGACGCATCCATGAAGTGGATGAAACTCGACTCTGTGGTCCCAGTCTTCCCAATGAGCCCATAGCACGCCCAACTCTGGGCAGGAGCTAGTTAGAGCTGAAAAATCCTACGATGATTTTTGAAGGAACTGATAGGGATTCGAACCCACAACTTTCCAGTCGGTAGTCCGATGCGCTAACCACTACACCACATAACTGGTAACATTCTTCAAAGTTCGGGAAAGGTGAGGCAGTGAGGGAGAGGAGATGGGCACCGCCCTCATTATGCTGGCCACGAGAAAAGTTGAAGTCTCTACCACCTCTGTCACCTATGCTATATATTGATATATTTACAGTTATGGTCTGTGCTATATATTAATATGTTTATAGTTATGACCTATGCTATATACTGATATATCAACAGTTATGGCTTGTGCTATGTATTGATATGTTTATAGTTATGGTCAGAGTTATACATTAATATCTGTACAGTTATGACCTGTGCTATATACTGATATATCAACAGTTATATATTGATATATCAACTGTGCTATATATTGATATATATACAGTTATGGCCTGTGTTATGTATTGATTATCTATGGTCATGGCCTGTGCTATATATCGATATTCGATGTATCTACAGTCATGGGGGTGTTATATATTGATATATCAACAGTTATGGCCTGTGCTATGTATTGATATACCATAGCTATGGCCTGTGTTATGTATTGATATATCTACAGATATGGCTTAAGCTGTATATTGATATGTTACAGTTACTTTTGGTGTTTTGCGTTTCATTCGAGTGTTCGGCCTCCGTACAGAAAAAAATCCTGTGTGCTTAGATGGTGTGGTGGGTGGGAGAAAATAGAAGGAAACGGGAAGGGGATGTTGATAAATGGGGGAGGCGGGAGGGGGAGGAGGAAACGGAATAAAGAGAATGTGTTTCGTACCCATCCCCAAACACAAAATAATATACAGAACGCAATAAAGAGGATGTGGTTAGTACCCATCCCCAAAACACGCAATAATAAACAGATATTGGCTTATTAAATTGCGAGGGGATATACCAGTCGTCAGGTACACCGTGTGAGCTTAAACGATAGGCAGGCAGGCATAGCTTGTTTACGGATACGCTTTAACTGACTCAGTCACTGCAAACATATGGCGTCCTGTTGTTCATTGTTTGAGAGAGAAATCTGAACCAAGAGACAAACAGATTTCTCTCCTGCACACACCTTTATATCTCTACGCGAGATTAAGTTTTTTTTACAGCATGGGTGTCAGTTTTTACACAGGAGGCACAGATGTTGTACTGCTTTGTCCATAAACGCTTGTTTGATGTAAATAAGCAAGTTAGAGGAGAGATCATCTGCATATGAGACAATCAGAAATTGCACACCATACGTGCAACACGTGTCAATGGACAAAACAGTAAAACATGCTCCAGGGATTCAGCTAAAGAGGGAAAGAGAAGTAAATCCATTGGCGCCAACTAGACCACGACTGGAAATCCATAACTACAGAGCAAGTGCAATATCTTGTGTGTCTGTGGAAGGAAGTTATTTACCAGGCGCGGCGTAAAATTGTACAAGACGAAAGAAGTCTGCATGAAGACTCTGACGAATGATCAGCAGCACACTGCACAGCAGAAACGTTTCGGAGGGTCAGGAATCAAACCGCAGTGTCAGGGATATCTACGCTGATGATTCAGACGACGAATTTATACAGACACTTGATACCATCTGCCAGAAACGTAACTTGTTACCCTGGGCTCATGCAAAGTAGTGCTAACCCAAGGCAGGTACAGGGTCATGGAGGCACAATATTTGCTTCATGAGATCGCACTAGCCATCAATACTGCCAGAGGAAAAACCACACCACCTGAAGCTCCGGCAACCTTCAGTAGGACATCTGGAGCATGGAAGCGAGCGTCCACTGGATGAAACAGATGACTGGGAGCACACAGCAGTCTTTCAGAAAGGAAAAACATCTTTATATCATCTGTACGTGTAGCGTGAGACCGGATGTGTGCTCTATGCCCCTTCCATCAAAACAAAGGATTGTAGGCGGAGATCTCAGGGAACAGTAAGCAGGATTCTGCCCCAGATGCTCATGCATACAGCAGATTTTCACACTCATCATCATCATCAGGTGCCTCGCCGCATGGCGCTGGCCATCATGGACTTCCATCTGTCTCTATCTCTTGTTGCCTCAAGCATCTCTTCCACCTCCTTGTCTTCAGACACTCTGCGAGTCCGTCTAGTATCTTTTCCCTGGGTCTACCTGGTGCTCTCTTTCCCTCCAGCTTTCCCGTTGTGACCAGGTGCTCCAAATCCCCTTTCCTCATAAAATGGCCTATAAATGTTGCCTGTCTTTTCTTAATCTTCCTTATGAGTGGTCTACTTGTGTCTGCCTCCATCAAGACTGTCTCGTTTGTTTTCTTTGCTGTCCATGGAACTCTCAACATTCTTCTTAGAAACCTCATCTCGGCTGCCTCAATCTTGTTCTGGCTTATTTTCACACTACGCCGCATTATTAAAAACTGCACAGAGTTCCAAGTGGCCCTGGCCATCAGCTTCATGGACTTCACTTTGACAGCATTCACAAGCCATCACTTTGAAAGACCATGCGAGCCTATGGCATTCCACCAAGAGTAACAACGGTCATAAAGAACATTTATAGCAATTCAAGATGATTGTGTTCGCACGAAAATGGCTTAAGCGTTTGATTTGAAGTTCTGACAGGAGTTCGTCAGCGCTCCATCTTGTCACCACTGCTCTTTACGCTGGATGCTGAAGAAGGCTTCGAGAGGTAAAGCTTCCAGTGACATGTGTGGGAGTCCCTGTCCGATTTGGACTTCACGGATGACATCACCGCACCATTTAATGACAC
>JAPXFY010000023.1:54002947-54010447 GCA_030674185.1 Monoplex corrugatus
TCTGTTCTGTTCTTTTTGTCCTGTCCTGTCTTTCTGTTTTGTCCTGTTCTTGTTCTGTTTTGTCCTGTTCTGTTTGTTCTGTTTGTTGTCTGTCCTGTTCTGTTTTGTCCTGTCCTGTCTTTCTGTTTTGTTTGTCCTGTTCTGTTCTGTTTTGTCCTGTCTTCTGTTCTGTTTTGTCCTGTTCTGTTCTGTTTTGTCCTGTTCTGTTCTGTTCTGTTTTGTCCTGTGCTGTTTCCTGTTCTGTTTTGTCCTGTTTGTTCTGTTTTGTCCTGTCCTGTTCTGTTCTGTTTTGTTGTCCTGTTCTGTCTGTTTTGTCCTGTTCTGTTCTGTTTTGTCCTGTTTCTGTTCTGTTTTGTCCTGTTCTGTTCTGTTCTGTTTTGTCCTGTCCTGTTCTGTCCGTTTGTTTTGTCCTTTTCTTTTGTTTTGTCCTGTTTTGTCCTGTTTTGTCCTGTTTTGTCTGTTTTGTCCTGTTTTGTTGTCCTGTTTTGTCCTGTTTTGTTTTGTCCTGTTTTGTCCTGTTTTGTTTGTCCTTTGTTTTGTCCTGTTTTCGTTTTGTTTTGTTTTGTCCTGTTTTGTTTTCTGTTTTGTTCTGTTTGTCCTGTTTTGTTTTGTCCTTTTTTTTGTCCTGTTCTGTTTTGTCCTGTTTGTTTTGTCCTGTTTTGTTTTGTCTTTGTTTTGTCCTGTTTTGTCTGTTTTGTTTTGTCCTGTTTTGTCTTTTGTCCTGTTTTTTGTCCTGTTTTGTTTTGTCCTGTTTGTTTTGTCCTGTTGTTTTGTCCTGTTTTGTTCTGTTTGTCTTCTGTTTGTCCTGTTTTGTTTTGTCCTGTTTGTTTTGTCCTGGTTTTGTCCTGTTTTGTTTTGTTTTGTTTTTCTGTTTTGTCCGTTTTTGTTTTGTCCTGTTTGTTTTGTCCTGTTTTGTTTTTCCTGTTTTGTCTGTTTTGTCCTGTTTTGTCCTGTTTTTTTGTCCTGTTTTGTTTTGTCCTGTTTTGTCCTTTTGTTTTGTCCTGTTTTTTTGTCCTGTTTTGTCTTTTTGTCCTGTTTTGTCCTGTTTTGTCCTGTTTTGTCCTGTTTTGTGTCTGTTTTGTTTCCTGTTTTGTTTGTTCTGTTTTGTCCTGTTTTGTCTGTTTTGTTTTGTCCTGTTTTGTTTTGTTGTTTTTTGTCCTGTTTTGTTTGTCCTGTTTTGTCCTGTTTTGTTGTTGTTTTGTTTTGTCCTGTTTTGTCTGTTTTGTCCTGTTTTGTCCTGTTTTGTCCTGTTTTGTTTTGTCCTGTTTTGTCCTGTTTTTGTTTTGTCCTGTTTTGTCCTGTTTTGTCCTGTTTTGTTTTGTCTGTTTTGTTTCTGTTTTGTTTGTCCTGTTTTGTCCTGTTTTGTTCTTTGTTTTGTCCTGTTTTGTCCTGTTTTGTTCTGTTTTGTCCTGTTTTGTTTGTTTTGTTTGTTTGTTTGTTTTGTCTGTTTTGTCCTGTTTTGTTTTTCCTGTTTTGTCCTGTTGTCCTGTTTTGTTTTTGTCCTGTTTTGTTTTGTCCTGTTTTGTCCTGTTTTGTCTGTTTGTCCTGTTTTGTCCTGTTTTGTTTTGTCCTGTTTTGTCCTGTTTTGTCCTGTTTTGTTTGTCCTGTTTTGTCCTGTTTTTGTCCTGTTTTGTCCTGTTTTGTCCTGTTTTTGTCCCGTTTTGTTTTTTGTTTTGTCCTGTTTTGTTTTGTCTGTTTTTTTTTTTTTTTTTTTTTTTTTTTTTTTTTTTTTTTTTTTTTTTTTTTTTTTTTTTTTTTTTTTTTTTTTTTTTTTTTTTTTTTTTTTTTTTTTTTTTTTTTTTTTTTTTTTTTTTTTTTTTTTTTTTTTTTTTTTTTTTTTTTTTTTTTTTTTTTTTTTTTTTTTTTTTTTTTTTTTTTTTTTTTTTTTTTTTTTTTTTTTTTTTTTTTTTGTCTGTTTTGTCTGTTCTGTTTTGTCCTGTTTGTTTTGTCCTGTTTTGTCTGTTTTCCTGTTTTGTCTGTTTTGTCCTGTTTTGTTTTGTCCTGTTTTGTCCTGTTTTGTCCTGTTTTGTCCTGTTTTGTCCTGTTGTTTGTCCTTTTTGTCCTGTTTTGCCTGTTTTTTGTCCTGTTTTGTTTCCTGTTTTGTTTTTGTCCTGTTTGTTGTTTTCCTGTTTTGGTCCTGTTTTGTCCTGTTTGTCTGTTTTGTCTGTTTGTCTGTTTTGTCCTGTTTTGTTTTGTCCTGTTTTGTCTGTTTTGTTGTTGTCCTGTTTTGTCCTGTTTTTTTGTCCTGTTTTGTCCTGTTTGTGTTTTGTCCTGTTTTGTCCTGTTTTGTTTTGTCCTGTTTTGTCCTGTTTTGTCCTGTTTTGTCCTGTTTTGTCCTGTTTTGTTTTGTCCTGTTTTGTCCTGTTTCTGTTCTGTTTTGTCCTGTTTGTTTTGTCTGTTTTTGTCCTGTTTTGTTTGTCCTGTTTTGTTCTGTTTTGTCTCTGTTCTGTCTGTTCTGTTTTGTCCTGTTTTGTTCTCGTTTTGTTTGTTCTGATCTGTTCTGTTTTGTCTGTTTTGTCCTGTTGTTCTGTTCTGTTTGTCTGTTCTGTTTTGTCCTGTTTTGTTCTGTTCTGATCTGTTCTGTTTTGTCCTGTTTTGTTCTGTTTTGTCCTGTTCTGTTTTGTCCTGTTTTGTTCTGTTTTGTTCTGATCTGTTTTGTCCTGTCCTGTCCTGTCCTGTTCTGTTCTGTTCTGTTCTGTTCTGTTTTGTCCTGTCCTGTTCTGTTCTGTTTTGTCCTGTCCTGTTCTGTTCTGTTCTGTTTTGTCCTGTCCTGTTCTGTTCTGTTCTGTTTTGTCCTGTCCTGTCCTGTTCTGTTCTGTTTTGTCCTGTTCCTGTTCTTGTTCTGTTCTGTTCTGTCCTGTTCTGTTCTGTTCTGTTCTGTTCTGTCCTGTCCTGTTCTGTTCTGTTCTGTTCTGTCCTGTCCTGTTCTGTTCTGTTCTGTTCTGTTCTGTTTTGTCCTGTCCTGTTCTGTTCTGATCTGTTCTGTTTTGTCCTGTCCTGTTCTGTTCTGTTTTGTCCTGTCCTGTTCTGTTCTGTTTTGTCCTGTCCTGTTCTGTTCTGTTCTGTTCTGTTCTGATCTGTTCTGTCCTGTTCTGTTCTGTTCTGTTCTGTTCTGTCCTGTCCTGTTCTGTTCTGTTTTGTCCTGTCCTGTTCTGTTCTGTTCTGATCTGTTCTGTCCTGTTCTGTTCTATTTTGTTTTGTTCAGTTTTTCGTTTCTCAGTTATTTTAGACGAGACAGAAATGACGCGTCAGCACAGTGTAATGTAGGTGTAGTTGTAAGCTGTTTATAGCTTATTTCACATCAAACTCCTCCTGACATATGACACCATTGATGTTTCTGGTGTCTCGCCGTCCATGCTGTATCAAAGTTGTAATGGGAATCTGTTGTTCAAGAACTGAATTTGACAGTAATTGGTAAAAAATGTGCTCTGGGATGATTTGATAGAACCGTGTAAGATACTGTCATGCTTTTGGGTACACATGATCGCGCACTCAAACACACGCAAAAAGCATTCGTCCGTCACGCAACAGCACGCACTCCTTCCAACCAATGGCACTAAACAAACTGCGATATATTTTTTTTTACATTTATTATTACAAACTTTCACCCCGTCACTTATACAACATACAACATACACCACCACGCACCTTCATACTCTTTCTCTCCTCTTTCGTTTTCTCCTCCCTCTTCGTCTCCTATTCCTCGTCCCCTGCTCCTCTTTCTTTTCCTTCTCCTTCTTCCTCGTCTCCCTCTTCGTCTCCTTCTTCGTCTCCTTCTTCCTCGTCTCCCTCTTCCTCGTCTCCTTTTTCCCCCGTCTCCTTCTTCTTTGTCTCCTTACTCCTCGTCTCCTTCGTTTCCTCCTCCTTCTTCGTCTCCTATTCCTCGTCTCCTTCTTCTTCTCCTTCTTCACCTTCTCCTTACTCTTCTCGTTCCTTTTCTTCTCCTTATCCTTCTTTTTCGCCTTCTTTTTTTTTTTTCTTCTTTTTTTTCTTCTTTTTCTTTTTCTCCTTTTTCTTTCTCGCCGTTTTCTTCTTTTTTTTCTCCTTCTAATTCATTTTCTTTCTCTTCTTCTTCTTCTCCTTTTTCACCTTCTTCTTCTCCTTCCTCTTCTCCTTCTTCTTCTCCTTTTTCTACTTCTTTCTTTCTTCTTTTCTTTTTTGTTTCGCCTTCTTTTTCTTTACTATTTCTTTTTCGCTTTCTTCTTGTTCTTTTTCTTCTCCTTCTTCTCCTTATCCTCTTCTGAAGGCGGTTTTTCTGGAGACTCACTGGCAAAACCTATTCCACTTTTAGTTTTCAACTTGGGTGAGCTGGGGTTTTTTTCCAAAACTCAATCATACCACACATGCACACACAAAATTTCCTTCCGCACGCAACATAAAAACTCATGCATACATCACTCCATGCACACGACACAAAAATCATGTGCACGCACCACCCTGCGCACATGACAGAT
This sequence comes from Monoplex corrugatus, assembly GCA_030674185.1. Taxonomy (NCBI): domain Eukaryota; kingdom Metazoa; phylum Mollusca; class Gastropoda; order Littorinimorpha; family Ranellidae; genus Monoplex; species Monoplex corrugatus. Next base: position 54,007,402 of record JAPXFY010000023.1, read on the forward strand.
ACATAGTTTGGGATGATTTGATAGGAACGTGCAGGATAGGTGTTTCAGGATGATCTGAAAGAAGTGTGTGACATACGTAATTTGAGATGATTTGATAGGACTAAGAGTGTGTGAGATAGGTGTTTTGGGATGATTTGAGGAAAGTGTGAGAGATGGGTGTTTTAGGATGATCTCAAAGAAGTGTGTGAGATAGGTAAGTTGAGATGATTTGATATGAGTGTGTGAGATAGGTGTTTTGGCATGATTTGATAGAAGTGTGTGAGATACGTAGTTTGGGATGATTTGATAGGAGTGTGTGAGATACGTAGTTTGGGATGATTTGATAGGAGTGTGTGAGATAGGTGTTTTGGGATGATTTGATAGCAGTGTGTGAGACAGGTGTTTTGGGATGATTTGATAGGAGTGTGTGAGACGTGTGATTTTGGGATGATTTGATAGCAGTGTGTGAGATAGGTGTTTTAGGATGATTTGATAGTAGTGTGTGAGATAGGTGTTTTAGGATGATTTGATAGCAGTGTGTGAGATAGGTGTTTTAGGATGATTTGATAGCAGTGTGTAAGATAGGTGTTTGGGATGATTTGATAGCAGTGTGTAAGATAGGTGTTTTAGGATGATTTGATAGCAGTGTGTGAGATAGGTGTTTGGGATGATTTGATAGCAGTGTGTGAGATAGGTGTTTGGGATGATTTGATAGCAGTGTGTGAGATAGGTGTTTGGGATGATTTGATAGTAGTGTGTGAGATAGGTGTTTGGGATGATTTGATAGCAGTGTGTGAGATAGGTGTTTGGGATGATTTGATAGCAGTGTGTGAGATAGGTGTTTGGGATGATTTGATAGCAGTGTGTGAGATAGGTGTTTGGGATGATTTGATAGCAGTGTGTGAGATAGGTGTTTTAGGATGATTTGATAGCAGTGTGTGAGATAGGTGTTTGGGATGATTTGATAGCAGTGTGTGAGATAGGTGTTTGGGATGATTTGATAGCAGTGTGTGAGATAGGTGTTTTAGGATGATTTGATAGCAGTGTGTGAGATACGTAGTTTGGGATGATTTGATAGGAGTGTGTGAGACATGTGATTTTGGGATGATTTGATAGCAGTGTGTGAGATAGGTGTTTTAGGATGATTTGATAGCAGTGTGTGAGATAGGTGTTTTGCAATGATTTGATAGGAGTGTGTGAGATAGGTGTTTGGGATGATTTGATACGAATGTGTGAGATAGGTGGCTTGGGATGACTTGATAGAAGTATGTGAGATAGGTGTTTTGGGATGATTTGATACGAGTGTGTGAGATAGCTGTTTTGGGATGACTAGATAGAAGTGTGTGAGGTAGGTGTTTTGGGATGACTAGATAGAAATGTGTGAGGTAGGTGTTTTGGGATGACTAGATAAAAGTTTGTGAGATAGATGTTTTGGGATGACTAGATAGAAATGTGTGAGATAGGCGTTTTGGGATGACTAGATAAAAGTTTGTGAGATAGGTGTTTTGGGATGACTAGATAGAAATGTGTGAGATAGGTGTTTTGGGATGACTAGATAGAAATGTGTGAGATAGATGTTTTGGGATGATTTCGTAGAAGTGTGTGAGATGCGTAATTTGGGATGACTAGATAGACGTGTGTGAGATGCGTAATTTGGGATGATTAGATAGAAGTGTGGGAGAGGACTGAAACGGCACCAGAGGTTGCGTGGTGGTCTGGTAGACTTCACTAAGACTGGGAAGTTTGTGCGTCGGAGCCAGAAGTTGTGTGGTAATCCGGCAGACTTCACTAAGACTGGGAAGTTTGTGCGTCGGAACCAGAGGTCATGCAGTGATCCAGCAGGTTTCTAAGACAGGGAAGTTTGCGCATCGGAACCAGAGGTTGTGCGGTGATCCGGCAGACTTCTCGGATTCGCAGGGTATCCCGATGGCGGCACTTTACTGCCACCCAACAAGAACAGTGGCTACTGTGGCTGATTAAAGTGTGGGCTGAATGGAGTAATACTGCCAGACTTCAGTGGACAAGGCTGTGCTCGTTTCTGTTGGAGCTATTGACGGTGCTAAGAGAATGGACTAATGCTGTCAGACTTCAGTGAACAAGGCTGTGCTTGTTCCTGTTGGAGCTACTGACGGTGGTAAGACAATCACACAGGACACTGTGGATTTGGATCTGCTACGTGCTGTCTCTGATGAGAGCATTCTCTGCAGGCTGCTACCAAGAAGTGCTTTTAACTGTTGGAATTGCATCAAGAAGTGAACATATCTCTGGTTGAAAGAGTCATGTACTTGATGTGACCAAAGAAGTTTGGTAGGCCTAACACTAACAGACTGCTCAATTCAGTCTTTTAGTTACTGTGGTGTGGGACTGGGTAGGGAGCAATCTATTGTTACTTGTTTGAATTTTCTTATTGTGTGCTTTATGGGATCTTATATTTTTCTTTGAGAGTAAAAGAAAAATAAATTTTAAAAAAATGGAAAACATGTGATCGAGTTCTTGACTCCCCTTCTCATCACACTCTGTCTCTCTCACTCTCTATCTCTGTCTGTCTCTCTCTCCCCCTCTCCCCTCTCTCTCTAGCTGTCTTGTCTGTCTCTCTGCCTCTCTCTGCGTGTCTCTTTCTGTCTCTCTCCCTCTTTCCCTCTCTCTCCCTCTTTCCCTCTCTCTCTCTCTCTCCCTCTCTCTCCCTCTCTCTCTGTCTCTGTCTCTGTCTTTCCGTCTCTGTCTTTGTCTTTGTCTCTGTCTGTCTGTCTGTCTCTCTCTCTCTGTCTGTCTGTCTGCCTGTCTATCTATCTATCTATCTATCTATCCATCTATCTGTCTCGGTCTCTCTCGGTCTCTCTCTCTCTCTCTCTCTCTGACTCTCTCTGTCTCTCTCCCTCTCTCTCTCTCTCACTCTATCTATCTATCTATCTATCTATCTGTCTGTCTATCTATCTATCTATCTATCTCGGTCTCTCTGTCTCTGTCTCTCTCTCTCCTTCTCCCTCTCTCTGTCTCCCTTTCTCTCTCTGTCTCTCTCTGTCTCTCCCCCTCTCTCTGTCTCTGTCTGTCCCTCTGTGTGTCTCTA
>JAPXFY010000023.1:54015447-54017947 GCA_030674185.1 Monoplex corrugatus
TCATAGCTCGAAAATCCCTTCGCGAAAGGTCAACAATGCTGGCAGAAGACCCGTCACCCTTACCGGACATTTTGTCGCCTGGAATGACAATGGTTGTACGGAATCAAGTAAAAATTTTTGTCACAAGTATTACGAAATTGGTCTATGATGTAATGTAAAAAACAAAGTAGTGACGTCATTAGTTCGTCTAGGTTGCAAAACATAATGTGTGCCCCTCGTATATGTATATATATATATATGCGTATATATATATATAGATATATATATATATGTGTGTACATATATGTGTGTATATATGCATAATTTTATATATATACATGTACATATATATGTATGTGTATATATATATATACATATATGTATATATATATATATATATATATATATATATATATATATATATATATATATATATATATATATGTATGTATGTATACGTACACAGAGAGAGAGAGAGAGAGAGAGAGAGATGCATGTCGTCTTGCCGAAGTACATTTTCATTATCTCTCACCGCCAAATTATAGTGATCATTATCCAGACACACATTCATCTCATCCGTATGAGCACACACGTGTGCAACAGTACTTGTTGTGTGTTCAAACGTGCTTGCTAGTGAGTGCGTGCATGTACGTGCATGTGCTCGCCGCGGGAGGGGAGAGGGAAGATAAATCTGAAGCCCGGGCGGCAGCAACCGACTTGGTTGTTAGTTTAACCCTTTGACTCCCGCGCCCTGTCCACCAGCATCCTGCATTGTCAACCATGCTAGCAAAGCAAACAAACTTAACCCTCTGACCCCCCTCACCCTATCCGCCAGCTTCCTGCAGGAAGCTGGCGGATAGGGTGAGGGGGGTCAGAGGGTTAAGTTTTTGTAGTCGGTGCATACGGTGCGGGAAGTTAAAGGGTTAACATACCAGCTGTGGAGGTAGTTCGGCAGTCATTAACCAACCGTTTGAAGTTATTTTCATCCCATCAATAAAATTCTCCTTAGCTGACGGTTGACAGACGCTTTGAGCACTCCGTTAGACGGTGGAGGGGATAGATAGTCCCTTGATTTATTGGTAAATTATTCAGTCACTTGGTCAGCGGGTTATGCGTGTAGTAAAACGGCACTTTGAGTAGCAATACCTAGACACAGCGAAGGGCGGGGGACGAGGTGTAGTTTGTGTAAGTGTGTGTTGACAGTAATGCGTTAGAAAGATCTTTCTTAGCTGTCTCTGGATGGTTTTCTTTACCTAAATCAGGTCAAATGTGTCGACTGTTATAAAGGAGCGAATGTGAACGTGTGGAATGGAACGTGCCAAGGTCGAGGTCACACGAACCACACCAAAAATGTCGAAATTGGGTACTGTTAAGGAAAACTGTGCGAACAACGATTTTTCAAAAATCAATGGTAATGATAACAATTCCATTCATATAGCGCAAACATTCTATGTAAAAAACAACAACAATCAAACAGAAACTCCTCGCGCTTTACATAGATTTAAAAACAAAAACAAAAGGGGGTTTGCCATGTCAGTACATAATTGCATCAAGTTTATACACACACATCAGTACATCAATACAGCTAGACATGGTTCACCAGAAATAGGTGGTAATTATATTCATCATCATGTGCCCTGCTGCATGGCGTTGGCGATCATGGCCCTCCATACGAATCTATCTTTTGTCGCTGCAAGTACATCTCCCTCCCTTTCTGTCTTCATCCATTCCGCAAATCCGTCCAATATTTCCTTCCTAGATCTGCCTGGTGTTTTTTCCCTCCAACTTTCCTGTTGTTACTAGGTACTCAAATTTCTCTTACCCCACAAAATGTCCTATAAATGTTGCTTGTCTTTTCTAATCTTCAGTAATCTTCTTTTTGTGTTTGCCTCTTTCAAGTCTTTCGAGATTGTCTCCTTTGTTTTCTTAGCTGTCCATGGAAGTCTTTAACATTCTTCTTAGAAAAACATTTCCTGATGTTATTATGCCCGCTCCCTTCTTTCTCACCTCCCCTAGTCCTAAAATATCAATGTTAAGCCTTTCCGTTTCTATCATGACATTTTCTAGTTTTCCTTTTTGAATTCATGTCGTAATATTCCAAGGTGCAATTTTCGCATTTTTGAATTTGGTCGCAATAGCTTGTTGACGATCGGGTTTCACCTTCACAGCATGACATCCCCTACCGGACGAAAGGCGCTCCCTATTTACGTCGTTTAGGTATCTCTGTATTGGTTGACGTATGATTTTCTAGGAATGATACGATGGTGAATTCCCGTTGCCTTCCATTGGTTTTTGTGCAGACTCTCCGCTAGCCTTTGTCGTTCCACAAGGCAGAGTTGGTGATTTTCTATCAGGGTTTACTCCCTTAGCCTCGGTCTCTACCGAGATACACACAAGGCAGTGGTGCTATTTACCAGATAACTGGAGGCCTGGTATGTGAGCACCAAGGCGTCTCCACACGCCAGTGAGCCCGCGTGTCGCATGTCTGAGGGCCAGATCTTCTCCACGTCCATCGAGAGTT
>JAPXFY010000023.1:54022947-54030447 GCA_030674185.1 Monoplex corrugatus
TTTCTGTCTTCTTGTGGTGTTACATTACTTTTGACTTTTTCTGTTCTGTGTGTTACTTACTTTTGCTTTCTGTTTCTTGTGGTGTTACATTACTTTTGACTTTTTCTGTTTCTTGTGGTGTTACGTTACTTTTGACTTTTTCTGTCTTCTTGTGTGTTTCATTACTTTTACTTTCTGTTTCTTGTGGTGTTACATTACTTTTGACTTTTTGTCTTCTGTGGTGTTACTTATTGTTACTTTTTCTGTCTCTGTGGTTCGTATTACTTTTTCTGTCTTCTGTGGTGTTACGTTACTTTTTACTTTTTCTGTCTTCTTGTGGTGTTACATTACTTTTGACTTTTTCTGTCTTCTTGTGGTGTTACATTACTTTTGACTTTTTCTGTCTTCTTGTGGTGTTACGTTACTTTTGACTTTTTCTGTCTTCCTGTGGTGTTACGTTACTTTTTACTACTTTTCTGTCTTCTTGTGGTGTTACGTTACTTTTGACTTTTTCTGTCTTCTTGTGGTGTTACATTACTTTTGACTTTTTCTGTCTTCTTGTGGTGTTACATTACTTTTGACTTTTTCTGTCTTCTTGTGGTGTTACGTTACTTTTGACTTTTTTTTCTGTCTTCCTTGTGGTGTTACGTTACTTTTTACTTTTTCTGTCTTCTTGTGGTGTTACATTACTTTTACTTTTTCTGTCTTCTTGTGGTGTTACATTACTTTTACTTTTTCTGTCTTCTTGTGGTGTTACTTATTTACTTTTGTTCGTGTCACTTTTTTTCTGTCTTCTGTGGTGTTACGTTACTGTTTACTTTTTTTTATCTTGGTGTTACTTACTTTTGACTTTTCTGTTTCTTGTGGTGTTACGTTACTTTTGACTTTTTCTGTTTCTTGTGGTGTTACTTACTTTTTACTTTTTCTGTCTTCTTGTGGTGTTACATTACTTTTGACTTTTTCTGTCTTCTTGTGGTGTTACATTACTTTTGACTTTTTCTGTTCTGTGTTTACTTACTTTATTTTTCTGTCTTCTTGTGGTGTTACATTACTTTTGACTTTTTCTGTCTTCTTGTGGTGTTACTTACTTTTGACTTTTCTGTTTCTTGTGGTGTACTTACTTTTGACTTTTCTGTTCTTGTGGTGTTACGTTACTTTTGACTTTTTCTGTCTTCTTGTGGTGTTACATTACTTTTGACTTTTTCTGTCTTCTTGTGGTGTTACTTTACTTTTTTGACTGTTTTCTTCTTCTTGTGGTGTTACATTACTTTTGACTTTTTCTGTCTTCTTGTGGTGTTACGTTACTTTTGACTTTTTCTGTTTTCTTGTGGTGTTACTTACTTTTGACTTTTTCTGTTTTCTTGTGGTGTTACGTTACTTTTTGACTTTTTCTGTCTTCTTGTGGTGTTACATTACTTTTGACTTTTTCTGTGTTCTTGTGGTGTTACATTACTTTTGACTTTTTCTGTCTTCTTGTGGTGTTACTTACTTTTGACTTTTCTGTCTTCTTGTGGTGTTACATTACTTTTACTTTTTCTGTCTTCTTGTGGTGTTACATTACTTTTGACTTTTTCTGTCTTCTTGTGGTGTTACGTTACTTTTGACTTTTTCTGTTTCTTGTGGTGTTACGTTACTTTTTGACTTTTTCTGTGTTCTTGTGGTGTTACAGTTACTTTTGACTTTTTCTGTTTCTTGTGGTGTTACTTACTTTTGACTTTTTCTGTCTTCTTGTGGTGTTACATTACTTTTGACTTTTTCTGTCTTCTTGTGGTGTTACGTTACTTTTGACTTTTTCTGTCTTCTTGTGGTGTTACATTACTTTTTACTTTTTCTGTCTTCCTGTGGTGTTACGTTACTTTTACTTTTTCTGTCTTCTCTGTGGTGTTACGTTACTTTTACTTTTTCTGTTTCTTGTGGTGTTACTTACTTTTCTTTTCTTGTGGTGTTACATTACTTTTGACTTTTTCTGTCTTCCTGTGGTGTTACGTTACTTTTGACTTTTTCTGTCTTCCTGTGGTGTTACGTTACTTTTTACTTTTTTTGTCTTCTTGTGGTGTTACGTTACTTTTTACTTTTTCTGTTTTCTTGTGATGTCAAGCGTCGAGGGATGATGCAAATTTTAGACGTGGGCCAGATGGGTAGCGTCTGCCATAGTTAGGTTGATTCTTTCAGTTATTTCTTTCTACTTTCTAATCATCTTTTCCTCGGACGCCCCCTTCCTTTGGATCCATGCTGTTTCATGATATAAGCTTTGTGTGCTGGCTGTTTGCTTGAAAGCCTCACGAGTTGACCGAACCATTTCAGCCTGTGTTTGTCTATATATTCTAGACATGGTACAGTCCCCACGGTGTCTCTAATGACTTCATTTCTCATCTTGTCCTGACGTGTGACATTCATTTGTCTTTCTGAGATACCTCATACTGCAAGCTGTTATTTTGCTTTTTTGTCTTAGGTTACGTATGTATGTCTGGCACTGATAACAAAGCGTTGGTATGAACATAAAACTTATCAGTTGACACTTTGTATCCGTAGGTATGTATGGATGTGATAGCAGAGGGGCCAGCTGATAAGTCACAGCAGTTGCATTCTGGATTTTTTTTCTGGATTCTATTATTTCATTAGTAAGGGGGCTTAATAGACCCTGTTTTAAATGTGTTGGATCAAAACGGGCACAGTTAATATTCCACCGAAGTGATTCAATGGTAGTGCACAGTCTCCCCTGGTAAGAGGCTCTACAGAGGCTTGACATTGCTGGCTTCTCCCGTGGAGGTCTTTCAGTATAAAATATCCTTACCTTCTGGAAATTCTGTACTAGAAATTTCCTCTTTTCTGTCACTGTCTTTGTTTCTGCCTTGTTCCTTTGCTTTCTGTCATTTCTTCATATCATTTTCTGCCTTGCTGGTCCATTCTCCTGTATGTGTTCGGTAGAGACTAACATACTTTTTTTTGTTAGGAGTGACAGTCAGGTGCAGTTTTGGCTCTAGGAAAATGTGACAAGCAAAAGCAATTTTAGGTAATTTAGGCCCGTTTTTATATGTTTTAGTGTCCTTAGTTATGTTTACATTTGTACTCAGGTATTTTTTTTTTTAAATCCCCAGAGGCATCGCCTTAGATTATGTACAGGCATGCATTGAGATGTGTACTTAGTTTTCTTGTCCTTTTTTTCCTGTTGGAATATTGTGTATGTTTTGACACGGTTGTAGCCCTGATATGGCTCTACGCAGTCGGCTGGGCTTTAAACAAAAATAACAAATGACAATAACCGAAGTGACGCGGTGGCGGTGCAAAGTCTTCTCTGGAAGGAGGCCCCACAGAGGCTTGACATTGTTGGCTTCTCCCTTGGGGATGCCGGGGGTTCTGTCAGTATAAATAATATCTCCACCTTCTGGAAATTCTGTGCTAGAAATTTCCTCTTTTCCATCACTCTCTTTGTTTCTGCCTCGTTCGTTTGCTTTCTCTTATCTCTTCCTGCCATTTTCTGCCTTGCTGGTCCATTCACCTGTATGTGTTCCATAAAGTCTTACATACTTTCTCTTAGGACTGAAATAACGGGTACATGTTTTAAGTGCATTTTTGGCTCTGAGGATATTTGAAGAGCAGAAGCAATTTCAGGTAACTTAGGCCGGTGTATGTGTACGTTTTAGTGTAGTTAGTTATGTTAATACGTTTGTATTCATGTTTGTTTTTCTGTCCCCGTCCCCCACTGGTGATACACTGGACGGAATGGTCAACGCCAGGTATTATGTGAGCGAATGCATTGATGTGTGTGCTTAATGTTCCTTTCCTTTTTTTTCTTTTCTTGTTTTTTCACCCCTTTTTTCAAGATCAGTGAGGTGTTGTGCGTATGTGTTTTTCAGATGGTTACAGCACACACACACACACACACACACACACACACACACACACACACACACACACACACACACACACACACACATACACACACACACATATATATATATATATATAATATATATATAATATATACACACATACATACACACACACATACACACACACACGCATACAAACACACACACACACGCACACACACACAAACACACACACACAAACACACACACATAAACATACACACACGTACACACACACACACTCACACACAAACACACACACACACACATACACACAGACACACACACACACACAGACACACACACACACACACACACACAGACACACACACAGACACACATGGAAAAGACAGTTGCAGAATTCATTGTCGGGAAAAGAGGCGGGGTTTTAAATTGGATTTAAAAGCACAAAAGGTAGGTGCTAGACGAAGGAAGAATGGAAGTTTATTCCAGGCAGATGGTCCCGAAACAGCAAAAACAGCAAACGAACGCTGGCCGACAGTTGATAGTTTAGGAACCTGAAGGAAATAGAGTATGTAAGCTGAGCGCAAGGTGCGAGTTGGCGTATACATACTGATGTTGTCACAAAGGTATGATAGGGACGACTGGTGAACAGATGTGTAACCAAGGTATCCAGCTTATATTCAGCTCTGTTCAAAACAGTAACAGAACGAAGGAGAAGTCAGACATGATCAAACTTTTTTTTTTTTTTTTTTTTTTTTGAAGACAAGACGAGCAGCTGAGTTCTGTATGCGTTGCAGACAGAGGAAGACGAAGCCGGCAGTCCAGAAAGAAGAGTGTTACAGTAATCAACACGAGACAAAAACAAGAGATACATGTCAACCCGTAACGATAGCAACATTAACAAGAACAACAATAACATAACAAAGGAAATTTAAAAAGTTAAGTAAGCAATAAAACATACAAGGGAGTGGGGAAGACATGTAACTAATGCAGTGATGAAAACAGATTAACTCGTGCAACGCCACAGAAATTATATAAATGAATTCCAATAAAAAAAAAATTAAAAAAACAACTTCCAAATTTCAATCGATTGCGTGCATTACAAAAGCATCAGGTAAAAGCCGATTCATGTCGACCCCTAAGAATTGCAATAACGACGTAACAGTTGTAGTACCGATTATTTTTAAACCGTAACAGTAATAATGAAAAATAACACTAAAGAAGAAAGAAAGGGAGTGTGTTTGTGACATATTAACGGAAACACTATGATCAAAATAATGAATGAGCAGAAAGGGGAGAAGGATAAGAAAGAGCAGAAGAAGAAAGAAAGGGAAGATTCATCATCATCATCGTCAAGTGCCTTGCCACATGGCGTTGGCGATCATGGCCCTCCATACGTCTCTAGCCGCAGGGCACATCTTCCACCCTCTCTGTCTTCAGCCACTCTGCAAGTCCGTCCAATATTTTTTCCCTGGGTCTACCTGGTGCTGTCTTTCCCTCCAGCTTTCCTGTTGTGACCAGGTGCAAAGGGCAGGTTAGGGAGAAGAAAAATCAGTGGTTACTGGCTACAGGACAACGAAATGGTGGACATGATTTAGTTAATAGTCGATGACAGGGATCTTATGCACTTCGGTCGTTAACAGAGCAGAGTGTGAAACGCACATCCATCCATGTCCTTCCCCTTCCCCCTCCCCCCTCACATACACACACACGCACACACGCACGCACGCACGCACGCACACACACACAACACAACACAACGCACACACAAACACAGACACGCACGCAAGCACGCACACACACACAATACAACACAACACAACACAACACAACACAACACAACACAACACAACACAACACAACACAACACAACACACACACACACACACACACACACACACACACACACAGAGAGAGAGAGAGAGAGAGAGAGAGAGAGAGGAACCGAGAGAGAAACAGACAGACAGACAGAGAGAGAAAGAGAGATGAAGAGAGAGAGATGGAGAGAGACAGAGAGCTGGAGAGAGATGGAGAGAGAGAGCGGTAGAGAAAGAGAGAGAGATGGAGAGAAGGAGAGAGAGGTTGAGAGAGAAATGGAGAGAGAGACAGACAGACAGACGGGAGAGAGAGAGATGGAAACAGGCAGGTGGAGAGAGATCGTGATGGAGAGAGAGAGAGAGATGGAGAGATTCAGAGAGAGAAAGGGAGGCGGAGAGAGAGACGTGAGAGAGAGAGAGAGAGAGAGAGAGGACGGGGGGGGGGGAGAGTGAGACAGAGAGTGAGACACAGAGAGAGAGAGAGAGAGAGAGAGGAGAGAGAGAGAGAGAGAGAGAGAGAGAGCAGATAGGAAATGCACAGTTCGTGTTGTGATTCAGGATGAACTTCAGTTCTCGGATACTTGAGCAGACACAAAGCAAAAGTGAAACTGACGAAAAAGAAAAAATGTCTGCCTTCAACACTCAACTGTTATTAATCCATTATGCTAACTCCATGGGCTCAACTTTCTCTTGCCTCAGGAATTGTCCTATAAGTCTTGCTTGACTTTTTTATCTTAATCTTCTTCATTGATGTTCTTTTTGTGTTTGCCTCTTTCACGACTGTCTAGTTTGTTTGATAAGTAAATAAATAAATAAATAATAAATAAATAAATAAATATATATATAAATAAATAAATGAACAAATGAATGAATGAATGAATGAATGAATGAATTTTGAGGGTGGTGAGGTCATCTCCTTTCCTTCCCCAAACCTGATCAGGGCCAGGAACCCATTCACAGCTGGGTGGGGCCAGCACGGCAGTCAAGTTGGTTTAGGATGTCAGACACTCAGTAAGAACGCCTGAGTCGTACCCTGTCTATGTAATATCTGAGTAACAGGGGTGGGAGTGTCACCCATCTGCCAAGTCAAACCAAATATGTGCTGACCCGCTAGTGTCTGCACCCTTGTCTGTGTGTACGTACTGACAGCAGAGCCCTACCTATTCGTCAACCCCAAACCTTATTTCACTCTTTCACTCCTGCATCTTATTCGCCAGCTGCAAAAACTTGACCATTTTCACTCCCTCACCCTATCCACCAGTTTCCTGCACGAAGGGAATGAAAGGGTTAACTTTTTGCTTTGCTGTCATGGCTGTCAATGCGGGATGCTGGCGGATAGGGGCGAGGGAGTTAAAGGATGGATCCTAGCCCGGACCCATCCCTAACTCATCGATTCCCTCACAGTGACAACCCATGCAGGGGGCGCTGAAGGTTGGGCACTGCGCATGCTTAACGCTTTGTATAATACACACAGCTGTGATCGGTCCAGTCATCAGAGATAAAAAAAAAAAATTAAAAAAAAGAAAAGCCTTTCCCACTGAGTTCTACTGATAAGGCTGTATTTGTTTGTTAGTGTTTTGTTTTGTTTGATTTCTTTGTTTTATTGTGTGTTTGTTTTGTTTTGTTTATTTATGTGTTCATTTTTTGTTTGTTTCTCTGTTCCTTATTTGTTTTGTTCGTTTTGTTTGCCTTAGTGGGTTTTTTGGGGTTTTTTTTTTTTTTCGTTTCATCGTGTTTTGTTCATTTCTGTGTTTCTGTGTTCATTTTTTTGTGTGTGTTCTCTGTTCCTTGTTTGTTTTGTTCGTTTGTTTACCTCGGTGTTTGTTTGTTCGTTTTATTGTTTGTTTGTTTGTTTGTTTGCTTGTTTA
>JAPXFY010000023.1:54035447-54037947 GCA_030674185.1 Monoplex corrugatus
AAGGTGTGCAGTCAACAGGCCAGTATGATAGAAACATAAGGTGTGCAGTCAACAGGCCTGTATGATAGAAACAACATGGTGTGCAGTCAACAGGCCATGTATGATAGAAACAATAAGGTGTGCAGTCAACAGGCCTGTATGATAGAAACATAAGGTGTGCAGTCAACAGGCCTGTATGATAGAAACATAAGGTGTGCAGTCAACAGGCCAGTATGAAGAAACAACAAGGTGTGCAGTCAACAGGCCAGTATGATAGAAACAATAAGTGTGCAGTCAACAGGCCAGTATGATAGAAACAAACAAGGTGTGCAGTCAACAGGCCAGTATGATAGAAACATCAAGGTGTGCAGTAAACAGGCCAGTATGATAGAAACATCAAGGTGTGCAGTCAACAGGCCAGTATGATAGAAACATCAAGGTGTGCAGTCAACAGGCCTGTATGATAGAAACATCAAGGTGTGCAGTCAACAGGCCAGTATGATAGAAACATCAAGGTGTGCAGTCAACAGGCCAGTATGATAGAAACAATAAGGTGTGCAGTCAACAGGCCAGTATGACAGAAACAATAAGGTGTGCAGTCAACAGGCCAGTATGATAGAAACATCAAGGTGTGCAGTAAACAGGCCTGTATGATAGAAACATCAAGGTGTGCAGTCATCAGGCCAGTATGATAGAAACATCAAGGTGTGCAGTCAACAGGCCTGTATGATAGAACAATAAGGTGTGCAGTAAACAGGCCAGTATGATAGAAACAATAAGGTGTGCAGTCAACAGGCCAGTATGATAGAAACATCAAGGTGTGCAGTCAACAGGCCTGTATGATAGAAACATCAAGGGTGCAGTCAACAGGCCAGTATGATAGAAACAATAAGGTGTGCAGTAAACAGGCCAGTATGATAGAAACAATAAGGTGTGCAGTAAACAGGCCTGTATGATAGAAACATCAAGGTGTGCAGTCAACAGGCCAGTATGATAGAAACATCAAGGTGTGCAGTCAACAGGCCAGTATGATAGAAACATCAAGGTGTGCAGTCATCAGGCCAGTATGATAGAAACATCACGGTGTGCAGTCAACAGGCCAGTATGATAGAAACAATAAGGTGTGCAGTCAACAGGCCAGTATGATAGAAACATCAAGGTGTGCAGTCAACAGGTCAGTATGATAGAAACAATAAGGTGTGCAGTCAACAGGCCAGTATGATAGAAACATCAAGGTGTGCAGTCAACAGGCCTGTATGATAGAAACAATAAGGTGTGCAGTCAACAGGCCTGTATGATAGAAACATAAGGTGTGCAGTCAACAGGCCAGTATGATAGAAACATCAATGTGTTGCAGTCAACAGGCCAGTATGATAGAAACAATAAGGTGTGCAGTCAACAGGCCAGTATGATAGAAACATCAAGGTGTGCAGTCAACAGGCCGTATGATAGAAACAATAAGGTGTGCAGTCAACAGGCCAGTATGATAGAAACAATAAGGTGTGCAGTCAACAGGCCTGTATGATAGAAACAATAAGGTGTGCAGTCAACAGGCCAGTATGATAGAAACAATAAGGTGTGCAGTCAACAGGCCAGTATGATAGAAACATCAAGGTGTGCAGTCAACAGGCCTGTATGATAGAAACATCAAGGTGTGCAGTCAACAGGCCTGTATGATAGAAACAATAAGGTGTGCAGTCAACAGGCCTGTATGATAGAAACAATAAGGTGTGCAGTCAACAGGCCTGTATGATAGAAACATCAAGGTGTGCAGTCAACAGGCCTGTATGATAGAAACATCAAGGTGTGCAGTCAACAGGCCTGTATGATAGAAACATCAATGTGTGCAGTCAACAGGCCTGTATGATAGAAACAATAAGGTGTGCAGTCAACAGGCCAGTATGATAGAAACATAAGGTGTGCAGTCAACAGGCCTGTATGATAGAAACAATAAGGTGTGCAGTAAACAGGCCAGTATGATAGAAACATCAATGGTGTGCAGTCAACAGGCCAGTATGATAGAAACAATAAGGTGTGCAGTCAACAGGCCAGTATGATAGAAACAATAAGGTGTGCAGTCAACAGGCCAGTATGATAGAAACAATAAGGTGTGCAGTCAACAGGCCAGTATGATAGAAACATAAGGTGTGCAGTCAACAGGCCAGTATGATAGAAACATCAATGTGTGCAGTCAACAGGCCAGTATGATAGAAACATCAAGGTGTGCAGTCAACAGGCCAGTATGATAAAAATCAAGGTGTGCAGTCAACAGGCCTGTATGATAGAAACAATAAGGTGTGCAGTAAACAGGCCAGTATGATAGAAACAATAAGGTGTGCAGTCAACAGGCCAGTATGATAGAAACATCAAGGTGTGCAGTCAACAGGCCTGTATGATAGAAACATCAAGGTGTGCAGTCAACAGGCCAGTATGATAGAAACAATAAGGTGTGCAGTAACAGGCCAGTATGATAGAAACAATAAGGTGTGCAGTAAACAGGCCTGTATGATAGAAACATCAA
>JAPXFY010000023.1:54040447-54070447 GCA_030674185.1 Monoplex corrugatus
AAATATGTACACACTGACATGAAAACACGCGTGTTGACAGAAACAAAAAAAGGGACAGATCTGACAAACACACACACACACACAAAGGTTATAAAATACGTGCATGTCAGCTCTTAACAAAACATAAATATCCTAATAAAAACAAGACTAATTTGTTCTTGAATAACTATAAAGATTAAATGAGTTTTCCTTGAGAAGAAGATAAAAATAGAATTATGATTTGAAAAAAATTAACAGAACAATCGGTTTCCCTTCTAATTGTTCTGTTCAATTCACACAACTTGGGCGAAAAGATAACCAGAAAAAAAAAAACCCAACTAACATTCAAACAACGTTAGAACAATACCACGTCGAAAGATTTATCAATGTTTCATAATGAACATTAACCAGATGTGTTGTAGACCTTATCTTACATGTTGTGAAAGTGTGTCTGAAAAGAAACAAAAAAGAAGAAGAAAGAAAAAAATTGTCACAACGACCTTCAAAGCTACTAGACAGGAAGCAAATAGGAAAATAAATAAAAAGGAATTTTTCAAGTAAATTCCCGTTTAACTAACACACTTACCATAACACCCAACATGCAAAGTAGAACATTGTCATTGTTATTGTTGTTTAATTAAAGCCCAGCCGACTGCGTAGAGCCATATCAGGGCTATATCCGCTTCAAAACACACAATATTTCAATAGGAAAAAAAAAAGAAAAAGAAAATTAAATACGCATATCAGTGCATTCGCGCAAATAATCTCAGGAGATGCCCCCGGTGTCGACCATTCCGTCCAATCTATCGCACATGGGGATTTAAAAAATATACCTAAATACAAATTCAAACATAACTAAGGACACTAAAACAAATATAAAAACAGGTCTAAATTAAAATTGCTTCCCCATATCTCATTCCCTAGAGCCAAACATGCACTTAACGCACATTCCCAATTATCAATCCTAAGAGAAAGTACGTAAGGTTTTTATCGAACAAACACAGGTGAATAGACCAGCAAGGCAGAAAATGATAGGCAGACATGACAGAAAGCAAAGGAGGAAGAAAGAAACAAAGAGAGTGACAGAAAAGAGGAAACTTCTTGCACAGAATTTCCAGATGGGGGATACTATTAGAAAAAAACAGAGAGCGATCGATGGTGTGTCACTCTGCATAACTTGGAAATGGTAAGTGTGTGAGGCTTAACAAGTAGTGCTTCACCATCTTTTTCGTTTTTTGTTCAGTGTGTATATATACATATCCTTATCGAGTGTCATCTATCCAAACGGGAGTATCTGCCTTCTTTATTTCTTATGTCAGTCATACTCCATTCTAACAAATAATCTTTGAATTGTATTTGCATGCGTATATGTCCAGGCATGTATGCAAGTGTGCCTATGTCATGTTTCATTTGAAATCAATTCTGAAATGTTACTGGTATTCATGGTATGTATTAAGGTTGAAATAAAAACAAGTTTTCTCTATTTTCAGCAGTATTCTTAGTAGTACAAAAAATTTCTTTTAGGGAAAATGAAGCAAAGCAAATTGATTAATCGAAAACTGTAATCACCGTGAATATGACAAAACGTTATCATCATCATCATCATCATCATCATCATCATCATCATCATCATCATCATCATCACTATTGTTATAATTATCATCATCATCCTCATCATCATCAGTTATTATTATCTTTACTATCATTACTATCTAAAGCCTAGCTTAATGTGCAAACCCATATCAAGACTATAACGATTTCAAAACGTACAAAAACATTTAACTGAAAAAAGAACATCTGGAAAAGAAAAGTAAGTACACATATCAGTGCATTCGCGCACATAATTTAAAAACATACCCCCGGCGTTGATCACTCCGTCCAATCTATCACCAGAGGATTTCAAAAAACAAGCATGAACACAAATATTATAAACATAACTAAGGACACTAAAGCATACATAAAAAATGGCCTACATTATCTATATAATTGCTCGTGCACAGCACAGTTCCTTACAGCCAAACATGCAGTCAATACACGTACCCAATTATCACACCTATGAGAAAATATGTAAGACTTTATAGAACACATACAAGCGAAACGACCAGCAAGACAGAAAATGACAGGAAGAAATGACAGAAAGCAAAGGAGCAAGGCAGAAACAAAGAGAATGACAGGAAAGAGTAAATTTCCAGCGCAGAATTTCCAGAATGTGGGGATATTTATTACGGAAGGAGCCCCTGGCATTCTCACGGGGGAGCAGTGGGTGCTGTGCATTTTAGTGTTTCCATACGTCACCAAACACTGACATGGCATAATGAAAAAAATAAAAAGATAATATGGACTCTTTAGCATGCGTATTCCACGTTCTGTCTGCGTGTACACATGAAGGGCTTCAGGTACTAACAGGTATTAACATACGCTGATCTGAGAGACCAGAAAAAATTTCTCTTTCCACACGTACGCTGACCTATGAGACCAGAAAAAATCTTCACCCTTTCCACACCACACATTACCCAAATATGTTCAAACCCAGACCTTCCACATAGGGGATCAGCTTCCCGACCACTAGCCTATCATGCCCGTTGGTCATAAAGAAGTGAAGTGATAGAGAATTCATGACTCTTGGGTCTGGTAGCTTGAAAGACATTTCATTCCTCTCAGTCAGTGCTTTACCTTCCCCAACCCTGAGCAGGGCCAGGTGCCCACTCACAGCTGGGCGGGTGGACCGGAGGCTGCTCGAAAAAAGTTGTCCCCTCATCAAAGTACTCAAAAAACAAAACAAAAAAACAAACAAAAAACACCCCTTAATCATGCACTCTCAACAAAATGCCCCCCTTCGTCACCGTGCTCAAAACAATTTTTTTTTTAAATCAACAAGAAGTATGTCGCCATCAAACTGTCACTTGTGACAGACCTCATCTGGCTGTGATGACGATGTACTTATACTTGGTCCTACTTTTGGTCCCTTTCAGTGCTAATCAAACAACATGACATATACATACACATTTAGTTAAGAAAAACAGGTGACTGCCTATAGTGTGAGAGGAACCCGAAACCAACAAAAATAGAATCAGAACGCATATTTTAACCCTTTCATATCCGCACCCTATCTGCCAGCTGCAACAACTTAACCCTTCGACTCCCTCACCCTATCCACCAGTTTCCTGCAGCTTTCTGGGTGATGGCGGATAGGGTAAAGGGAGTCAAAGGGTTAAAATATAACATAACGAGACAGGCGCAAATTTCAGACCAACTGGCGTTTGTCGAACGTGCACAACAAAAGACAACAAAGAACAGAATGCACAAAAGACAAAGAATACAATGCACAAAAGACAACAAAGAACAGAATGCACAAAAGACAACAAAGAATACAACGCACAAAAGACAACAAAGAATACAATGCACAAAAGACGACAAAGAACAAAATGCACAAAAGATGACAAAGAACAGAATGCACAAAAGATGACAAAGAACAGAATGCACAAAAGACAACAAAGAATACAACGCACAAAAGACAACAAAGAATACAATGCACAAAAGACGACATAGAACAGAATGCACAAAAGATGACAAAGAACAGAATGCACAAAAGACGACAAAGAACAAAATGCACAAAAGACGACAAAGAACAGAATGCACAAAAGACGACAAAGAACAGAATGCACAAAAGACGACAAAGAACAGAATGCACAAAAGACGACAAAGAACAGAATGCACAAAAGATGACAAAGAATACAACGCACAAAAGACAACAAAGAACAGAATGCACAAAAGACGACAAAGAACAGAATGCACAAAAGACAACAAAGAACAGAATGCACAAAAAACGACAAAGAACAGAATGCACAAAAACAACAAAGAACAGAATGCACAAAAGACGACATAGAACAGAATGCACAAAAGACGACAAAGAACAGAATGCACAAAAGACGACAAAGAACAGAATGCACAAAAAACGACAAATAACAGAATGCACAAAAGACGACAAAGAACAGAATGCACAAAAACGACAAAGAACAGAATGGACAAAAGACGACAAAGAACAGAATGCACAAAAAACAACAAAGAACAGAATGCACAAAAGACGACAAAGAACAGAATGCACAAAAAAACAACAAAGAACAGAATGGACAAAAGACGACAAAGAACAGAATGCACAAAAAACAACAAAGAACAGAATGCACAAAAGACGACAAAGAACAGAATGCACAAAAAACAACAACAAAAGAAACAGAACATGGACAAAAAACAACAAAGAACAGAATGCACAAAAAACAACAAAGAACAGAATGCACAAAAAACAACAAAGAACAGAATGGACAAAAAACAACAAAGAACAGAATGGACAAAAGAACGACAAAGAACAGAATGCACAAAAGACGACAAAGAACAGAAGGCACAAAAAACAACAAAGAACAGAATGGACAAAAGACGACAAAGAACAGAATGCACAAAAGACAAACAGAAGAACAAAATGCACAAAAGATGACAAAGAACAGAATGCACAAAAAAAAAACAAAGAACAGAATGCACAAAAAAACAACAAAGAACAGAATGCACAAAAAACAACAAAGAACAGAATGCACAAAAAACAACAAAGAACAGAATGCACAAAAGACAACAAAGAACAGAATGCACAAAAGATGACAAAGAACAGAATGCACAAAAGACGACAAAGAACAGAATGCACAAAAAAAACAAAGAACAGAATGCACAAAAAAAACAAAGAACAGAATGCACAAAAAACAACAAAGAACAAAATGCACAAAAAACAACAAAGAACAGAATGCACAAAAAACAACAAAGAACAAAATGCACAAAAAACAACAAAGAACAGAATGCACAAAAAACAACAAAGAACAGAAATGCACAAAAAACAACAAAGAACAAATGCACAAAAAACAACAAAGAACAGAATGCACAAAAAACAACAAAGAACAGAATGCACAAAAAACAACAAAGAACAGAATGCACAAAAAACAACGAAGAACAGAATGGACAAAAGACGACAAAGAACACAATGCACAAAAAACAACAAAGAACAGAATGCACAAAAGATGACAAAGAACAGAATGCAACCAAAACAAACACAAAAACAAACAGAATGCACAAAAAACAACAAAGAACAGAATGCACAAAACACAAAACAAACCAAAAGAAACAAGAACATGCACAAAAAACAACAAAGAACAGAATGCACAAAAAAACAACAAAGAACAGAATGCACAAAAAACAACAAAGAACAGAATGCACAAAAGACAACAAAGAACAGAATGCACAAAAAAACAACAAAGAACAGAATGCACAAAAAAGAACAAAGAACAGAATGCACAAAAAAACAACAAAGAACAGAATGCACAAAAAACAACAAAGAACAGAATGCACAAAAAACAACAAAGAACAGAATGCACAAAAAACAACAAAGAACAGAATGCACAAAAAACAACAAAGAACAGAATGCACAAAAGACAACAAAGAACAGAATGCACAAAAAACAACAAAGAACAGAATGCACAAAAGACAACAAAGAACAGAATGCACAAAAAACAACAAAGAACAGAATGCACAAAAAACAACAAAGAACAGAATGCACAAAAGACAACAAAGAACAGAATGCACAAAAAACAACAAAGAACAGAATGCACAAAAGACAACAAAGAACAGAATGCACAAAAAACAACAAAGAACAGAATGCACAAAAAACAACAAAGAACAGAATGCACAAAAAATAACAAAGAACAGAATGCACAAAAAAAACAAAGAACAGAATGCACAAAAAACAACAAAGAACAGAATGCACAAAAGACAACAAAGAACAGAATGCACAAAAAACGACAAAGAACAGAATGCACAAAAGACAACGAAGAACAGAATGGACAAAACTTGATGGACAAACAGTGGACGAGTTTCTTGACTTTGCTTTGAGCACAAGAAGAGTGGCAAAATTGGTCAGACGTTTGTCTGCCGATAACTAGACTCAAGGTGCAAGGGTTCATTTCCCGTTGAGGCCTCGACTTTTGTCTTCAGTCTGACTGGAAAATTGAACAAAATGTCTAGTCATATGGAAGGGGACAAAGAAATCTATCGGACCCGTGTACATCCTGGCCTGTGTACGGTAATGATCCCACGGAAGTTGAAAATCATGAAGAGCAGTGCTTTCACCCAGCTGCCCTGATATGAAATATTGGAGAGATAGGTTAATTTCCCAGATACCTCACCTTGAAGGCCAGTTAGCCTTCTTGCCTGTCTGAATTCTTGGTTTAAAAAATTTGGTGGCACTGCATTGCGGCAACGCGCTCTCAAAGGGGACAGCAGCCCGAGTTTCACATGGTAAATCCGTTGTGACAAAAGAAATGAATATGAATAGATGAGTACGAATATGAAAATGGCAAATGTGTTTTTTGAAGACAATTTTGATTCAGTGTTGTATTAATTTCTTCTGGTTCCCCCCATTTCCTTCTACTCAAAAGTGTCAGGGAATGTGTCCACTGTTTTTCCCTTCATTCAGTTTTGTCTATTCTGTTCTCCTACAATCTGTCATTCTTCATGTTGATTTTTTGTTTGTTTTGTTTGTTTGTTTTTTATGTTGTTTTTTTTAGTTCAATGAAAAGTCAGAGAAATCATCCACTGTTTTTCTTTCTGTTTTTTCTTCCAGAAAGTTTCATATTCATATTCGTATTACATTCGTGTTTATATTCATTTCTTTTGTCACAGTGGATTGACCATGTGAAACTCAGGCTGCTCTCCCCTTTGAGAGCGGGTCGCAGCAGTGTAGTGCCACCCAGTTGTTGTTTTTTAACCAAGACTTTAGGCCAACTGACATTCAATGGGAAGGACTACAAAATCAACCTATCTCTTTAATGTTTTATACCAGGGCCACCGGGCAAAATCTCTGCTTTTCAAGATTTTCAACTGCTTGTGGATCTGTAGCAACCGCAGGCCAGAAGGCACACGACTCCGACTTGTCTTTTGTTCCCTTCCAAAGGACTAGATGTTCAATTAGATTTTCTCGTCAAACTGAGAAACGAAGCCTGGGAAACGAAGCCTGGAACCTCGAGCTTAGTTATTGGCGGTCGAACGTCTGAACCATTCTGCCACTGCACTCCTTTTTGCACATTTTCCTGCTATCTGCCATTTTCTCCAGCTTAACAACGTCAGGAAAGTTGTCTACTGTTTTATTTTTCTTTATAAAGTCTGTGTATTCATTCTTTGCTGTCTTTTGTATACAAGTGAAAAGGGTCAGTTGGCCGAAAATTTGTGCCCATCTTGTTTTCTTATATCAAGTATGAATTTTTGTTCTAATTGTGTGTGTGTATTTCTGGTTCCTATTTCCTTGAACGCTGACAGTCACTTTGATTTGGGTTCCGTGTGACAAGACAAAAAGTAAAAGAAACAATCTAGAGTGCATGCATGTATACATCAGGCCAGGTGCAAAGCTGTGACACTTCACGAGTGGGTGGAAAAGATGAAATTCTGTGTAAGACTGTCCCAAATGTCATTATCCATGATAAAAGACTTTGGCAGGATTAGTAGACAGATCACCAGACATGGTCTTAGATTATTAGACAAAAATAGTAAATATTTCTAAAAGCAAAATTCACCCTTTGACTCCCACACCCTGTCCACCAGCATCCTGCATCGTCAACCATGCTAATAAAGCAAAAAATCACAACCCTTTGAAATAGGAAGCTGGTGGATGGGGTGAAGGAGTCAAAGGGTCATGATTTTGCAGTTGGTGGATAGGGTGCGGGAGTCAAAAGGTTAATAAAAAAAAAGGCCTTATCTGTACCGGTCGCTGTGGTGTAGTGGTTAGCACAATGGTCTTCCGACTGAAAGGTTACAGGTTCAAATCCCCATCAGTCCTGTCAAAAATCAGTGTGAGGTTTATCGGCCCTGATCTATTCCCACCCAGAGTTCTTTTTTAGGATCATTGCACTTAGGGAGGTACCTTTGTGCTCACCCTTTTTTTTGTTTTGTTTTTTGTCCCATTTTCTACGCCACCTTAATGGCCACAGAAGCTGGAACAGTTTTTATAATGATGATGATGTTGATGAGGATGATAATCATGATACTATGGAGTTCCATCTAGGATTGAGACTACGTGACAGGGCTGTACTCAACACTTACTATCATAAATCCTGGTGTCAACCAGGCCCGAGAGATACAGATATCTGCGGTGCTGGTCTGAAGATTTGAGCTACATCCTCAATGATGCATCCGTGAACTGGATGAGACTAAACTGTGTGGTCCCAGTCTTCCCAATGAGCCCAAAGCAAGCCCAAATCTGGGTAAGAACCGGTTAGAGCCGAAAAATCCCACAATGATTTTTGAAAGGACTGAAGGGGATTCGAACCCACAACCTTCCAGTTTGTAGTCCTTTGCGCTAACAACTGCACCACGGCGACTGGTAACTCCTACCCAGAGTTGTGTGTCTTATGGGCTCACTGTGTGAAGACTGGGACCACACAGTCGAGTTTCATCCACTTCATGGATACCTCACTGACGGTGTTGCTCAAATCTCCTGTCTTAACACTGCAGGTGTCTACGATTCTCCAGCCTTGTTGACGCTGGGATACATTATGACAGTAAGCGCAGAGTACAGTCCTGTCGTGCAGTCTATACAAAACTCCATACATCATTATCCTCATCATCATCATCACCATCAAAGCATCGTAAGAATTGTTCCCAACTTCTGTGGCCATCAAGGGACTTAGAAACTGCGATAAAACAAACAAAAAAGGTGAGAACATACAAAACTGCCTACACACAATGATCCTTACCCCTTTGACTTCCTCTGCCAATCCATTATCATCGTGCTTTGTCAATCATGGCAGCAAAGCTGGTGGACAGGGTGAGGGAGTCAGAGGGTTAAATTTTTGCTGGTGGTGGATAGGGTGCGGGGGTCAGTGGTTGAGAAAAATGTCTTATCTGAACAGAACGACATAAGAAAAGGAACAGGTTAAAGCCAGTACAGTATTTTAACATTTCATTTATTTGAAGTGTGATGTTTACAATAGTAACATAACAGACCAACAGCTTTGCAAAGAAAGTTTATCAACATCAGCTTGGAGACAACTACACATTCATCAACACATCTGTTCAAACATGCAAAGAGAGAAAGTCAGTCTACCAACAACAGTCTGAAGACAACACAGGCATCAACACATCTGTTCAAACACGCAAAGATAAAGTTTACCAACATCAGCCTGAAGACAATCACACAGGCAGCAACACATCTGTTCAAACATGGCACCAAAAGTTTCTGGACTAGAAGGAGGGGACGCTCAATCCTTACTCAGGCACGGCGCATAGCAAGTTGCGTCCAGCATGATACTGAATCAGAACAGATACTGGTGAAACTCGCTGAGCAGCCTGACAGCTGGGCAGCACCTGGTACTCTGTGCGAGCCGACCTGATGGCCCAGGGTCATGATTACTTCATTTCTCAAGATGTAATTTCCCAGAAAGGTTCATAGACTCAATTCTCAAAATAAATTTAGATTAAAGTGGCCCAAAATTCTCTCTCTCTCTCTCTTTCTCTCTCTCTCTCTCACACACACACACACACACACACACACACAAACTCACAAAACAGACACACACACAAAAACCCACACACTGAGAAACAGACAGATGTACATATAAACTCCCCATTTTCACAGAAGTAAGTACGTTCTGCTTTTTTTCCCTGAAAATAATAAAGATTTCCCCCTTTTCAAAGAAAAACAAAGACATACACACATAATCGATCAATAAATACACTTTTATACCCACCAAATAGGCGTCACTTCACACACTTCACACATTGCTTGCTGGCAAAACTGCTTATACAATCATGTTACACACTGTTTACATAATCATGTTACACTGCTTACACAATCATGTTACACACTGTTTACACAATCATGTTACACAATCATGTTACACAATCATGTTACACACTGTTTACACAATCATGTTACACTGTTTACATAATCATGTTACACACTGTTTACACAATCATGTTACACACTGTTTACACAATCATGTTACACACTGTTTACACAATCATGTTACACAATCATGTTACACACTGTTTACACAATCATGTTACATACTGTTTACACAATCATGTTCCACACTGTTTACACAATCATGTTACACACTGTTTACATAATCATGTTACACACTGTTTACACAATCATGTTACACACTGTTTACACAATCATGTTACACTGTTTACACAATCATGTTACACTGTTTACACAATCATGTTACACTGTTTACACAATCATGTTACACAATCATGTTACACACTGTTTACACAATCATGTTACACAATCATGTTACACACTGTTTAACACAATCATGTTACACAATCATGTTACACACTGTTTACACAATCATGTTACACTGTTTACACAATCATGTTACACTGTTTACACAATCATGTTACACTGTTTACACAATCATGTTACACAATCATGTTACACACTGTTTACACAATCATGTTACACACTGTTTACACAATCATGTTACACACTGTTTACACAATCATGTTACACACTGTTTACACAATCATGTTACACACTGTTTACACAATCATGTTTCACACTGTTTACACAATCATGTAACACACTGTTTACACAATCATGTTACACACTGTTTACATAATCATGTTACACACTGTTTACACATCATGTTTCACACTGTTTACATAATCATGTTACACTGTTTACACAATCATGTTACACAATCATGTTACACAATCATGTTACACACTGTTTACACAATCATGTAACACACTGTTTACACAATCATGTTACACACTGTTTACACAATCATGTTTCACACTGTTTACACAATCATGTAACACACTGTTTACATAATCATGTTACACACTGTTTACACAATCATGTTACACACTGTTTACACAATCATGTTACACACCGTTTACACAATCATGTTACACACTGTTTACATAATCATGTTACACACTGTTTACATAATCATGTTACACTGTTTACACAATCATGTTACACACTGTTTACATAATCATGTTACACACTGTTTATATAATCATGTTACACTGTTTACACAATCATGTTACACACTGTTTACACAATCATGTTACACTGTTTACATAATCATGTTACACACTGTTTACACAATCATGTTACACTGTTTACATAATCATGTTACACACTGTTTACACAATCATGTTACACACTGTTTACATAATCATGTTACACACTGTTTACATAATCATGTTACACTGTTTACACAATCATGTAACACACTGTTTACATAATCATGTTACACAGTTTACACAATCATGTAACACACTGTTTACATAATCATGTTACACACTGTTTACACAATCATGTAACACACTGTTTACATAATCATGTTACACACTGTTTACACAATCATGTTTCACACTGTTTACACAATCATGTTACACACTGCTCACACAATCATGTTACACACTGTTTACACAATCATGTTACACACATGTTTACACAATCATGTTACACACTGTTTACATAATCATGTTACACACTGTTTACATAATCATGTTACACTGTTTACACAATCATGTTACACACTGTTTACATAATCATGTTACACACTGTTTACACAATCATGTAACACACTGTTTACATAATCATGTTACACACTGTTTACACAATCATGTAACACACTGTTTACACAATCATGTTACACACTGTTTACACAATCATGTTACACACTGTTTACATAATCATGTTACACACTGTTTACATAATCATGTAACACACTGTTTACATAATCATGTTACACACTGTTTACACAATCATGTTACACACTGTTTACATAATCATGTTACACACTGTTTACATAATCATGTTACACACTGTTTACACAATCATGTAACACACTGTTTACATAATCATGTAACACACTGTTTACATAATCATGTAACACACTGTTTACATAATCATGTTACACACTGTTTACATAATCATGTTACACTGTTTACACAATCATGTTACACACTGTTTACATAATCATGTTCCACACTGTTTACATAATCATGTTACACTGTTTACACAATCATGTTACACACTGTTTACACAATCATGTTCCACACTGTTTACATAATCATGTTACACACTGTTTACATAATCATGTTACACTGTTTACACAATCATGTTACACATGTTTACATAATCATGTTCCACACTGTTTACATAATCATGTTAGACTGTTTACACAATCATGTTACACACTGTTTACACAATCATGTTACACAGTTTACACAATCATGTTACACACTGTTTACACAATCATGTTACACACTGTTTACACAATCATGTTACACACTGCTCACACAATCATGTTACACAGTTTACACAATCATGTTACACACTGTTTACACAATCATGTTCCACACTGTTTACACAATCATGTTACACACTGTTTACACAATCATGTTACACACTGTTTACACAATCATGTAACACACAGCACTGTTTACAAATTCATCTACAGCCTCATAAAAAGCTGTACAAAAATAATTCCCCAAAAAAATGTTTCAAACAATTGCAAACTTCCACTAACCTGAATTTAGTTTCTATCAGAAATTCACAAACTCATATTCTGGGACCACAAACAGTGAAGCTTTCATGGTCTGTTCATGACGAGCTTCAGATCAAAGCATTCGGAGAAGTAGCAGTCCATGCACCATGAGCTAACCCTTAATATGGAGTTTTGAGTGAGGAGTCTGCACAAGAGAGATTCACTGCATTCAAGACAATTTCAGGTGCATTCCCCTCGAATCTGCCAGTAATTGTCTGGCAGACTCCTCGAGTCTGCACAAAACCCTATGCAGGGAGAACGCGGAAGAGAATGGTCCCTATGAAGCACCAAGTAGACACCATCTGAATGATTGGAGCCTGTGAGGGCAGTGACAATAATGAAAACAGACTGTATAGAAAAATGCAGGTTGAGGGCAAAGTAATGTTCATATACTTCTCATAGAAAGTGCTGATTACATATTGCTTTTTGGCTGGCGTCATGTCGCCAACAGGCCAGATTCTATGTTGTAGGCTGGGAGTGAACTTGAGACATCATAACTCCAGTCCACAACTGTGAACAAAGCCAGCTAGCCAGTTAACCCTTTGACCCCTGCACCCTGTCCACCAGTATCCTGCACTGTCAACCATGCCAGCAAAGCAAAAACTTAACCCTTTGACTCCCTCACTCTTTCCATCAGCTTCCTGGGTTAAGTTTGTGCAATTGATGGATAAGGTATGGGAGTCAAAGGGTTTAAAAAAAAAACAGCCTGTCTGGGGATCAAACCCATGACCTTTGCCTTGTTGGTAAGGTGCTCTAACAAACTGACAAAAAAGTCAAATCACACAGATGGCTCCTGAACAGCCCCTGATAATGGCAAACCAAATGAAAGACTTGGGTCACGCAGTGTGTTGGAGAACTAAGAAAAAAAAAACTGATGCAAAGCCAACATAGCTATGGTGCTGTGAACAATAATGACAAAAAAATGAAGTAGAACAACAGAACTACCACAACAGAAACAACAGCACCAGTAACAACAAAATAACTTTTTCCTTTCGTACATGAGAATTCAAATTTTGTCCGTATTTCGATACCTCTGTGACCTTAAATGCTTCAATAAACAAACAAAAAACTGGCATCAATGAGGGCAGTAACAATTATGAAAACAGACTATACAGAATACTGCAAGTTGAGGGTAAAGTAGTGTTCGTATATCTCTCAAGCAAAGTGCTGACTATATATTGCTGTTTGGCTGGCATCATGTTGACCTTTAGATTCTTATTGTTTAAAGCCCAGCCAACTGCAACACAGAACCACATCAGGGCTATAACAATTTCGAAACATACACAACATCTGGTTGGAAAAAAAGATGGAAAATAAAATTAAGTACACATATCAATGCATGCACGCACATAATCTAAAGAAATGCCCCTGGTGCTGACCATCCCATTCAATTTATCACCAGACGATTTAAAAAAAAACAAACCTGAATACAAATGTGAACACAACAAAAGACATTAAAGCCTGAATTACCTAAGATTGCTCCTGCACAGCACATTTCCTTAGAGCAAAACATGCAGTCAATTCATATACCCAATTATCAATCCTAAAAGAAAGTATGTAAGGCTTTATGGAACACATACAGGTGAATGGACCAGCAAAGCAGAAAATGGTAGGAAGAGATGACAGAAAACAAGAGATAAACGAAGAAACAAAGAATGATACACCGATCACATCTTTTTCTACCTGAGATAACTACTCCATTAGTTCTGCACAATAGTTTGTAAACACTACATCTACAATCATACACTTTTCTCAGTGTACTGCATGCAATTATTGATCAAATATACACAAACTTTATTTTTTTAAAAATGACTAAACTGGGGTGCTCCTGAAAGCCAAACAGTGGAATTATAGATCTACTAATCTGTTCATTCTTCAAACAGTGGAATTATAGATCTATTAAATCTGTGCATTCTTTAATAGAGTTGAGGCAACAAACCATACATATTTCAATATATCAGGTAGTGTTTGTGTGTTTGTGTGTGTGTATGTGTGTGCATGTGTGTGTGTGTGTGTGTGTGCACACATGTGTGCATGCATGCATTTGTGTGTATGTGTGTGTGTGTGTGTGTTAGTGTGTGTTTTGTGTGGATGTGTATGTGTGGGTACGAGTGTGTGTTTGTGCGTGTGCATGTGTGAGTGTGATTCTATGTGTGTGGTGTGTGTGTGGTGTGTGTGTGTGTGTGTGTTGTGTGTGTGTGTGTGTGTGTGTGTGTGTTGTGTGTTCACGTTCAGTCTTCAATCATTAACTACATCAGATCTATACACAAGGACTAAACAAAACACCAAATCTACACCCAGTGACAAAACAAACATCTGTACTATAAAGGCCTTTAATCATAACATCACATTTCATAACACAACTATCAGAACTTTTACTATTATCAGCCTTGGACAACATACAAAAATGGCAATCACATGACATCCAATTCATTTAACCCTTTCATTCCCGCACCCTATTCATCAGCTGCAAATACTTAACCCTTTCACTCCTACACCCTATCCACCAGCTTCCTGCAGGTTAAGTTTTTGCCTTGCTATCATGGCTGACAATGCAGGATGCTGGTGGACAGGGTGAGGGAGTCGAAGAGTTTAAGAAAAACAAGTAATATCATTTGGTAAGTGACATGAAACAGTGTCCATTTTGTTGGGAAAAAACAAACCAGACACTGGAATAATGAAACAACAACAACAAACAAACGAAAAAGGACCAGTGTAGCTGTATAAAGATGTCCACATGATTTACAGATGTTCAGAGTTCATCTTAACCCTTTCACCACTGCTTTTCTGGCCAGGCTGCACCCTGAACGCTGGCCTAAGGCAGCGAAAGTGTACTTACATACTCCTTACCTCAAGCAGTTTCAGTTTTAATTTCAATTTCTCAAGATGACATCTTCACGCTCTGAATGAATTCCAAATGCACTAACGCCACAGGTGCCATGTGATGGAGAAAATCCAAAATGATCATGGCATAAGTCTTAAGCCTGCACATAAACCCATGAGCTGGTCAGGTCCTGAGGTCCTACCTAGATAGTTCCATAACCCTAGGGTCGTAGGGGAGTGAGGTGGCAGAGACCTCAACTTTTCCTGGTGCCAGCACCATGAGGGCGGCACCCATCCCCTCTCTTCAAATTCACATTTATATTTACTTTTTTTTTTAACCAAGACTTCAGAAAGGCAAGAAGGCTAACTGGTCTTCAAGGGGTTGGACCTGGGAAATCAATCTATCTCTCCAATGTTTTATACTAAGGCAGCCGGGCAATCCCCTGCTCCTCACGATTTTCAACTGCCATGGGATCTTTAGCGTGCGCAGCCAGAAGGCACATGGGTCCGACTCGTTTTTTCGTCCCCTTCCAAATGACTAAATGTTCAGTTCGATTTTCCAGTCAAACTGAGGAGAAAAGTCGAAGCTGAACTGTCGTACAAACTGTACAAAATATGAGAACACCCAAGCAGAACACTGAAAGGCCTCAGCAAAGCTACACTGTTCACAACTTTCCTGACCTCCCACGATCATCAGATCAACACTGTGTTATGCAAGCTACTTCTGGTCTATGATTCACTAACATTCCACACATCATGTCTGGAATGTATATTTCTGGTATCTGGGGTTGGCTGGTGGAACAGGATTCTCCATGGTAAGTTTCTTATCTGTGAAATGGAACAAGCACACAAACACGTTTTTTGGCAGATCTTTTTGACTGAGCACCATGAGCCACTGTCTTTTCACATTTGGGTGTTCTCATAGTTTGTACAGTTTGTACGACAGTCGGCAGGTTTTCATGGTCAAAATAAGGCTGAGCATGTTTCCTCTATAACAGCAGCTGTGTATAGAGCAGCAAGCCATGTTTCTTACACAGTGCAGAAACCAGGCGATTAATACATACTTCTTTGATTAGTAACAGCAAAAGTATTTCACATATTTTATTTTTAATGACTCAGGAAAGTTGTGAATACTGCTATTATTTTGCAACTCTGCCCTCATTCTTATCTCATGCTGAACAAAGCAGCCCAGAAACGTAACATCATTATGGTTGGCTACGGTTGCCTTCAGCTGTCTGACAGTGTGTCGTCTGGTGATGCCTACAATTGTAAATCCCTATGGCCGACTTCAATCGCCATAAGTGGTGAAAGGATTAAAGGCAGTGATTCATGTGAGAGTGCACAGCAGTGCCATCCTTGTGACATGAAAACAATTGATATACACCATATAAATCAGCAGCTTATGTTGCTTTAAGGGTGGACTTCCACAATGCAACTTTTTTGCATGAAACTAGTCACTTTCAACATGGAAAGCTTGCATACAGCAATTTATAGCTTTCTACCACATGACTGTGACAATTACCATGCTGTATGCTGTATTCAATAATGCTGTCTATCTGAATCAGTCATTGCTAATACAGACTGCTTGTAAACAATACTGATAACCCCACCTCCATACATGTATACACACTCTGCCATTTGGTTGAACACACATAGGTAGAAGTCCATGGATACACTGGACACACATGATTACATTTACAGTATATACCCAGCATCACTCACACATGCTTATGCTCTCTTTCTCTCCACTTATCCACTAAATACACACACACACACACACACACACACACACACACACACACACACACACACACACACACACACACACACACACACACACACAGAGTACTGACACACACTCCTAAAAAAACTACAGTGCTATGTCAGCAGAATTAAGTAGACACGGCCTACATTCACTCCAAAGTCACTGTAACACAAACAAAAAACACATGCTCACATAAACACACACAAAAGAAACCCTCAAGAAGCATCTGTCTCTTCAGTCACAGCATGGCTCTCCGTTGGGAACCACCCCCACACCTACCCCACCCTCATGAGCAATCATGGGAGACACAAACACCCAAGTGTTCATTTCAGGGTCATACATTTCAGATGAGGACAGTTTCGTCTGCCCGTCGTAACCCCCAATAGCAAACAGTTTCCCATGAGTCGCCGCTACTGCTACTCGACTTCGCTTCACGTTCATGGAAGCCACTTCAGTCCACTTTCCAGATTTAGCATCGTAACATTCCACACTGCGTAGGAACACGGAGCCATCGTAACCTCCTATCGCGTAGAGTTTTCCTCGTAGGGTGACCACACCCAGACGACATCGCTTCGACCTCATGCTGGGGACGTCCCGCCATGTGCCTAATGTACAGTTATAGCATTCCACCTGAAGACAAAAAAAAACAAAAAAACAACAACAAAAATTACTAGCAAGAATGTTTAACCCTTTTGACTCCCGCACCCTGTCCACCAGCATCCTGTATTGTCATCCATGCTAGCAAATCAAAAGCTTAACCTTTTGATTCCCTCACACTATCCACCAGCTTTCTGCAGGGTTAAGTTTTTGCAGTTGTTGAACAGGATGCGGGAGTCAAAGGGTTAACTCTGCAAGTTATGACCCTGACTATATGGTGACACAATCAGGATCACATATTGCCTGTTTATCCAACAAGCAAGCATGGGAGCTGGTAACAGAAACATTGTACTGGTCTGAGAGACAGGCACAGAGCTGAATGAGGTAAATAACAGTCGGAAAGAGAAAAGAAAAAGAATCACTACAAAAACATTAAAAATGAAAATGTGCAATGGTATGCCACATAATCTGTGACACTTCAACAATGTGATAAAAGAAATTTCAAGATGGCACAAGATATTGAAAAGTGGATTAGCTCTCTCTTTCTCCCCTTCACCCACTCCCATACTACATTTTTCATCTGAAGCAGATATCTAAATGCCACACATTCCTCAATGACACAAGACAGTCCATCAACCAACCAACAAAAATCATCTGTCCAGCATAGAACACTAAAGATGGTTCCATAACCCTCAATGGGAGGGGAGTGAGGTAGAAGAGACCTCAACTGTCTCGGAGCCAGCATTAAGAGGGCAGTGCCAATCGTCCCTCACTCACTGAATTACCTTCCTTTACTCTCAAGAAGATGTAACCGTTTATAGCCTGGTACACTCTAGGCTGACAGCATGAAGTTTTGCAAAAGCAAGATTCACATCTGTGCAAACTTGTGCCCACAGACCGGAAGTTGAACGCTGTACCTTGGCACCACACAAGCCTCTGTGTATATTACCGTACCACTACACCCAGACTCTGATCACTGGGTACTCACCGAATCAAAGATGGACAGTCCATCATGGCCCCCGCAGCAGTATATTTCACCATCCAGCACCGCCATCCCTGACGCACTGCGATGATTCTTCATGGGAGCCACCAATGTCCACCTACATAATACCAAGAGAATTAGTTATGATGATGATGAAAAACGACATGAGTGTGAAAATGATGGTGATGTTAATGATGATTAAATAAAAGGTTGTTCGATAATCCTAATGTTACAAAGGGAAGTGGATGTAAGGTGATTGAAACCTCAACTTTTCTCAGGGTATGCTTTATACCCGTATCTTCTCTCCCACGTTGCTTTATTTTCCCCAACCCTCAAACATGGTTCAGGTTCAAGTTGCTTATCGCCCAGCCGACAACTACAGCCACATCAGGGCTAACATCACATTAAAACTTGACACCACGTTTAAGCAAAAAGATAATATTTAAAAACCAAGCTCACCATTATCCTTTCAAGCTAAAATGCATGTAAAAAGTTGTTCTCATGTGTAAAATGATCCTAAATGAAATCTACTGATCTCTTGTAAAAACTTGAATATTGCAACCAGGGGAACGTCTCTAAAGAGGTTCTTTAAGGATTCTGCTGCGCAGTGTTTATGTCTCATATGTCTTGCAGGCACGCACACACACACACAACACACACACACAAAACTAAAGAGAGCGACAGAGTGTAGAACTATAAATGCGTGTGTGAGTGCATGTGTGTGTGTGCATGCGGGTGTGTGTGTGTGTGTGCATGTGTGTGTGTATGTATGCGTTTGTGTGCGTATGTGTGTGTGTGTGTGTGTGTGTGTGTGTGTGTGTGTGTGTGTGTGTGTGTGTGTGTGTGTGTGTGTGTGTGTGTGTGTGTGTGTGTGTGTGTGTGTGTGTGTGTGTGTGTGTGTGTGCACGCGCGTCTGCGAGCATGCATGCATGCGTGCGTGCGTGTGTACATGAATGCGTGTGTATATGCAAGAGAAAGAAAAACAGATACAGACAGAGAGAAACAGAGAGAAATAGACAGAGATGAAAGACAAACAACCAAAAAGGTTATAAAAAAAAAAGGTCAAACAGATGGGTCTGTAGATCATTAGATGTCATAATAACAATTGGAAAGAGAATCTGAGAAAACTAAAGAAGAAAAAAAAAAAGTACTAAAAAATGAGAAAATAAGAAAAAATGAAAACAGAGAGATAGAATGAGAAAGAGAGAGAAACAGACAACAGACAGACAGACAGACGAAGGTGGGGGGTGGGGGGTAAGAAGAGTTGGTAACAACGACACGACACGCACTACCATCTGTGACACTATCTACATGTACGTCCATGGAGAGTAAACAGCCCATTCCTTCCATCATCCCCCATAAGTTGCATATTTGCATATTTGATGAGCCCTGGCTCACAGCCTAGCTTGAACAGACACAAAGGAGGGGGGGGGATGAGGGGGAGGGGAGATGAGAAGGATGGACATCCAGCTTGGTCCACCATATCTGTGTGATTCCTTTTAATTAACATATAAAAAAGAACCCGCGCAGTCAGGGAGGTCTAAATGGTGCAGAAGTAGCGGGTCTGCTAACAGCTTCCAATCTGGTTGCGTCAGATTGCGTCAGAACTCCTCATGATATAGAAAAGAAAAAGAAAAAAACCAAAAAAACCATACATATACCCATACAAGCAAACCCTTATATGTTCATGCACATTTGCGCATGTGCGCACACACACACACACACACACACACACACACACACCGCGCGCGCGCACGCTCGCACATACACACACATTCTCATATACACACACACACACACATACACGCACATGTGCACACATACACATATTCACACACATTAACCTTTTGAGTTCCACACCTTATTTACCGACTGCAAAAACTTAATCCTATGACTCCCTCACTCTGTCCTGCAGGAAGCAAGTGGTTAAGGTAAGGGAGTAAAAGGGTTAAGTTTTAACTTTGTTTACATGGTTGACAATGCAAGATGCCGGTGGACAGGGTGCTCCCAGAAGTCAAAGGGTTAATGTATAATTAATAATTACAATAATTACAATATTTATATAGCGCAAAATCTTGATAAAATCAAATCTAAGCACTGAAACAGACACACACGCACGCACGCGCGCGCACGCACGCACGCACGCACGCATGCACGCACGCACGCACGCACGCACACACACACACACACACACACACACACACACACACACACACACACACACACACGCATGGCTACAAATGGGGAGAAAGAATAAAAGCAATAAAAGCAAGAATAAAAGCAATGGAAAACCACAGAGAGCACACCTTACACAATTATGCATTATAAAAATGTGATTCCCCTCCGAGCGGAGACAGGCTGCAGGGGGAGGGGGGGGGGGGGGTTGAGTGAGGTTAGGATTTTATGCGGAGGAGAAAAGGTGAGTTTTGAGAGCGGACTTGAAGGAGACAAGAGTAGGTTGCTGACGGACTGAGAGAGGAAGTTTGTTCCAGGAGAGTGGACCAGAAACAGAGAAGGCTCGTGGACCATAGGTATTGAGCTTAGTGCGTGGAAAGCGAAAAGTCAGAGGATCGGAGGTAGAGCGGAGGGTACGTGAGGGAACATAGATCTCAAGTAGGCTTGACAGGTAATCGGGGGCTGCGTTATTGAGGCTTTTGTAGCACATGGTGTCTAGTTTGTAATGTATGCTGTCTCCAGACTACTAACCATGAAGGACTATGTTCTGGATCCAGAGAGGCCCAGCAGCAACACAAAGCATGATGGTCAAGCCTTTCTAACAATTTCCCTGTTTTCACAATGGTACATGCAAAAATCCAGATTCTATACTTCTCAAGGTCACAATGACCTTGAAGAAACTTTGGCTGAAACCAGAGCTGCACTGAAGACACTGATAGATTGTCACTGAAGACACTGGTAGATTGTCACAATAGTGACCAGTAACCATGGTGTAGTGGTCAGCCCAATGGACTACCAAATGGAAGGTTGTGGGTTTGAATCCCCATCAGTCCCTTCAAAAATCAGTGTGGGATTTTTTGGGCTCTAACCGGCTCCTACCCAGAGTTGGGCGTGCTATGGGCAAGAAGACTGGGACCACACAGTCGAGTCTCATCCACTTCACGGGTACGTCACTGAGGGTGTTGCACAAATCTTCTGACCAGCACGGCAGGTGTCTATCTTTCGGGCCTGGTTGATGCCAGGATATATCATGATAGTAAACGTGGAGTACAGCCCTGTCATACAATCTCAATCCTAGATAAAATTCCAAAGCATCATGATTATCATCCTCATCGACATCACCATCATCACATTGTGAAAACTGTGCCAGCTTCTGTGGTGTAGAAAATGGGACAAAAAACAGAAAGGTGAGCACAAAGGTAACCTCCCTGAGTACAACCATCCTTAAAA
Organism: Monoplex corrugatus; assembly: GCA_030674185.1. Lineage (NCBI taxonomy): Eukaryota > Metazoa > Mollusca > Gastropoda > Littorinimorpha > Ranellidae > Monoplex > Monoplex corrugatus. The sequence goes on from JAPXFY010000023.1 coordinate 54,062,598, forward strand.
AACTGTCACAATAGTGAAAACAGATTTTAGATATTATAAACTTCCTGATAAAGTGCTGTTCATACACCATCCTAAAAAAGTGTTGGTTTTCTGCCCCTTTTTAAATTAATGGAGTGGGTTGGCATGAGGATGGATTCTGTATGATCCTGACCAGTACACCCATCTCCTTCAAATTTCGTGACACTTCAACAGTTCACACTTATAACCAAACTTTGGTAAAGACACATCCGGAAACAGCCGAATAAAACCATGTTATCACATCTTGGTCACATGCACAAGCACAAATGTTTAGACGTTAAATCAAAGAACAAAACATGCACGTACAGACAGACAGACACACACACACACCCCCACATATATATATACACACACAAATACATTCACACATATACAGACATACAAATGCATACATGCATGCACAAACATACAAACACACATTTTTCATTGTGGCAAATATATCTATATTTACAGCAGAATTAGTTGCTATTATACAAGCGTTGCATTATCTAGTACAGCTTAAACCTGTATCTTTCAAAGTAGTTCTCTTTGTTGACTCAAAATCTGTATTATATGCCTTAAAGTCTTTTGATACAGACACAAGACCTGATTTAATTACTGAGGCAAATCATCTTATACATCATTTAAGAATAAAAGGTACAGTTTATGTTGGATGCCTTCTCACGTTGGTCTTCACGGCAACAAAGTAGTTGACATAACAGCTAAGCAAGGTGCACACAACTCTGATAATACTATCGAAGTATGTCTCAATACTTCCGTTAAAGAAGCTTGCAACTTGCTAGAATCAGCCTCATGGATTCGTTTTCATGAACATTTCAATGAAAAGTTTGTGACACAACAAATGATGAAACTCATTTCAAAATGTATGTAAAAAATTGCTGTATTCTTCCATATATCATTTGAGATCGATTGTTGCTGTTCATTTTCATATTCAGCTAAACGTATTGAAAACAATATATTGTAAAAATGTCAAGTGTACTTGCGGCAAACAATTCACAGTTTCACTGTTTATTTTACTGCAAAATGCTACGTTCTTTTTTACCAAAAATGTTTACACAGGAAAACTATTCTGAAACTCATTTTAAAGAAGTAACTTCAGATCAATCTTTGTCAGTTAAAATTTCAGAATCACTGGTTCACAGTCCTGTTAATGCATTACTTTAAGTCTATGAAGTTTGTACTTCAGTGTTAAAATTTCCCTTCACACTGTTGATGTTGACTGTTAGTGTCAAGTTCTTGTTCCATTTTTCTATTTTCCCACCTACTTATGTCTCTTACTCTGTCTCCCCTCTACCCCCAATCCAACCTGCCCAACTCTCATCCTCCATTTTTGCCCCCCGTCTAATAACACTCATAGTGAAAAGAGATTAAATCAAAGAACGAACACAAACACATGCACAAACACAGAAGGACAAAAAAGGGCATCAAGTAAAAGTAAACACATCTGTCACAATACTGCCCCCAAGTCATAAGTAGTAGTGTACAATCGCCTACAGTACTCCACGACCTAACGTTTATTGCACATCAATCCTTTCGCCAAGACAAGAACCTGGCTGGAAACAGGGGGGGAGGGGGGGGAAGGAAGTAGACAGCATTGTCAACCTTGCTCCCTCATCCTACCCACCAGCTTCCTGTACTGTCAACCATGCTATCAAAGCAAAATCTTAACCCTTTGATTCTCTCATTGGTTGATATGGTGCGGGAGTCAAAAAAATAAATGTGTTTGAGAGAGAGAGGAGAGGGGGGGGGGGGGGAGCTAGAGAAAAGTCAGATATGAGAGTGAGGTAGGTCTTTCAGGTATGAAAACTTACGGTCAATACTGCGCTGACAGTTACCAGCGAAAGAAGCCATTGTGACTATGTCACTCTATACAATGCTTGTCACACACAAATACACCTGGAAAGGAGAAATGAGGTGGTGATGAGGGAGAAACTTGTCGGAGAGTAAGGGGAAGATGAAACAGACAGATGGAAAGGGAAATGAGAAAAAGATCAGAACAGAGAGGAAAAGACTGACAGAGAGACAGACACAGAGAAAATGGAGAGGAAAAACCTGGAGAGTGCAGACAGAAAAAGACTTAGACAGAGATAGACAGACAGGCAGAAACAGACAGGCAGAAGGACAGAAAGATAGAAAGAGAGAGAGAGAGAGAAGGACAAAGAAAGACAGAGACAGAGACACACACACACAGGGAGAAACAGAGAGAGAGAGAGAGAGAGATTGGGGAATGGGGAGAAAGAACTGGACAGAACAGACACACAAAAGGAGAAAGACAGAAATGCAGACAGAAGGAAAAACGGACAGAAAGAAAAAGGAACCAGAAAAAAAACATGAAAGAAGAATAAAAATGCGTATTTAATACAACAAGACAAGACAGTCACAAATTTTCGGCCAACTGGCCCTAATCAAGCGTAACATTACAAACAAACAAACACCAGATACAAAAATTAGGAGAAAAAGACTAAACTTCCCAGCTGCTCGGTCCAGTGTGAGAAAAGGAATAAACTTTCTCTCTCTCTCTCTCTCTCTCTCTCTCTCTCTCTCTCTCTCTCTCTCTCTCTCTCTCTCTCTCTCTCTCTCTCACTCTTCTGTCCAGTTCTTTCTCTCTATATTCCTTTTCTCACAATGGGCCGCTCAAGCAGCATGGAAGTTTCAGTCTTTTTCTCCTAATTTTTTTATCTGGTGTTTGTTTGTAATCTTACTCTTGACTAAGGCCAGTTGGCCGAAAATTTGCGCCCGTCTTGTCTTGTTGTATTAAATACGCGTTCTTATTCTTCTTTTGTATTTTTTCTGGTTCCTGTTTGCAGTTACACTTGTTTTAGAAAGAAAAACGGGAGATGACACAGAGAAATATTTAGAGAGAGAAAGACAGAGTAATGGAGTTAGACTGAAGAGGAAATGGAGAGAAAGAATTGGACAGAACTGAGAGAGAGAGAGAGAGAGAGAGAGAGAGAAGAGAGAGAGAGAGAAACAGACACAAAAAGAGAACAGAAAGAGAGACAGAGATTGAGAGAGAGAAAACAAGAAACAACAAAAGAGACAGACAAAGAGAGAGAGAGAGATAGACAGACAGAAAGAGAGTGAGAGAGATATGGGAAATGGGCAAAAAGATTAGAACAAGAGAAGGGAGAAAATGGACAGAATGGCAGAAACACAGAGAGAGAATCAACAAAAGCACTCAAGGACCTGAGACACACATGATGTACCATACACACGCTGGCTCATATCAAACAGAAGTGGCGTATCTTCATTGCTGCCCTATGTGTCAATGACAAAATGGGCCATAAGAGACAGACAGACAGACAGACAGAAAGAGAGACAGACAGAGAGACAGACAGACAGACAGAGAGAGAGACACACACATACACACAGAGCCTGAACTAGACAGAGACAGAGTCAAAGAGAGACAGAGTTAGAGAGACAGAGTCAGACAGAAACAGAGAGACAGAGGCAGAGACTGAGAGAGAGAGACAGGAAGACAGAGGACAGAGAAAGAGAGAGAGAGACAGACAGACAGACAGAGATCTCTAGAGAGACAGAGAGTCAAACAAGACATGAGGAAAGATGAGGAAACAGAGATTTTTTAACAGTTTAATGCATTTTGGTCACTGGGAAATGATTATGATACACATGTTGAAAAAACAAGGAAGGAGTACTGTCTGTGATTTCACTCGAAGATACCTTGGGGGACCAAAAAAAAAAAGTCTGTCCCATAACTCGTGTCATAGGGAAACGAGTGGAAGATACATCAACCTTCCCTTGGGGCCAGCATTAACAGGGTAGTGTCTATCCCCTTTGTTGCTTTACCTTTGCCAACCCTGAACGGTTGAATATCCATTCACAGCTGGGAGGACTGGAGGACGGCATTCAGTCTAACTCTCAGTCACTCTGTTTGACTTTCTTTCTCTAGGTTTCTCTTTGTGTCCTAGCCTGTTCTTTCTGTCCATTTTCCACTTCTGTCTGTGTCTCTGTCTTTCTCTTTTCGTCTGTCTGTTCTGTCCACTTCTTTCTCTCCATTCCCCAATTTCTGTCTGTCTGTCTGTCTGTCTCTCTCTCTCTCTCACTCTTCTCTTCTCTTTCTATCTTTCAGTCCATGCAGGTTGGCAACCTGACAGTTAAGAGGGTTGCAAGTTAACTGTCAAGACATTCAACTGGAATATCTGGGTTTGATCATACAAGTGTACCTCCCGCCCTGTGGGTGAAAGGTGGACATTTTTCAGATCTCCCAGGTCAATATGTGCGCAGACATGTTAAATACCTAATCACTTCATGTATATAATACACAGGCAGAATATCAAGAAAGATCCTGTCAGCCATGTCAGACTATGGAAGCTTCCTGAAACATGAAAACATCCAGCATGAACGCCTGCCCAAGACGGAGAATGTGGACTGCACAGCAACATACCGCCTACATAGTGTTGGCAAATACAATACGCATACACACATCCAAAAACGAAAAAAAAAAGCCTAAGAAAGAGACATGACATTGAAAGAGGATAATTCAAGAACGTAGATGTGTAGTGAGAAATCCACATAGTACTTAATCCAAACACGAGGGGAAAACCCTGGGGAATTATCATACAGCGCGTGTACTTGAATACGTGGGAAACCCCAAAGGAGTGGACATAAAAGACTACATGGACAAGAGAGCAGCTGTGGTAGCAGGCAGACAGTCGTACTTCTACCAACACAAAGGACAACCCATACTCTGGTGTTGTCAATAGTGCTGAGTAAAGCCAAGCATGCACACGCATGTACTATGCGCCAACAGGATCAGATGGAAAGTGGTCAGGACTATAAACTGGCACTCCACACACACTGGATATCCTGTTTTTTCTTCAGACTAACAATGTTGTGAAATAGTCTTTATGACTTGTTTTTTTGGTGCTGCTTATCTGTTACTTCACCAACAACAACAACAACAACATCAGTGTGTGTGTATGTGTGTATGTGTGTGTGTGTGTGTGTGTGTGTGTGTGTGTGTGTGTGTGTGTGTGTGTGTGTGTGTGTGTGTGGCGCTTAAGTGTAAGTGTGTGTGTGTGTACGTGTATGAGTGCGTGAGTGTGTGTGTGTGTGTGTGTGTGTGTGTGTGTGTGTGTTGTGTGTGTGTGTGTGTGTGTGGTGTGTGTGTGTGTGTGTGTGTGTGTGTGTGTGTGTGTGTGTGTGTGTGTGTGTGCTTGAGTGTGTGTGCTTGAGTGTGTGTGTGCTTGAGTATGTGTGTGTGTGTGTTGTGTGTGTGTGTGTGTGTGTGTGTGTGTGTGTGTGTGCGATGGGTGACTGGCTGGCTGGCTGTGTGTGAGTGTGCGTGCGTGCGTGCGTGCGTGCGTGCGTGCTGTGCGTGTGTGCGTGTGTGTGTGTGTGTGTGTGTGATGTGGTCAGTGCGACCTTGATGTTAGGTTGACAATACTTTTTTATGAAGATGATGATGATGATGATGATTATGATAATGATGATGATGTGTGTGTGTGTGTGTGTGTGTATGAATGTGTATGTGTGTGCAAGTGTGTGGGAGTGTGTATGAGTGTGTACATGCATGTGTGAGAGGCGGAGGGAGAGACAGATCGGGAATAAGAGAGAGATAATATGTGTGTGCAAATAAGTGTGTGCAAAATACTTTTTTTTTTTTTAATTGGGAAACTCAAACATTTTCTTGTGTTTTCTGGAAGTGTTCCAGAGAGTAGCTCGTGAGTACCTGAGGTTGGTTTTAAAGAGGTTAATTCTTGAGGGGGGGGGGGGGGGGGAAGAGTGCGTGTGTACACTTGTATATATGACAGAGACAGAGACCAGAGGGTAAGGGAAAAGCTGGAAGAGAAAAAAAATGGGGGAAGGAGAGAAAGAGAAAAAGAAACAGACACAGAAAGAAAGACAAATAGACAGACATGACTGACAGAAAGTGAATATGACTTAGATCAACTTGAAATGGGGTATGTATTTTTACTGCTGCAAATGTGTGTTGTATACAATGCATATGAATGAACATGGTGTGTAGGTTTTTGACAGTTTATTTGTTTGTTCATATCTACTATTTGTTTGTTGGTGTTTGCCCCCCCCCCCCCCCCCAATTAGATTCATGTTTGGCCTGTTGTGTCTGTGTATTAATTTGTTTGACTTGATTGTTAATATTGTAATGCTTATTTCTTTTGTCTCTGTGTACTTTAATACCCTTTGTTTCATAAAAATTACAACAACAACAAAAGAAAAAAAAAGAACAAAAAAAAGACTTCAAACGTAGGAACATTGTGTGTGTGTGTGTGTGTGTTATGTGTGCTTACGTCACTGTGTGTGTGTGTGTGTGTTATGTGTGCTTACGTCACTGTGTGTGTGTGCGTGTGTTATGTGTGCTTACGTCACTGTGTGTGGTGTGTTATGTGTGCTTACGTCACTGTGTGTGTGTTATGTGTGCTTACGTCACTGTGTGTGTGTGTGTTATGTGTGCTTACGTCACTGTGTGTGTGTGTTTATGTGTGCTTACGTCACTGTGTGTGTGTTGTGTGTTATGTGTGCTTACGTCACTGTGTGTGTGTGTGTGTTATGTGTGCTTACGTCACTGTGTGTGTGGTGTTTATGTGTGCTTACGTCACTGTGTGTGTGTGTGTGTTGTTATGTGTGCTTACGTCACTGTGTGTGTGTGTGTGTGTGTTATGTGTGCTTACGTCACTGTGTGTGTGTGCGTGTGTTATGTGTGCTTACGTCACTGTGTGTGTGTGTGTGTGTGTGTGTGTTATGTGTGCTTACGTCACTGTGTGTGTGTGTGTGGTGTGTGTGTGTTGTGTGTGTGGTGTGGTGTGTGTATGTGTGCTACGTCACTGTGTGTGTGTGAGGAGTCAAAAGGGCTTTCAATGGCATGGTCCTTTACATGCAAGGTGAGCATTACTGAAATTTCATCTCATTAAAAATTGTAAACACTGAGTCCTAGGAACATTTATGTAAGAAAATAGCAATTTTCATTATCAAAGAAAATGTAAACACTGAGTCCTAGTAACATTTATGTAAGAAAATAGCAATTTTCGTTATCACAGAAAATGTAAACACTGAGTCCTAGTAACATTTATGTAAGAAAATAGCAATTTTCATTATCAAAGAAAATGTAAACACTGAGTCCTAGTAACATTTATGTAAGAAAATAGCAATTTTCGTTATCACAGAAAATGTAAACAGTGAGTCCTAGTAACATTTATGTAAGAAAATAGCAATTTTCGTTATCACAGAAAATGTAAACACTGAGTCCTAGGAACATTTATGTAAGAAAATAGCAATTTTCGTTATCACAGAAAATGTAAACACTGAGTCCCAGGAACAAACACTTTTGTACAAAATCAGCAACTTTCATTGTAAGTACTTTGTTCTTCATGGCCAGCAACAGTGCAAACGTAACTCTGTGACTCCCTCACCCTGTCCACTAGCATCCTGCATTGTCAACCATGCTAGCAAAGCAAAACCTTAACCCAAAACCTTAACCTGCAGGAAGCTATTGGATAGGGTGAGGAAATCAAAGGATTGTTTTTGCTGTTGGTGGATAGGGTACGGGAGTCAAAGGGTTAAGCATGGACGTGTATCTTCACTACTTCGCTGGCATTAATTCTGTTCTGTCAGGTGCAATACTCGAGTGAGTAAATCATCAGATTTCCAACAGCAAGGTCTGCGTCTGATCCTGCTACATTACCTCCCACCTGGGGGGTAAAGTGTGCACTGGAGATTTTTCCAATTTCCCTGGAGGGTAAAGGGTGGAGTGAAGATGTTTCCAATCTCATTGGGGGGTAAAGAGTGGAGTGATTTTCCAATCTTCTTGGGGGGGGGGGGGGGGGGGAGTAAAGTGTGCAGTGGAGATTTTT
>JAPXFY010000023.1:54072947-54075447 GCA_030674185.1 Monoplex corrugatus
GGGAGGGGGAGGGGGATGTTTGTTGGTTGGTTTGGGTCAGGGCTATATTGTTTTTCTTGTTTTAGGTTGACAGATGTTATTGTTGTTTTCCCTTCCTTTCTGCCTCTCTATATGTATTTTTGCAATTTTTGCAATGTTTCAATGTTATGTTATGTTAACTCCGTATCAAACTGCATCTGAGTTAATAAATTTGAAAAAAAAAAGAGAGAGAAAGTAAGTCAAAAGAGATTTAACGACAATTAACACATTGTAAAACAATATACACACTTAATCACTTATATATCCACTCATGTACACACACCCTTATACATCCTAATATCATGTACTCTAAGCAGATCTAATTCAGGGTTCAAACACACAGACACACAAAGAGAGTCAGAGAGAGAGAGAGAGAGAGAGATGGATAGGACTTAACACATCTTTGCTACAGTGACGGAGGATGAACTATCACACTGACACACACACACATACGCATTAAACACACACATACACACAAAACACACACAAATACAACACACACACAGATACAGATACACACAAACAGACATACACACAATCACACACAGACACACACACACACAAACACACACACAAACACACACACACACATTACACACACACATACACACACAACATTACACACACACATACACACAAAACACATACACACACAACACACACACACACACACACACACACACACACACACACACACACACACACCACACAACACATACATACATACATACACACACACAAGTACACACACATGCACATTAAACACACACATACACACAAAACACACAAAACACAACACACACATACACAGACACGCACAGACACACATACACAAACACACACATGCACACACAGATGACTTGGTTTCTGTCCTGAATGCACAGAATTCAGCAGAGCTGAGGGAACACACACACATATACACACATGCACACATACTACATGCACACACACACACACATTACACACACCACACACACATTGCAACACCACACACACACACACAACATTGCACACACACACACATACACACACAAAGTACACTCATACATTACTACACATAAACAAACACACACACTCACACATTATTATGCAAGCATGCTCAAACTACACTCACACACACACACAAACAAACAAACAAACAAACAAACAAACAAACAAACAACACACACACACACACACACACACACACAAAACAACACACACACACACCACACACACACAGCACGCACGATACACGTACGTACGCACGCATGCACGCAAACACAACTCACACAAACTGCATACACACATAAAACACACACAAACATGTACAAAATATTACGCACACAGACATTACACACACGCAGGCATTACGCACGCACGCACGCACGCGCGCACACATACACACACACACACACACACACACACACACACACCACACACACACACACACACACACACACACACACACACACACACAGATGACTTACGTATCTTTCCTATAGTCATAGAGTTCAGCGGAGTTGAGGGAGGACATACCATCATACCCTCCTGATACTAACAGCTTTCCTCCCACTGCTGCTGCCCTAGAGCGCTGTGAACAAAACAAACAAATTTATCACACCTTTACATACCTAGGTTCAATCTTTCACTATGTTGTAACACAAAACCTGCAATTTGTACACATGTACCTTCTTCTTCCACCACCCTCATAATGCTGACCCGAGAAAAGTTGAAGTCTCTATCACCTCACTCCCTACGACCCCAGGGTTATGGAACTATCTGTATCTGTACGATTTTCTTCATCTTACACAGGCAAACACTCCTGCAAGCACTCCCTATTTAACCCCTTGACTCCCTCACCCTATCCGCTAGCATCCCCCATTGTCAGCCATGACAGCAAAGCAAAAACTTAACTCTCACTCTCTCATCCTATCCACCATCTTCCTGCAGGAAGCTGGTGAATAGAGTGCAGGAGTGAAAGGGTTAAGTATATAAGTTCATACAAACCTACCTATGTAGCACAGGGAATGGATTTTCGCATCTATGACTGTTCTTTATCCCAATTTAAAGGCAGTCATACTTCGTCCTTGCAGAGCTAACAAGAGAATTTTTAAAAAACACAGGCCAATGACCTGGATGGCAGAAATAAGGAATCTTGACAGGTAAAGAGAGTAGGACGAGAAGGAGAGGAACCCCTAACTACCTAAAAGCAAACTACACAGTTCCTGTGGTTCCAAAACAGGAGGGGATCTTCATTTCTGTATGCACAGGTCTAACCTTTCACCGTTGTTTCAACACAAAATCTGTAACATTTAACATCCTTATAATCATTCATGTATAAATAATCCTGTTTGCTTTTCTGACACCAGATAAACCTTGGGAAAAAAACTGAGGCAAATTAATCAGTGAGTGTTTATTAAAAACATCAATCCAACAAGAACCAAAATGTCAGTTATGTTTAAGCATTATTTTTATGAGAAATTCCATTTCTGTCACAGGA
>JAPXFY010000023.1:54080447-54140447 GCA_030674185.1 Monoplex corrugatus
ACGCAAGCTTCTAGTACTCATACAACGGAGGAAACTGAAATATGTTGGACACGCAATCCGTAATGAGAGAACAGACTTGATGTCCACTGTCCTCCAAGGTTAAAGTGGAAGGAAAGAGAAACAGAGGACGGCCACCTGCATCACTTGCTAGAAACATCACAAACATCAGTGGCAAGAAACTCCAGGAGGTGGTCAGACTTAGCCAAGATCGAGAGTGCTGGAGGCAACTTGTGAGGACATCATGTGCAGCGACCAACACTGTTCCAGTGACGCCGACAGGTGAGACAGGTGAGATCACTGATGACGATGCATGATGCTAGTAGACAGGGTCAGGGAGTCAAAGGGTTTAGTTTTTGGTTTGCTATCACTGATGACGATGCAGGATGCTAGTAGGCAGGGTCAGGGAGTCAAAGGGTTATAAACAATCTGTAAAGCTATGTCATTGTGTTGTAGTTTATGGAAACAAGGAAATATCAACTATGCATCCCCTCCTTAACAAAGAAGTCTGAATGCCCTCACAGTAGGGTTACTCACTGAAGACAAAATATGCAGACTATGCATGCAGTAAGATAACACCTGCACGGCATGGACCAAACAACCATAACAACATGTATAAATGGATCTAAGAAAACACTGTTCAGAATAACTAAAACATATCTGTAAATTGTATGCGCATGCACATGCATACATAAGTACAGTCAAGCACACAGCCCCACATACCACCATACGTCTGTGTGGGGTGCATTACACACACACACACACACACACACACACACACACCACACACACACACACACACACTACACACACACCACACTCTCTCTCTCTCTCTCTCTCTCACACATAGACACATGCACACTCACACAGGCACATATGAATACACTCATACACACACCCACACACACACACACACACACACACACACACACACACACACACACACACACCAGGGGCACACGTGCACACACACACACACACACACATGCACAATGAACACACACACACACACACACACACACACACACACACACACACACACACACACACACACACACACACACACATATGGACACACGCACATATGAACACACACATGCACAATGAACACACACCACACACACACACACACACACACACACACACATATGGACACATGCACATATGAATGCACCTGCACGCACACACACAGCACCTTTATGCATGTATGCACACACACACACACTCATACATTACAAACAAACACACATGTACACACAGGCACACACACAGAGGCATGCACGCATGGACACAAAAACACACATACATACACACAAACAAATTCTCTCTCTCTCAAATATACAAACACGAGCATGTATGTACATTTGAGTGCACACACACACACACACACACACACACACACACACACACACACACACACACACACACACCAACACACACAACACACACATCATACACACACAACATCACAATACACACACACACAACAAACACACAAACACACACACACACACACACACACACACACACACACACACACACACACACACACACACACACATACACACACACATACTCTCCTACTCAAAGGCAGTGAGATACAAAAGTTCTACATTACATGACTGTACAAATAACAATACACTACACTACACCACTCCACAACCACACTACTGAACTCTACACTACTAAACTCATATACGCTAAGGCATGCTGGAGATGACGACCATTCTGCATGATTTATCATCTCCATGAAAAGGGGGATAAAAGAAAACAATGCAGATACATCTTGTACACAAAAGACACATTTTGGTAAACAGGCCAACCCTGCACAGTCAGCTCTGATCCATCCCAATGTCTACAATTTCACCATCATTGTGTCAGTATACAACTAGTCTACTATATCAATTCACTGTATTTCTTTCTTTCTTGTAACTATGTTTCCAAAGATGCCAACTTCCAGAGACCAAAACAACAGAACATCTACATGGAACTTGGTATGAGGGAGTAAAAAAGCCCACCCTGGGAAATGCCCCTCTCCCCCAAAATTGTACTAAAGTCCATACAGTCAGGTGCATTTTGGGCATAATTTTGAGAGCTTCACAGACAGACAAAAAGAATATTTGCTAGATACTCCATATTCTTTGTGAGTTTGGCTATCTGTCAGCCCTGGTACTGAATTGATGCCAATGTGTGTGTGTGGTTGTGTGTGTGTTTTATAATTCTTTTTCTTCCAGAAAATCAGAAAACAAAGCACTGTGATGAAAAAACAGAGGTCAGAGCAAAGGCCCTAAAATCAGAGCTGCTCTGTTCAGTTCAGAGCAGTTGGCATCTGTATTTACCACTCAAATGTGGGACCACTTTCCCCAGGGACAGCACATCACTGCATGGCCTCTTTATTTTATGTGTACATGGGTTTCTGTTTGCCTATGAAAGCAGAGTTTGCCACAGGATTTTACCAGGGACAATTCATTTGTCACCAAGGAATCTTTTACGTGTGTTGGGTTCTGCATGGGACCTTGTTTTATCATCCTATCTGAAAGACTAGCACCCAGACCACTGCTTCAGGTCTAGTAAGGAGGTGAGAAAAATCCCTATATGCTCTATGATTTGAACCTCAATTTCTCACATCCAGGCAGACGCTTTGACCACCATACCACCCATTTCATTAACTCTAATAGGTATCTCTGATTTTCAAAAAGGAGGCTTAGAGAAAAAGTACAGATAAGGAAAAATTACAGGTATAGTCCAAGAGGCACAGGGGAAAAAACATGAATGACATTTAAGAAAATACAACGGAAAACCAGAAAAACCAAACCCAGAAAAAAAGACAATTTCTTTTTGGAAAAATTACCCCCAGCAAACCTTTGGGGGCAAAAGATTACCATGGATTTTTCTGGTATGCCGAGAATTCGAAACTGAAACAGCAAAAAGAAACAAGTAAGCAAGCAAGAAAGCACACAAGCAAATCTATCCCTCCCTCTCAGAATGTGGCGTCACATCAACAGAATCACAAAAAAACAATAAAGCTGATACAGTAGGAAAAAACAAACAAGCGAGCAAGCGAACAAATTAACAGAGAAAGAATGGAACAGACCAACCAACCAACCAACCAACCAACTGTTGTCTCTTACCGCTGGGATTCAGCCCTCCAATGGCATAGATCACTCCTGGTATGTCGGTGCAGCAACGTGGTCGTGTTTTGAACGTCTGCATTAGGATACGCCTTTCCGGCATCAGCAAGTAGTCTCTCGCTTCGTCCAGTAAATCTCTGTAACAATCAGAGAAACTAACACACATACATATCATGTAGTGTAGAACTTTTGTACCTTGCTGAGTGTTGGTAAGTGTGTAAGTGAGTGTGTGTAAGTGAGTGGGTGTGTGAGTGAGTGAGTGGTGTGTGTGTGTGTGTGTGTGTGTGTGTGCTGCGTGCTGGTGCGTGGTGATGCGTGCGTGCGTGGTGTGTGTGTGTGTGTGTGTATGTGTGTGTGGTGTTGTGCTGTGTCTGTGTGTCTGTGTGTGTGTCTGTGTGTCTCGTGTGTGTCTGTAACTGACACAATATATTCATGTAGTGTAGAACTTTTGTATCTCAGGTGTGTGTGCTGTGCTGCGTGGTTGGTCTGTGCTGTGGTGGTGTCGTGTGTGTGTGTTACTAACACACATATATATCATGTAGTGTAAAACTGTTGTATCTCATTGAGTGTGGGTAAGTGTGTGTGTTGTTGGCGTGTGTGTGTGTGTGGTGTGTGGCGTGTGTGTGTGTGTGCGTGCATGCGTGCGTGCGGTGCGTGCGTGTGTGTTACTAACACATATATATCATGTTGTGTAGAACTTCTGTATCTCGTTGAGTATGGGTAGGTGTTGTGTGTTGTGTCTGTGGTCTGTGTGTTGTGTGTGTGTTGTGTGTGTGTGTGTGTTGTGTGTGTGTGTGTGTGTGTTTGTTGTTTGTTGTGTTTGCTTTGTTTGTTTTTTTGTGTGTGTGTGTGTGTGTGTGTGTGTGTGTGTGTGTGTGTGTGTGTGTGTGTGTGTGTGTGTGTGTGGTGTGTGTGTGTGTGTGTGTGTGTGTGTGTAGTGAGTGTGAGCATAAGTATGAGCGTGATGTGAGTGTATGTGTGTGTGTGCAACCAACACACATATTATATATCATGTAGTGTTGGACTTTTGTATCTCATTGAGCATGGTAGTTGTGAATGTGTGTGTGTGTCTGTGTGTGTGTGCACTCAAATGTACAATCTAAATGCTGGTGTGTGTGCATTTGAGAGAGAGATCATTTGTGTGTATGTACTCTGGCATCAGCAAGTAGTCTCTTGTCTTGTCTAGCAAATCTTTGTAATAATCAAAGGATCTAACACATGTATATATATATATGTACTCTGGCATCAGCAAGCAGTCACTTGTCTCATCTCATATCTCAAGAAGAGGCTACGCCTGGCAGGCACGAATAGCTTTCTCCTCTCGTTCAGTTTGCTCTTATGCTGGAATGAGTCTGTGTTTCGTCGTGAAAGTTGTGTGAAAGATTCATGATGGAGTGGACTACCTATTGGTGTTTGTTTTGTGCCATTCTACCTTTGGAGTTTCAAGCTATTTGGTTTTGTTTTTTGACCGGTTTTGCCAACATATATTCCTCGCTGAGTTTCACTCAGCGCCCGCCTGATAGCCACCACAGGCGTCCGAACGATCTGCTTTGTTCGCGCTTGTCCTACACGCGCGAACAGTTGCTGTCCATGCAGCCCCCATCAACCACACTGGATCCTTCTGTTCTCAACGCCATCAGAGAGGCAGGCATAGGATACCGTCTCCCCCGTGTTCGCACTCATCGAGCAGGTCGTCGTAAGCAGAGGAAGATCGGTGTGGTGTGTGGTGCAAGGCCTGCTACACCAGCTGACCAAGCAAGCACTGTTAGAGGCGTGAACTTTGACAACTTAATTCATGTGCCGATGACTTTCTCCCCTTTCACTCAACCCAGATCTGCGATCTCTTTGTGTCTGTTTAACGCCCAGTCTGTCGGGTCTAAACTGAAGCGGTCTGCAATTAATGAACACCTTGTGTCGAACGGACTAGATGTCGTGTGTTTAACGGAGACGTGGTTACGGGTCGTGGGTGACGAACCAAAATGTCGCGATCTTGCCCCAGCTGGTTATACTTCCACTTCTTTCCCCGCTTCACATCTACTTGTGGTGGTGGAACAGCATTTGTTGTTTCGGACAAACTGATGCCAAATTCTTCCTTCACCTCCAGTTTTCCCTTCAACCATACTACCTTTGAACTTTCTCAGTTAACTTTATCTCTTCCCCAGTCTCATCTTCAAGTTTTTTGTTTGTACCGTCCACCACCAAACAAAAAGAACAAATTGTCTGATGCGAAGTTTATTGAAGAGCTACCAGACTTTTTAGAATATGCTAACAGTTTGTCTGGCTCTCTGTTGATTGTTGGCGACTTTAATTTTCATTTTGATAAGCCTAGCGAGTTTTATACTGCCAAAGTGCTTGACATCATAAATATGTTTCATCTTACTCAGTCTGTTACTGAGCCAACACATGTCCGAGGCCATATTGTGGACTGGGTATTGCACAGAGAGCAGGACTGTCTTGTTAAGTCGGCTGTTGTCGATCAAACTCTTTGTTCGGACCACTACAGTGTGACATGTCACCTGAATGCTGCAAAGCCCCCCATCCCCCGTGTATACAGAGAGGTCCGCAAGCTGGCCTCCATTGACATGTCTGTTTTTAAAGAAGATATTTTAGCTGTCCTCCCCTCAGAGCCCACTGCTGACCAGCTGACCACCACCCTCCGCACAGCCCTCGACCGACATGCCCCATCGACTCAGCGCCTTGTCACCAGTCGTCCTCCGTCACCGTGGTTTAATGATGTAGGACCAGAACTTTTAGTAGCAAAGCGGGAGAGGAGAAGAGCTGAAAGACGCAGCCATGCTACAGGCTTAACTGTTGATAAGCAAATTTTTAAATCTGCTAGGAACCATGTCACTTTCATCGTTGACACTGCTAAGTCCACCTTTTATTCCGCGAAATTCCTTGCATGCACCACAGCCAAACAGCTATTTAATTTGAGTAATAATCTGCTTGGAAAAACAAACAGCACTCCTCTCCCCACAGTGTTTACGGTGCAAGAACTGCCTCAAAAATTTTTGGACTACTTCACTGGCAAGATAGCCCTTATCCGCGAAAACCTAGACTCATGTGTCATACCATCTTCACCCATTCCGGAACATGTGTACAATGGTCCCGACTTGCATTGTTTTCAGCCAGTGACAGAGGAGTTTGTGAGGAAAGTGTGTATAGTTCTAGCCCTAAATCATGTGAACTTGATCCTATTCCTTCCTCTCTGCTTTTTGAATGTCTTGATGTTCTGCTGCCACATATTACTTATGTCATGAACTCATCCTTGTCCTCAGGCATTTTCCCTGAAATTTTCAAATCTGCAGTTGTACGTCCACTCATCAAAAAGCCTTCCTTAGATCAAAATAGCTTGAAAAATTATCGCCCTCTCTCAAATTTGTCATTTTTGTCAAAACTGCTTGAAAGGATCGTGCTGTCGCAACTCTTGGCCCATCTAGAAAGAAATAGTTTACTTAATGCCCATCAGTCAGCTTATAGGCATGGTCATAGTTGTGAAACGGCCCTTGTCCGGATTGTAAATGATCTCCTTTCTGGACTGGATGATGATAAAATATCTGTTCTTGCTCTCTTAGACTTATCAGCTGCTTTTGATACTATCGACCACTCTATCCTCTTGAGCAGACTTGAAATTTCTTTTGGTATTCGTGGCACTGCACTTGCATGGATCGCTTCTTATCTGACTGACCGTACATTGAGAGTTTGTGTGAATGGTGTTTATTCTGACTTGTCACCCTTGAAGTACGGTGTACCGCAGGGTTCTGTGCTAGGCCCAGTCCTCTTTGTGCTGTATGCCTCTCCTGTGTCCGATGTCATCAATGGTCACGCCATGTTGCACGAAAGCTTTGCCGATGACACTCAACTTCATCAGTCAGCCTCCATTGCTGAAATTGACTCGTTGATGGTACGGACGCAGGAGTGCATTGCAGACCTAAAGACCTGGATGACTCTTAATAGGCTTCAACTAAATGACGACAAGACCAAGCTCATGTTAGTCTATCCGAAAAAACTTCAACACTCTGATCTTCCTGATTCTATGCTGATCAATGACATCCCTGTTCCTTTCTCTTCAGCAGTTCGAAGTCTCGGTGTGACCCTTGACCAGTCTCTTTGCTTCCAACAACATATCTCTAATGTCTGTAAGGCTGCCTATTTGGAACTGCGCAGGATTAGTTCAATTCGTCAGTACCTCTCCAGTGAGGCAACGAAAACACTTGTATGTGCTTTTGTTCTGTCTAGGATAGACTACTGTAATTCACTCCTGGCAGGGATTCCAAAATATTTGTTAGACCGACTCCAGCGAATCCAAAACAATGCTGCTAGGCTCGTCTGTAAAGCTTCTAGATCTGAACATATCACTCCTCTTCTTCGCTCTCTCCATTGGCTTCCTGTACCTGATCGTATATCGTACAAAGTATCTACTTTGACCTTTTCTGCTGTTTTGTGGTTCTGGCCCAGAATATCTTTCTGAACTACTCCCAGTGTATACTCCATCCCGCCAACTGCGTTCCTCTTCTGACACTCGACTTCTCACGATACCATCTGCAAGAACTAAGACTTATGGTGAAAGGTCCTTCTCTTTCCAAGGTCCCAAAATATGGAACAAACTCCCTGGCAGCCTTCGTCACTCTGACTCCCTCGTCTCTTTCAAATCTGGTCTAAAGTCACATCTCTTCTCGAAGAGCTCGGATACGACTTAACAGAAGACATGTCTGTGAGTCACTATCACATGTGCATAAGCGAGTGTGTGCATGCATGTCAGTGTGTATGTGGGGGGGAGGAGGGGGGATAAATGTAGCTGTGTGCACGTGCGTGTATATTGTGTGAGTGGAAAACTTGGACATTGCTTAGTCTGTTAGTGAGCGTACTTAGAATGTGTGTAAGTAAGTGGGAATGTATTTTATGTGCTTGTGTGTATAGGATGTTGACGTATGTGCGCATGTTAAACACGGTATTTTGTATCGGTTTGCTACCCTCTGTTGTCTAATGACTAGAGTGTTTGTGTCGATTTTGTAATGCAATACTATTTTGTATGTTATTGCTCATGTCATGTTTCTTTTTGTCTACAATGCCATGTCTATGTCCACGTAATGTGCTACAATTGTGTATAGATCTAGCATCGATTTGTGAAGCACCTTGAGCAGTTTGTCTGGATAGTGTGCTCAAAAAGTACCCATTATTATTATTATTATTATCCAGCAAATCTCTGTAACAATCCACGGACCTAACACACATATATATACATATGTACTCTGGCATCAACAAATAGTCTCTTACTTCGTCCAACAAATCTCTGTAACAACCAAAGGACCTAACACACAGATATATACTCTGGCATTAGCAAGTAGTCTCTTGCTTCATCCAGCAAATCTCTGTGACAATCAAAGGACTTAAAACACATATATGTTACTCTAGGGTGATGTTCAAAATCTAACAACAATACTAATGACAATGAAAATATTATTAATAACGATGATGATGACGATGATGACAATCAAAGGACATACAATACATACATGTTACTCTAGGGTGATGTTCAAAACCTAACAACAATACTAATGACAATGAAGGTATTATTGATAACAATGATGATGATGATGATGATGATAATCAAAGGACATACAATACATACATGTTACTCTAGGGTGATGTTCAAAACCTAACAACAATACTAATGACAATGAAGGTATTATTGATAACAATGATGATGATGATGATGATGATAATCAAAGGACATACAATACATACATGTTACTCTAGGGTGATGTTCAAAACCTAACAACAATACTAATGACAATGAAGGTATTATTGATAACAATGATGATGATGATGATGATGATAATCAAAGGACATACAATACATACATGTTACTCTAGGGTGATGTTCAAAACCTAACAACAATACTAATGACAATGAAGGTATTATTGATAACAATGATGATGATGATAATGATGATAATCCCTAAGCATATAAATTAATGCAAACCAACCTACTAGCAGAGGGAACAGATTTTTACACATATGACCGTTCTTTATCCCACCTTAAAAACAGTCATATCATGTCTTTGGAGAACTAAGAAAAGAATTGGAAAGAATTGCAGGTGAGTGCGCAGAAAGCAAAAATAAGAAAGTGTCTTGTGCGGAAAAGAGAACACGACAAGAAGCAGAAACCCCTAACTACCTAAAAATAAATTTAGCTCCTGTGGTTTCAAAACAGGAGGGGATCTTAATTCCTGCATTAACCATATCCCACTATGGGCATAATTATTATGATGATGATAAAAAGAACAACAAGAAGAAGACGATGAAGACAAAGAAGAAGAGGAAGAAGAAGAAGTAATTCTTGTACAGTATTACAGAGTTAAGAGTTATTCTCCAAGTCATTAAACATACAGCGCATTACACACTTTACAAGACACAGAATCAGTGTCACTGAGTGTAATGCATACAGATCAACTAATATATCTCACATAAATGGACACACACAGAATGCACACATTAACAAACATGCATAAATCAATATACTAACAATGTCTAACCATCACCTCAAATCCACTGGCATCATCAAGTTCAATGGTAGCAGCAGCACCAGACGTCATAACAGTTCTCCTCCATTTACTCTGGTCTTAACTTTCCTGTGCTATTTCATAGACCTTCAAACTGCTGGTGTTGATGATGATGTTCATATAGGAGGTGCGTGGTTTGTCCCTATTTCTTTTGGTCTCAACTTTTGCTTATAAAACTGTTGTCATTAGGTTTGTGTTGGTATAGCCGGTTGCATGGCTAATGTATTTGATCTTTCTTCTGTTGATTTCTACCAGTAACTGACATTGCACTGTGAGTTCTTTACAAACGCTTTTACTTCTTCTTTTCTCTGTCCATTTGACTCTAAGAATCCGCCTGTAGAACCGCATCTCTGCTCCTTCAATGTTATTTTCATTTGCTTTCCTGCATGTCCAGACTTCACAGCCACGTAGCATAACTGGCAAGATCAGACGTTTTAAAATTTATATTTTAAGGGCAGTTGGTATTCTTCTGTCTTTCCAAATGTTACTGAGTTGGATCGCTTTCTGTTTTGCTATTACTAGTCTTATTTTGCTATCTTTTGTACAAGAGTCACCATGAGCTTTAACTGAGAGTAAATAATTAAAATCACTGACATTTTCTAATGCAGTCCTGTTGATTTGAAAATCTCGATATGCTCGTTTGTCTTGTCCTTCAAGGTGCATAACTTCTGTCTTCATGGCATTTAGATTTAGACCTGCTTTCCTGCCTGCTACATCTACTCTGTACAGAATTCTTTTCATGCTAGCTGTTATTGTCTGACATCATCAGCATATCAAAGATCTGTGATGTTTCAACCGCCAATTTTTATTCCCATATCTTCCATGTCTGCTTCACTCACAATCTTGAGATTGCCTGTGCAAAACGTGCCCGCCGCAGAGCAGAGCGCCGCTGGCGCAAATCCAAACTCACTGTACACAGGCAACTTTTCCAAGCCTCTAAAACAAAAGTATCCACCCTCATTGCATCTGCAAAAACAAGCTATTTCCAAACCAAAATCCTGAATGCCTCTTCTTCAAAAGAACTCTTTACAACCATGAATCATCTCCTTGGCACACGAAAAGACTTACCTCTCCCAACAAAACATACAAATGAAGAACTCCCATCTGTATTCTCTAAGTATTTCACCACCAAAATACAAACTCTTCGTGACAGGCTTGACAGGACACCCTGTCAACCATGCCCACCTGACCCTTCCTTCTCTGGCACACCTCTCACTACTTTTACCCCAGTCTCACAAGAAGAAATTTTCAACACAATCAGATCCATGTCGTTCAAAACCTGCGAACTGGATCCTCTTCCAGGTTCTCTCTACTCCGATTGTCTCCCTACTCTCCTCCCATTCATCACTGACATCATCAACACTTCTTTTCAAACTGGAACTGTCCCAGATTCTTTCAAGTCTGCTATTGTTCACCCTCTCCTCAAGAAATACAATTTAGACCCAAATGAACTGAAAAATTACAGGCCTATCTCTAATCTCTCTTTCTTGTCAAAACTCCTTGAAAAAGTCGTCCTCAACCAGCTGAACTCTCACCTGTCTGCCAACAATCTCCTCAATCCTTTCCAGTCAGCCTACCGCCAGTGCCATAGCACTGAAACTGCCCTACTACACATTCTCAACAATCTCCTCCTTGCAACTGATACTGGCAAAGTCTCTCTCCTCACACTCCTTGATCTGTCTGCAGCTTTCGATACCATTGACCATGGTATTCTCCTTTCTAGACTTCATCATACTTTTGGCATCTCTGACATTGCTCTCTCCTTTTTCACTTCGTATTTATCAAACAGAAAACAAACTGTTCTCATCAATGGCACTTACTCTCAACCTGCATACCTGACCTGTGGTGTTCCACAAGGATCTGTCCTTGGCCCTGTTCTTTTCACTCTTTATACCTCCCCCCTGTCCACCATCATCAATTCCCACTCTATAAAACACCACTTCTATGCTGATGACACCCAACTTCAAGATAGTGACTCACCTGATAATATACAGCGCCTGTTGACTCGCACCACTGAGTGTTACTCGGACATTAAGAACTGGATGACACACAATAGACTTCAGCTTAATGACGACAAGACAGAAGCTATCCTCATTGGCACCCGTCAGAAACTTTCCCAGCTGCCTCCTCTTTCTCTCCCATTATGTAACACATCAGTCCCAATTTCTGATTCAGCTAAAAACCTTGGTGTCTGCATTGACTCTACCCTGTCCATGAACAACTTTGTTTCTCAAACTGCCAGATCTTGCTACTATCATCTCCATCGTATAAGCCTGATCAGGAAGTATCTCTCTGTCGAAACAACTGCAAAACTCGTTCTCTCCTTCATAATGTCTCGCATTGACTATTGCAATTCACTCCTGTCTGGTCTTCCTGCCTCCACCATTCACATCCTACAGCGCATTCAAAACAATGCTGTATGCCTTGTACTCAAAAAGAAAAAAGCTGACCACATATCTCCTCTCCTGGCACAACTTCACTGGCTCCCTGTATCAAAGCGCATACAGTACAAACTAGACACCATGTGCTACAAAAGCCTCAATAACGCAGCCCCCGATTACCTGTCAAGCCTACTTGAGATCTATCTTCCCTCACGTACCCTCCACTCTGCCTCCGATCCTCTGACTTTTCGCTTTCCACGCACTAAGCTCAATACCTATGGTCCACGAGCCTTCTCTGTTTCTGGTCCACTCTCCTGGAACAAACTTCCTCTCTCAGTCCGTCAGCAACCTACTTTTGCCTCCTTCAAGTCCGCTCTCAAAACTCACCTTTTCTCCTCTGCATAAAATCCTAACCTCACTCAACCCCCCTCTGCAGCCTGTCTCCGCTCGGAGGGGAATCACTTTGTTTTAATACATAATTGTATATGATGTGCTCTCTGTGGTTTTCCATTGGTTTTATTCTTGCTTTTATTGCTTTTATTCTTTTCTCCCCATTTGTGGCCATGCATGTGTGTGTGTGTGTGTGTGTGTGTGTGTGTGTGTGTGTGTGTGTGTGTGTGTGTGTGTGTGTGTGTGTGTGTGTGTGTGTGTGTGTGTGTGTGTGTGTGTGTGTGTGTGTGTGTGTGTGTGTGTGTGTGTGTGTGTGTGTGTGTGTGTGTGTGTGTGCGTGCGTGCGTGCGTGCGTGTGTGCGTGTGTGTCTTTTCGGCGCTTGGATTTGATTTTGTCGAGATTTGCGCTATATAAATATTGTAATTATTATGTATGCATGTGCGTACGTATGTATGTATGTATGTATGTATGTATGTATGTATGTATGTATGTATGTATACGCTTAGATTTATGTATGTATGTATGTATGCATGTATACGCTCAGCTTAGATTTATGTATGTAAGTATGTAAGCATGTATGTATACATGTATACGCTCATATGTATGTAGGTATGTATGCATGTATACGCTCAGCGCTTAGATTTGATTTTGTCAAGATTTTGCGCTATATAAATAAAATATATTATTATTATTATTATTAATCTGCTCTGTGTAGATGTTGAAGAGATGAGGTAAGAAGATGAAGCCCTGGCGGACTCCTTTCTTGATGCTAAAATATTCAATTTTGGCTGTTCCATTTAACTGTTGCTTTTTGGTCATTGTATAGAGCTGCAGGAGAGAAGATAAATGTTCCAGGTAGCCCATAATATTCTTCAAGGTATCAAAATGATGATGGTGTATGAGACTGTCAAACACTTTGCTGTAGTCGATGAAAGAAATGAAGGCCTCTTGCTTGCTGTTTCTAATGTTCTTGATCATGATTTATAAAATGAACAGCATGTCAGTAATTCCTCTGTTGACCCTATAACTTGCTTGATGTGGAAAAAATGGCAAAAAAGATGTGGAAAAGGATTCGCTGAGATCTACCAGTGGCATCTGTTCACTTGAGTTTCTGTGTCGGAAAAGGATTTGTATCATTGCAAAAAGAGTTTGGGGTTGTTTTTCCCTTTTAATAGACTTCGGCTGCCTGCAAGCTGCGGAGCACCCCATCTTTGTTTTGTGGTTGTTTTCTTGTCTTTATTATTCATGTGCAGGCTGGCTGGATCTTTTGGCAGAGCCTTGGACCAAAATCTGGTGCCTTGAGTTCAATCACACCCCACAACATCAAAGTTGGCTTGTTCACTGCCTGTCTTCATACTTGAATCTGATGGACACAAAGGGGTTAACAACCTTGCCAGTGCACAGAGTTTGTGCACCCCACAGTGGAACACACACAAAAATTGTCCAAATGTGGTAAGTAACTCTTGAACAAACGCCAAATTCACAATTTCTATCAACTTTCACTACCTAAGGAGAAAAGTGGCAGAAAGTTCAGACATTCGCCTGGCAATAACTAAACTCAAGGTTCCAGGGTTCGTTCTCCTTCGAGGCCTCAACTTTTCTCCTCAGTTTGACTGTAAAATCGAACTTAACATCTAGTCTTTCTGAAGGGAATGAAACAAACAAAAAAACACAAAAAAACAAGTTGGACCCATGTGCCTTCTGACCTGCACATGCTAAAGATCCCAGGGCAATTGAAAATCATGAAGACCAGAGCATTTGCCCAGCTGCCCTGGCATAAAACATTGGAAAGATAGACTGATTTCCCCCATTCTTCTCCTAGAAAACGAATTAAGCTTCTTGAATTTCTGAAGTCTTGATAACAAAAAGAAAATTTTTAAATAAAGGGTGGTGCTGCACTGCAAAGACGCGCTCTCAAAGGGGAGAGCAGCCCAAGTTTCACATGATAAATCCACTGTAACAAAAGAAATGAATATGAATACGAATATGAATCGTTAACAGAAAAAAGTAATAAAAACAGAACCAAAAACTTGAATTATCCACAGATACATTTTCCAAGGGCAATGAAAAGACTATAGCATCACATCAGAAACAGAATCAACCAAATATATGAACAATAGAGTATCCACCTGCATTGCAAACAGTTCTTGATGAGGTTCTCTGAGGCCACACGGTCACTCAGGTAAGGTGGGGTCAGTAGAGGTAGCCGAACCTGAACCATCAGTTCTGCAATGTGTGCCTTTCTCTCCTCCTGCTTGTGCTTGACCCATTCAAACACTGCTTCAAACACCTAAAACAAAAAACAAGCATGGATACAAACATATGAAGATACACTAAAATGCATCACACACATGCACTACTGCTTTAAAAACACCTTGAAGAAACAACAAGCATGTATATAAACATATGAAGATAAACTAAAATACACCACAAACATGCACTGCTGCTTCAAACAACTAAAACAAACAAGCATGAATGTAAATATATGAAGATACACTAAAATGCACCACACACATCACCTTAAATGAACAACAAGCATCAATGTAAACATAATTTGTTATTATGAAGATACACTAAAATGCATCACACACATCACCTTAAATGAACAACAAGCATCAATGTAAACATAATTTGTTATTATGAAGATACACTAAAATGCACCACACACATCACCTTAAATGAACAACAAGCATGAATGTAAACATAATTTGTTATTATGAAGATACACTAAAATGCATCACACACATCACCTTAAATGAACAACAAGCATCAATGTAAACATAATTTGTTATTATGAAGATACACTAAAATGCACCACACACATCACCTTAAATGAACAACAAGCATCAATGTAAACATAATTTGTTATTATGAAGATACACTAAAATGCATCACACACATCACCTTAAATGAACAACAAGCATCAATGTAAACATAATTTGTTATTATGAAGATACACTAAAATGCATCACACACATCACCTTAAATGAACAACAAGCATCAATGTAAACATAATTTGTTATTATGAAGATACACTAAAATGCACCACACACATCACCTTAAATGAACAACAAGCATGAATGTAAACATAATTTGTTATTATGAAGATACACTAAAATGCACCACACACATCACCTTAAATGAACAACAAGCATCAATGTAAACATAATTTGTTATTATGAAGATACACTAAAATACATCACACACATCACCTTAAATGAACAACAAGTATCAATGTAAACATAATTTGTTATTATGAAGATACACTAAAATACATCACACACATCACCTTAAATGAACAACAAGTATCAATGTAAACATAATTTGTTATTATGAAGATACACTAAAATACATCACACACATGCACTACTACTTCAAACACCTAAAACAAAAATCATGCATGAATGTAAACATATGAAGACACACTCAAATGCATGACACACATACACACAAATGTCCATACGCACTAGCGTATGAATGGCACAGAGCAGCTTGTTAACCCTTCAACTCCTGCACCCTATCCACCAACATCTTGTATTGTCAACCAAGCTAGTAAAGCAAAAACTGAACTCTTTGACTCCCTCACCCTTCCTGCAGGAAGCTGGTGGATGGGGTAAGGGAATCAAAGGGTTGAATTTTTGCAGTTGGTAGCTAGGGTGCAGGAGTTAAAGGGTTTACCAACAGGAGAGGAACCAGAGGAAGCAGACACAAGGCTGCAGGATCTCCTCCCATGCAGTACTTGTGGAAGAACATGCCTCCATGATTGGTTTGGTATCCCACATGAAGATCTATACCACATGATGGGGACCTAAATGTCAACTCATCTGTCATATTGATGGGAGAGTCCTGATATCACACACACACACACCACGAGACTCCAAGCCAAAATTAAAGTGCTCAGAGCTGTCCTGTGGGAATCTGTCTCTGCAAATGACTGCACACTGGCTGCCCATTCGCAGGAGAAATCCGGTTCATCACTGACCTACTTGCTACGGCCTGCAAGAACTTCAGCCTCACTATTAGTCTCAAAAAGAAATAAGCTGTTTCAAGCAGCAGCATCTCAGGCTTCTGGTGCTTGACCATCTGCGAATGTCAACAACCAGAGAACAAGAGAGAAGACAAATTCTACTTCTTCGGCAGTATGATAAGCAGAAATGGATCCCTTGATGCTGAGGTGGTGCAGGTTAGCTCTGCCTTTGGAGGGGTGGCCAAGAGGTCATGACAAGACCATGCATCAGACTCATCACAAAAATTGCTGATTGTGTACGGAGCAGTAAGTCCTGAGCACCCTGATTACTGCTGTGAGACCTAGACCACTTTCCAATGGCACACCGAACAACCCGAACGGTTCCACAAAAAGATGTCTGCGCAAGACCTGCAAAATCATGTGGCAAGACAAGAGTGTTCAATCTTCAAGTTCTGAAGATGTGCAGCTTGCCAGGTACAGAATCTGAACTCATCAAATGCCAGCTTCGTTTAACAGGACATGCTGTCCATAAGGAAAACAATCACATCCCAAAGATGCTTCTGTATGGAGAGCTGAAGCAAGATACCATGACTGGGAAGATCATTAAAAGCAATAAAAGAATACCCTGAAGGCCAACACCTCATCAACTGTGGCATCAAAACCACTTACTGGGAGGACACTGTCTGCAACAGAGTCAGCTGGTGACAGCAGGTTACAATCACATTTGAATAGCACAGAATAGCACAGAACAGCACAGTACAGGTGCCATTCAACAGAAGAAGGACCATCAGAAGCAGAACCCAATGCCATATGACCCTTTCCCATGCAACACCTGAAGACATCAAAAGAGGGGGGGGGGGGGAGGGGAGAAGGGATCTATGAAACACTAAGCTGACACCACCAGAATGATGGAAACATTACGATGGACAGTGAATGGGACAGTTTTTAATGTTGCAGGCGGTAGTTGAACTTCAGATATCAGATCTTGAGTCCACATGAAGACCTATACCAGGTGATATATATATATATATATATATATATTATATATATATATATATACGTGTGTGTGTGTGTGTGTGTGTGTGTGTGCGTGTGTGTGTGTGTGTGTGTGCGTGCGTGTGCGTGCATGTGGCGTGCGTGCGTGCGCGTGTGTGTGCGTGTGTGTGTGTGGCGTGTGCGTGTGTGTGTGCGTCCATGTCTGTGTGGTGTGCATGTCTGTGTGTGTATGTATGTGTACGTGTATGTTGGGGGTGTGTGTGTGTGTGAGTGTGTGTGTGTGAATGCGTATGGGTGTATACACCTGCATGTATGTGCACACGTACATGTGTGTGTTATCAGAAACCTTTGATGATGGCAATGATGATGAACACCATCATAACAATGACTATTATCATGATAACATATTACAGTGACCATCATCATCACTGTAACAGTTGACTCAGGGATAGGCAATAAGAAGGTCAATTTCAAAATCTGTGGTGTGAAGTTAAATCAAGAGGGATTCATTGCACTTGGACAATTCCATATGCGCTAAACCCAAGTCTACCAGCAATTATCTGGCAGACTCTCTGAGCAGTGCAAAACCCTTTGCACTAGCAAGGTCTTGAAATAAAGAGAGGGGGGGGGAGAAAGGATCTATGTAACACAAAGCTGACACCATCAGAAGGATGGAAACATTAACTCTTTGACTCCCTCACCCTATCCACTGGCATCCCACAACGTCATCAAAGACAGCAAAGCAAAAACTTGGCCCTTTGATTCCCTCACCCTATCCACTAGCTTCCTACAGGAAGCTCGTGGATAGATTGAGAGAGTTATATGGTTAAGTTTTTGCAGCCGGTGGATAGGGTGCAGGAGTCAAAGGGTTAAGGTGGACAGTGAATGGGACAGTTTTTAAGGTTGCTGCTGGAACTGAACTCCAGATATCAGATCTTGAACCCACAGCTCTATCAAAAGAACCAATCAGCCCGCTTATCAAATTAAAAAACAAGATAGAAACATCAAATCATTCTACATGTCTACATGGTGATAAATGTGGTCATTTTTCCCAGTTCCTGATGGTCACAGTGAGAGTTTGGTGGCCAAAGAAGTTGTAGTTGGCCAGGTCTTGTGTCACTCTACTTGGTAGAGGTGACATCGCTGCAATAAATGTTCAGCTGTACGGTCCTCTTAACCACAAGGGCAGGTTAGTCATGGCATTAATATTTGAACTTGTGGTTCATATGGGTGCTGAAAAGGTTGTGGCCAGTGAGAAGCCTCATCAGGATCATTTGCTGCTCTCTAGACAGGAGGTGATGGTCGTCCCTTTCCGTGCATGGCTTAAGGAGTGATCTGACGGTGCTCCTGTTTTTGCTGTAGCTGACTCTGAAGCAAGTTTCATAGGTGTAGCAAAGTAAGACAAAGCTAGCTAAAACGAGCCAATCTAGCGAGAGGGTTTCATACAGTCCTCCTAGCATGAGCCAAGCTAGCAGTTATGTCAGTGAAGTGTAACTAGCATAGACTAGAGGTGTTAGCTTGCAATTTTATGACAGAGACTACATGTGCATCAGGACTCACATCCTTGTCCTCTGTTGCTGTCGTAATTACATTTGCCCCCAAAAGTGGTTATGATGACTGTCAGTACTGAAGAGACATCAGGCAAAGGGTCATCAGCAATTTTACTTAGAATAAGCAAATTCACGTGTTTTTTCATGTGTTCTGCCATCTTGGATTCGCTAGGTTTGCTAGATTTGCTACAAGTTTTGAACACATGCTCACCCCTAGATTAGCTAGCCATTAGCATCTAGCTTTAGCTTGATTTGCTATGCCTAAAAAACTTGTCTCAGTTGTCTGGTCTGTCTTCCAAGGTGCCCGTTTTCACTACCTCATCAACCTTCTTAAACAAGTATGAGTACCCATGTTCAAGCAAACAGGAACCAGAAAAAACATGAAAAAAGAATAAGAACGCATGTTTAATACAACCAGACAAGACAAGTGCAGATTTTTGGCCAACTGGCCTTTGTCAAGCATAAGATCACAAACAAACAGACAACAGATACAAAAATTAGGAGAAAAAGACTGAAACTTCCCTGCTGCTCTGTCCAGTGTGAGAAAAGGACTAAACTCTGGGCCTTCATACATATCTCTTTTGGGCAGTCCGTCCTGCCACCAGCTTGTATAGCTAAGTGAGTTTAGTCCTTTTCTCACACTGGACAAAGCAGCAGGGAAGTTTCAGTATTTTTCTCCTAACTTTTGTATCTGGTGTTTGTTTGTTTGTGATCTTACGCTTGACAAAGGCCAGTTGGCCGAAAATTTGTGCCTGTCTTGTCTGGTTGTATTAAAATATGTGCTCTTATTCTTTTTCCGTGTTTTTTCCTGAATCATCAACTTCTTGTTTCCCAGTATCTACAGTGCATGGGGATCCACTGGTAAGACTACTCTCCCTTGGTTATATCAAATGACATTGTGGATCTACATGAACAAGAGAACCGACTGTAAAAGAGAGGGGTGGAGGTGGAAATAAATAAATTCTACATACATAAGATATGCATGCTTGCAGAACATATGTTCAAATGCTTGCATAATACGTCCGAACAGGCAAGCCTCTCCCAATGTACAACAACTACAGCAATGAATGCACTGTCACAATCCAGACACATATTCCATCTGTGTTACTTGTCACTGCTCCCAATCTCACAATGAACGGAGCTAATAATAATGAGGCCATTAACATATCACTGGACAGCTCTCTATAAAATCTGTCTTCTTTTTTTTTAATCTTAGAAAGAATGGGATCAAGGCGTCCTATGTGAGTCTGTGTGTGCCTTTAAACTTGGTGATGGTTTTGTGTGTGTGTGTGTGTGTGTGTGTGTGTGTGTGTGTGTTGTGTGTGTGTGTGTGTGTGTGTGTGTGTGTGTGTGTGTGTGTGTGTGTGTGTGTGTGTGTGTGTTGCCGTGCGTGTGTGTTTGTACATGTGTGTGTGTGTGTGTGTGTGTGTGTGTGGTGTGTGTGTGTGTGTGTGTGTGTGTGTGTGTGTGTGTGTGTGTGTGTGTGTGTACATTATATCTATATATATATATAGATATATATAGATAGATAGATATAGATACATATATAGATATATATAGATATATATATATATATAGATATACGTATGCATTATGTATATATATACATATATATCTGTGTGTACGTATTTGTGTAAGTGGTGTGTGTGAGTGTGAGTGTGTGTGTGTGTGTGTGTGTGTGTGTGTGTGCGTGCGTGCGTGGTGCGTGCGTGCGTGCGTGCATGCGTTGTGTGTGTGTGTGTGTGTGTGCTGTGTGTGTGTGTGTGTGTGTATGTGTGTGTGTGTGTGTGTGTGTGTGTGTGTGTGTGTGTGTGTGTGTGTGTGTGTGTGTGTGTGTGTGTGTGTGTGTGTGTGTGTGTGTGTGTGTGTGTGTGTGTGTGTGTAAGCTTGCTTGTGTTTATGCATGCATGCGTCCATGTGGTGTGGGGACCGTTACAGGAAAATGTATTGTATGTTCAGAACTGATGGAAAATATTAAAAAAAAAATTTTTTTTAAATGAACGTGGTCATGTCCCAGCAAAATAAACGTATCGTCAAAACAAAAGGGGAAGAAATTTTTAAAAATATAAAAAAAAAGACACTGTAATGCAGCACATAAAACAACCAAAAAAAAATATGATGGGTAAAAAAACAAAAACTACAAATAATTTTTGCATCATTCCTTTCAACGTTCATCAAAGTCAATAGAAGTCCACCTAAATGACACACAGAAAAGACAGATGTCTTTCCCATCACTGATTTCCCTAATCCAACCGCTCCTTAACCGTTAAAAAAAAAAATCAAACAAACAAAAGCTCTACAGCCACATGAAAACTGCTTTGAGCTTGCGCAAAAATGAGTAAGGCAGCTTGAGGAGCTATAAACATCAATGCAGCAATAAACATCAATCAGAACTGATCGCCAATGGAATAAAAGAGATTACATTCTTGCTGATCAATCAGGCTTGCGGTAATAAAATATATCTGAGAAACCACGATCCTCTCCCTTGCCATGCAACATGTGATGTGGTTTTGATGTCTTCTGGGGGGGATTTCTTTCCTTGTTTTCTTTTTTCTTTCTTTTTTTCAGTGTCAAGCGACATGTCAAGTATTGTAAGTCGTGACAATGTGCGCTACCAACTGTCACCGTTGACACCTGGCTTTTCTTCTCGCGAAATTAAGAGTTTTTCTGACATGTCCTGTAGACAGAAATCCACCTTTATGGTCTGACACCATGAGGATTTCTTTATGGGATGTGCATGAAACAGGGACAGATGGGGAGGTAAAAACTAACGGGGAAAGGCAAAACTAAATAAAAAAAATTGATGGTACTGGTAGCTTGTCAAAGCTTTTCATAAATGAGCAAAGACTGAAGCTGAACTAGCTGTTTCCTTCTAGAGCATAATGTTACCATGTCATGTGTTAGAATTATTCTCAGAAGTGTCTTATTTAACCCTTACAGAACACTACTGCCTCAACTCAGGCAGTAGCACTCATGGCCTGAGGCTGCCAGGAAAAACTGGTTACAAAACAGGCAGTGGGACAAAAAACACCACTGTCATTTTAGTTGTAGGCAGACTGGCCTAAAACTTGGCATGATGATCGGAGACTGGTAAGTTTAGTGTAATCAAACTTTATCTTGTTATAGCAACCAGGTGGCAGCCATTTTGGAAATGAGCAAAATTTTGTACACACAATTTTGAAAACAAACAAGTTTGTACCGCTCTGACAATGAATAAGATGGAAATAAACAACAAAATTATGTAAATGTGGTTAACACACACACACACACACACACACACACACACACACACACACACACACACACACACACACACACACACACCACACACACACACACACACACACGACACCATTTAACCAATTATTACTAGTACTCATTTAAAGCCTGAACACCTATAGCTCAATTTTTCGACAGATTCAACACTAAAATTCAAACAGACTGACAAATGTAAATCAAATGAAGGAGGGAAGACTGATGAAGGGAAGATACTCATAAAACATGGTATGGACTGAAAAAACATAAACACAGAGGGAGTTCATGTTAAGATTATACTAGAAGTCGTTCCTGAGCAATGGTTTGCTGGAACGAGTTATTTTGAAATTCAACTGAAACAATTCAACATACAGAAGAAAACCTTCTATGTGTGTACAGATGCACGATTATGTTTACATTACAAAATGTGATATGGTGCCATTACTCTTATCTCTGATCAACACCATCACTCTTACCTTATCTCTGACCAGCACCATCACTCTGATCTTATCTCTGACCAACACCATTACTCTGATCTCTGACCAACACCATCATTCTTATCTCTGACCAACATCATCACTCTTATCTCTGACCAACACCATCACTCTGATCTTATCTCTGACCAACACCATCACTCTGATCTTATCTCTGACCAACACCATCACTCTGATCTTATCTCTGACCAACACCATCACTCTGATCTTATCTCTGACCAACACCATCACTCTGATCTTATCTCTGACCAACACCATCACTCTTATCTCTGACCAACACCATCACTCTGGTCTGATCTCTGACAACACCATCACTCTGATCTTATCTCTGACCAACACCATCACTCTCTTATCTCTGACCAACACCATCACTCTGGTCTCTGACAACACCATCACTCTGATCTGTGACCAACACCATCACTCTTATCTCTGACCAACACCATCACTCTTATCTGTGACCAACATCATCACTCTTATCTGTGACCAACACCATCACTCTTTCTGTGACCAACACCATCACTCTTATATGTGATCAACACCATCACTCTTATGTCTGACCAACACCATCACTCTTATCTGTGATCAACACCATCACTCTTATGTCTGACCAACACCATCACTCTTATATGTGACCAACACCATCACTCTTATCTGTGACAATACCATCTCTTATCTGTGACCAACACCATCACTCTTATCTGTGACCAACACCATCACTCTTATGTCTGACCAACACCATCACTCTTATCTGTGACCAACACCATCACTCTCTTATCTCTGACCAACACCATCACTCTGATCTCTGACCAACACCATCACTCTTATCTCTGACCAACACCATCACTCTTATCTCTGACCAACACCATCACTCTTATGTCTGACCAACACCATCACTCTTATCTGTGACCAACACCATCATTCTTATGTCTGACCAACCCATCACTCTTATGTTGACCAACACCATCAATCTGATCTTATCTCTGACCAGCACCATTGATCTTATCTCTGACCAACATTCTTATCTCATCTCTGACCAACACCATCACTCTTATCTCTGACCAACACCATCAATCTTATCTCTGACCAACACCATCACTCTGATCTCTGACCAACACCATCACTCTGATCTCTGACCAACACCATCACTCTTATCTCTGACCAACACCATCAATCTGATCTTATCTCTGACCAGCACCATCACTCTTATCTCTGACCAACACCATCACTCTGATCTTATCTCTGACCAACACCATCACTCTGATCTTATCTCTGACCAACACCATCACTCTGATCTTATCTCTGACCAACACCATCACTCTGATCTTATCTCTGACCAGCACCATCACTCTGATCTTATCTCTGACAGCACCATCACTCTTATCTCTGACCAACACCATCACTCTGATCTTATCTCTGACTAACACCATCACTCTGATCTTATCTCTGACCAACACCATCACTCTGATCTTATCTCTGACCAACACCATCACTCTGATCTTATCTCTGACCAGCACCATCACTTTGATCTTATCTCTGACCAACACCATCACTCTGATCTTATCTCTGACCAGCACCATCACTTTGATCTTATCTCTGACCAACACCATCACTCTGATCTTATCTCTGACCAACACCATCACTCTGATCTTATCTCTGACCAACACCATCAATCTGATCTTATCTCTGACCAACACCATCAATCTGATCTTATCTCCGACCAACACCATCACTCTGATCTTATCTCTGACCAACACCATCACTCTGATCTTATCTCTGACCAGCACCATCACTCTGATCTTATCTCTGACCAACACCATCACTCTGATCTTATCTCTGACCAACACCATCAATCTGATCTTATCTCTGACCAACACCATCACTCTGATCTTATCTCCGACCAACACCATCACTCTGGTCTTATCTCTGACCAACACCATCACTCTGATCTTATCTCTGACCAACACCATCAATCTGATCTTATCTCTGACCAACACCATCACTCTGATCTTATCTCTGACCAGCACCATCACTGTGATCTTATCTCTCTGACCAACACCATCACTCTTATCTCTGACTAACACCATCACTCTGATCTTATCTCTGACCAACACCATCAATCTGATCTTATCTCTGACCAGCACATCACTCTTATCTCTGACCAACACCATCACTCTGATCTTATCTCTGACCAACACCATCACTCTGATCTTATCTCTGACCAACACCATCAATCTGATCTTATCTCTGACCAACACCATCACTCTGATCTTATCTCTGACCAACACCATCACTCTTATCTCTGACCAACACCATCACTCTTATCTCTGACCAACACCATCACTCTTATCTCTGACCAACACCATCACTCTTATCTCTGACCAACACCATCACTCTTATCTCTGACCAACACCATCACTCTTATCTCTGACCAACACCATCACTCTTATGTCTGACCAACACCATCACTCTTATGTCTGGCCAACACCATCACTCTTATGTCTGACCAACACCATCAATCTGATCTTATCTCTGACCAGCACCATTGATCTTATCTCTGACCAACATTCTTATCTCATCTCTGACCAACACCATCACTCTTATCTCTGACCAACACCATCAATCTTATCTCTGACCAACACCATCACTCTTATCTCTGACCAACACCATCACTCTGATCTCTGACCAACACCATCACTCTTATCTCTGACCAACACCATCAATCTGATCTTATCTCTTCTGACCAGCACCATCACTCTTATCTCTGACAACACCATCAATCTGATCTTATCTCTTCTGACCAGCACCATCACTCTTATCTCTGACCAACACCATCACACTGATCTTATCTCTGACCAACACCATCACTCTTATCTCTGACCAACACCATCACACTGATCTTATCTCTGACCAACACCATCACTCTTATCTCTGACTTCAGGCAACTTGAACAGGTCTATTTTACATGCATCATCCCTTGCCTATTATAATCAGTTACAAACTTACATACAGCAATGGTCAAACAACAAGTCTGGACACTTAAGATCATTATATCTTACTTATAATCAGTCACATACAGCAATGGTCAAACGATAGGTCTGAACACTTAAGATCATCACTTTTATAATCAGTCACCCACAGCAATCGTCACACAACAGGTGTGAACACTAAAGATCATCTCTGACTTATAATCATTAAGACCATCATTCCTTACTTACTAACAATCAGTCACATACAGCAATGGTCAAACAAAGGTCTGAATACTTAAGATCATAATCCCTTATTATAATCATTAAGATCATCATCCCTTACTTATAATCATTAAGATCATCATCCCTTACTTATAATCAGACACATACAGCAATGGCCCAGCAAAATGTCTGAACACTAAATGAAAAGAATCCAACATGGCAGGCAACACTAGTGTTTCTGATGACAGTCATCATCTCTCTTTACAATTCCTCTGTGAAAATGATAGGATCTGTACTTTTACAGTTCATTTTGGGTCTTGCAAAAAGAAAAAAAAAGTTTTGTCGCTAGTTTCATAAGAAAGGGAGGCACAGCAGAAACACACACACACACACACACATATACAAACACACAAACACACACACACACACACACACACAAACACACACAAGCATGTACACACACACAAACACACACAAGCATGTACACACACACATAACTACACACATGCATGCACACACACACACACACACACACACACACACATGTACACACACACATCACATGCACACACAGACACACACACAGACACACACACATACACACACACAAACACACACAAGCATACACACACACATAACTACACGCACGTACACACACACACACACACACACACACACACACACACAACACACACACACACACACACACACACAAACAAACACACACACACACACACACACACACACACAAACACGCACACACACAAACACACACACACCACATACACACAGATACATGCAAACACATACGCACACACATACACACACACACACACACACACACACACACATGCATGCATGCACACACGCACGCACGCACATAACTCACACATACACATACAAACACATGCATGTCATATGTATGTTTTATGACAGATTTCTATGTTTTAAGCAGCTGCAAGAATGATAGTACATCTGGTGCAAGTCCAGTTTTACCATAGATTTCTGTCTGTGTTTTAAGTGACTGTGAGAATGATGTACATATGGTGAGACATGACCATTTTAGACAAATATTTGTCTAAAATCACTTTAGTGAATAGACACCACACATGCATGCACACACACATTCACATACACACACTCATAAATATACAAGTACAAAGGCACACACACACACACATACACATATACAGATATAAGATTGAACAAGTAATCACATCTCCATCTGCCCAGGTTTTCAGGTGTATGACTGATAAAACGATGTAACAGTTTGTGTGCCAAAGTGATAAAACTGCTGTCGCTATCAGTCAATCTGAAACTGAGGGTAATCATGTAAGCCATGTGTAAACTGTAAACCCTTTGACTACCGCACCCTATCCACCAACTTCAAAAACTTAACCCTTTGATTCCCTCACCCTATCCACCAATTTTAGAAAACTGGTGGATAAGGTGGAGGAATCAAAGGGTTAATTTCTTGCTTTGTTAGCATGGTTGACAATGAAGGATGATGGTGGACAAGTTGCTGGAGTCAAAAGGGTTAATGGGCCAGTGAATCTTCATGGGGGAGGAATGGTGGAAGTAAAATGTGTACACTTTCAACAACCTATCTGAAGTGTGGAAATTTATGACTACAAAATCAAACATAACAAGCTTCCTTGATAAGAAAATGCTCTGAGCATCAACCCTTGACTGTAACTCATGATAACAACAGGTCAGTAGGTACGCCCATTACTGACGCAAATTTCCCAGGTTAACCCTTTTCACTCCCTCATAATCCACCAGGGTGTGGGAGAGAAAGGTTTTACTTTTTGCTTTCATAGCTGAAAATGCCTGAAGCTGGTAGATAGAGTAAGGAAGTCAAAGCGTTAAAGTGAAAGGAAACTACACAAAGCCAGACCTATAACCTTTGATCACAGGGGAGTGAAACGGTCAGAGACCTCACTACTTTTGGGTCAGACTTTTGAAGGCAGATCCCATTCCTCTTATTTGGTGCTTTGTCTCACTGTTTATAGTTTGTTTTATGATGGATTTTTGTCTGTGTTTTAAGTGGCTGAGAGAATGATGTACATGTGGAGCAAGTCCAGTTTTATGTGTGTGTGTGTGTGTGTGTGTGTGTGTGTGTGTGTGTGTGTGTGTGTGTGTGTGTGTGTGTGTGTGTGTGTGTGTGTGTGTGTGTGTGTATCTGTGTCCACGTCTGCAAGTGAGTGTGTGTATATGTGTGTATGCTTGCTTGCATGTGCGTGATGTGTGCATGCATGCATAATCAAACACTTTTTACCTCTTCCTCAGTGCACACATTAAGTTCATCACGAGAAATGATGTTCAGGATGTCTTCCTTCGCCAGGCAGAGAAAGTCATCTGTGGCGGCTACCTGTTTGAAGTTGCACTCGATGAACTTGTTGGTAGCTTCCACTAAATTAGTGCACATGTACTGGTCAGCAAATGTCCTCACTGACAGGCAGTTGGATATATGTAATCTGAAATCAAATATTATTACCCAGTGTCAATCTTCTTGTACCTGTTTTTATTCTTTAAAGCCCAGCCAACTGCGCAGAGCCATATCAGGGCTATAACTATTTCAAAATGTTCATACCTCAGTGGAGAAAAAAATTATACATGTAAAAGAAAATTAAGCACACATATCAATGTATTCAAGCATAAAATCTAAGGACATGCCTCTGCACTGACCACTCCATCCAATTTATCACCACAGGGTTTAAAAATTAAACATGAATACAAATATCATCACCACAAACAAGGAAAATAAAATGTATATATAAAACAAACAGGCCTAAATTACACATCACATTTTCTTAGAACCAAAAATGCATTTAATACATGTGCCCATTTATCAATAGTAAGAGAAATTATAGAACACATACAGGTGAACAGACTAGCAAGACAGAAAATGATAGGAAGAAATGACAGAAAGCAAAACTGCAGGGTGGAAACAAAGTTCTAAAGTGACAGGAAAGAGGAAATCTCCAGCACAGAATCATCCTGGCACAGAGGGACAGCACCTACCTAACAGTCTGGCTGCACAGGTTCGTATCTGGTTTGATAAACAAGAAGTTCTTGTATGCAGCCTCCAGCATACCCAGTTGTGAGTGGATACCTACCTAACTTTGTTCAAGATTAGGTAAGGTAAAGCAGAAAGAAAGAAGATATGGACACTGCCCTCATAAAGCTGCCCATGAAAAAAAGTTGAAAAGCCTACCACCTCACTCTCTATGACTTCTTGGTTATGGGACAATATTTAACTGCTTTTTAACTCGAGGAATCCTTCAACTAAAAATAATACAATAACAATTATCACACTATCACACACACCACTGCACAGCTGCAGTAATACTCCTGAATGTTCAAGAACTATGAACAGAGTATTGCAAACATTATAAAATGACCATTCAGACATGCACAAAAAAACCCCAAAACTTTGTTAATAATACTTAATAGTAATAATAAAAATGAAAATAATAATAATAATGATAATAATAATAATAGTAGTAATAATCATAATAATATGTACAAGGCACCAAATCTTGAATCAAGAATCAAACTAAGGCACACACTCTCATTCACCAAAGTGATCACCAACAACAACCAAATCTCCAGGGCACAAAGCACACAGAAACTGGGTGAGGGAAGACAATAGGAGATCAGAGCGTGTGACTCCTGACCTACGCCGTCATCCTCCCTCTATCTAACACACACACACACACACACACACACACACACACACACACACACACACACACACACACACACACACACAAGAGGATGCTGAGTTATGGTACACACAAGTCTGTTTGAAAAGTAACCCTTGACCCAAGTTGTCATCTTCTCTATCACACATACACTTCCTTTTTTACCAAGACTTCAGAAAGGCAAGAAAAGTTGCAGCATGCCTCAAAGCTTATATTAGTATATTATAAACTGACCATCAAGATCAACACCACAACAATCATCCCCCAAACAAGATGACATACAAAAAAAATTCAAACAAACAAAAGCATCTGAAGCACACAAACATACCTGTCCTTGAAGAAGTTGCAGCATGCCTCACGCACAGAGCGGAGGTTAAGAAAGCTGGCGGCGATGAGTAATGACTGGGCATTGTATCGGTCGATGGTCACAGAGCCTGTGTAGGCAAAGTTTACCATGGCTTCTAGCGCGCTGAAAAACAAATAGAAATATCTTAAACAGCCATCCTCCTCAATCCTCAATGAATAAAGATTTGTATTTATGCTTTGTTAATTATAGCAAGGCTTTTGATCGGGTAAAACGAAGAATTGATCAACCAACTGGAGAGACTCAATGTTGATGGAAAAGATCTACGAATAATCAGAAATATGTACTGGGAACAAACAGCTGCAATGAGAATACAAAACGATATAAGCTCATTCCAAAACATCAAAAGAGGAGTCAGCCAGGGTTGTGTTTTGTCACCAGATCTGTTTTCACTTTACAGCGAAAACATCATGAGAAACCTAGAAAAAGACCCCTGGATTAAAGGTTGGAGGAAAAATGATAAACAACATTCGATATGCAGATGACACCGTGCTAATTGCAGAAAATGAAAGGGACCTACAAAACCTTGTGAATATACTAGAAATAGAAAGCAAAGGTAAGGGGTTGGAATTGAACAGCAGGAAGACTAAGTCATGGTGATCAGTAAAAAACATGAAATCCCCTCATGCAAAATAACAGCAAACAGCACGACCTTGAGACAGGTTGATAAGTTTAAATACCTGGGAACGATCATTTCATCAGATGACAGATGCACATCAGAAATAGCCAGCAGAATCGGCCAAGCCAAAACAGCATTCAAGAAGATGAAAAGCGTTCTTACCAACAAATGCCTATCAATTAACATCAGGAAGAGAGTTCTTGAATGGAATGTTATATAGAACCAATACTGTTGTACTGTTGTGAGGCGTGGACAGTCAACAAACGAAAACCAGAACAAGACTGAGGCAGCCGAGATGTGGTTTCTCAGAAGAATGTTGAGAGTTCCATGGACAGCAAAGAAAACAAACGAGACAGTCTTGATGGAGGCAGACACAGGTAGATCATTCATAAGGAAGATTAGGAAAAGACAGGCAACATTTATAGGCCATTTTATGAGGAAAGGGGAATTGGAGCACCTGGTCACAACGGGAAAGCTGGAGGGAAAGAGAGCACCAGGTAGACCCAGGGAGAAAATACTAGACGGACTTGCAGAGTGGCTGAAGACAAGGAGGGTGGAAGACAAGAGGTAAGAGATGCTTGAGGCAACAAGAGATAGAGACAGATGGAAGTCCATGATCGCCAACGCCATGCGACAGGACACCTGATAATGATGATGATCCTCCTGGACAAAAAGTAAACAGACATAACAAAAGAACAAAAACAAAAACAAAAGAAAATAGAAAGGTCAAAGATGATCATTAAGATTACTTTCAAATTCGTACTGTGCCCGAAAGAGAGATGAAGACCCAGAGTGGGGTGAGAGAGGGCTCGTCCATTCTCTCTTGGAACAGTGGCTGGACTTGGTTGCTGCACACTGTGTGGCTATGTCCTGGGGTTTGTCATATCCCCTCCTTGCCATTCAGTTTGTAAACAAGGTAACTGATAACTGGGTCAGAGTGGGTCATGCAGTGCAATGCAGCACATGGACAGCCCCCCTTTTGCTTGATGAAATGACTATCAAATGGCCTCAGGAGCTTGGGAGATGACTGTCCGGAGGGTTTGAGGCACTGATGCTCACGATCCCATCCACACCCTGGGGGTGTTCTTTTTAACTGTTAACTTTCAAATTCAAGTAACAGAATGAATAAAAGAAAAAAAAACATTTGGTCCAACCACTTTTCTAAAAATAACAATGACACCATGAACAGGGATCATTTACGTCCCTCGACACGACCTTATGGCTATGCGATTGTCTGTGTGCCACTTGCTTGGATGAGGTGATAAACTGAGGTCCTGCGTGCAGCACACACTTCTCTGAAGTAAAAGATCCCACAGCAATAAAAGAGCTGTCTCTGGCAAAATACTGTACTGTAATCCACTTTCAAAGGTAAACAAAATCACACCAACACGGAGCAAAAAAAAA
This sequence comes from Monoplex corrugatus, assembly GCA_030674185.1. Taxonomy (NCBI): domain Eukaryota; kingdom Metazoa; phylum Mollusca; class Gastropoda; order Littorinimorpha; family Ranellidae; genus Monoplex; species Monoplex corrugatus. The sequence goes on from JAPXFY010000023.1 coordinate 54,112,457, forward strand.
AAAAAAAAAGGTGGCACCATACTACGGAGATATGCTTTTCCCAGGTGCAACAACCTAATTTATGGTGGTGGTGATGTGGATGTTTTTTTTTCCATCTCATTCACTCGCACACCCTATCTGCCAGCTGCAAAAACTTAACCCTTTCACTCCCTCACTGCAGGAAGCTGGTGGACAGGGTGAGGGAATCAAAGGGCTTTTTTGCTTTGCTGTCATGACTGATAATGCTGGAAGCTGACAAATAGATAGAGGGAATGATTTGGTTTGATTTGGTTCAATTTTCACATCGACACCCACCTCATGTGATATGGCTGACAGGGATAACCTTCCCAGAGAAGTGGGGGAAGGGGGGCTTATCTAATCCTATACTGACACCACCAAAACAACAATGATGTTAAGATAGGACAGTGAGAAGGCCAGTTTTAATGTAGCCCACCCCAGGAGTCGAACCCACAACCATTAGCATGTGAATCCGCTGCTCAAACCAACTGAGCCACTGGGGCCCACAGGGAGAGGGAGTCAAAGGATTATGTTGTTGCTTGGCTATCATGGCTGACAATGCAGGATGCTGGAGGACAGGGTGATAGAATCAGAGGGTCAGCTGGTCAGAGCACCATGCTCAAAACATAGGGCACATGGGTTCAACCTTCAGGCCACAGTTTTAGTGCAGGCTGACTGCCTGTCTCTTTTGTCCCGACAGAGCTATGGACTCAACATCTCGTGTCCCGAGCTCAAAACCATTGCGCAACATAAAAGTTGGCCTGTTTGCTGCACGTCTTAATGTTCAAATCATTCTGATGGTGTCAGTGTTTCATACTCCCCACTGTTCTTTCAATTTCAAGACCCTGCCAGTGTATAGATGACAACTGATAGAGATCCAGAGGACAGCTTCGTTAAGTGTCAGTGTGTGATAAAAATGACAGTCATGGCTTGCTCCAACACCCTTACAATATGTCAATAGATCTGTACAGATTTATTTACAAAGTTCATTTATTCATTTATTCATTCATTCATTTATTTATTTACACTTATTTAATTTATTTATTTGACAAATAAGCAGAACAGCAGAACTATAATGCAGTATTATTCACTCAAGAAGGCACCAAAGTGGATGGATAATTCTAGACATGTCCAACATCACATATTATGCCATACTATTAATGGAGAATGATAGCACTTAAATATAATCTTAGATAAAGTTCCTATCACTATCACTAGTATCAGTATCATTCTTATCAATGATTCTGTAATGTTGGTCATTGGATGTCTAAATCAAATAATCTTCATGATGGTGGATACCACAGGACACAGAAAAAATCACTGATGAAAACATCAATCCATATTCAGTAACCTTCTTGATAAAAAGTAATTTAACCCTTTTACTCCTGCACCCTACCCACCAACTGTGAAACCTTAACCCTTTGACTCCATTGCCCTATCCACCGGCTTCCTGCAGGACACTGGTGGACAGGGTGAGGAAGTTAGAGAGTTCAATTTTTGCTTTGCTAGCAGTTAGCATAGTTGACAATACAGGATGCTGGCAGGCAGGATGCGGGAGTCGAAGGGTTAAACCATGCAACATCAGTGACATGTACACAACCACACTAAACAAATATAATCACACTGAACAGAGTGTTTCTGTTCTCTCTTTTTCTTTTTTTTTTTAACTCCTGATGTGAGAAATTTTTTATTCTTTAAACACTTTGAGCTGTAATCTTGATAAATAATTCCAGCAATATTACCTTGGTTCAATTCCTTCCATGGTGATTTCACTCATGTTTGCTTCCACCATGTCACAGGTGAACATGGCATTGAAATACGGAATACTAGCTGCTAAGATGATGCGATGAGCTGAGAATTTGTGCTCTCCCACCTGAAAAAGCGATAGATGTCAGTCTTCTGTCACACAGTACCATTTCAAAGAACAGAAATCTTTCACTTCTTCAGCCAATTCACTAACTCTGTATACAGGTGTAATCTATTGAGCAGGCTGAGAGAGTCAAAGGGTAACTTAAGCAACACTAACGATAATTATTGGTTATTATGATCATCATTAGAATATTAATAATAATAATAATAATAATAATTACAATATTTATATAGCGCAAAATCTTGACAAAATCAAATCTAAGCGCTGAAACAGACACACACGCACGCGCGCGCGCACGCACGCACGCACGCAGCACGCACGCACGCACGCACGCACGCACGCACGACGCACCACGCACACACACACACACACACACACACCACACACGCATGGCTACAAATGGGGAGAAAGAATAAAAGCAATAAAAGCAAGAATAAAAGCAATGGAAAACCATAGAGAGCATAGCATATGACTAAGTGCCAAAAGGTGGGACCCCGATTTAGGACAAGGGGTTGAAAAATAAAGTCTGCTTTAAAGAGTTCTCTTTGGTACTGTCTGATACCTTTCAGTACCAAGCATGATTCTGTGAAAGCAAAAGATAATCAAAAGCTCGGTTTTAGAAATATCTCAGTTTAACTGTTGGGATGTCTAAAGTGTCGCACGTCAAACATTACAACACAAATGCTCATAACATATTTCTTTTTTATAATGCTGCAGACCCAAGATACTGTTTTTGTGTCCATGTAGCATGCCTAAATGTAATGCTATCATCTCTTTCTGATTTTCACACCCTGAACATAATTTATGGACATGTATTGTGGTAATGTTTGACGTGCGACACCAGACAGATTTTCAGCAATTTGCCACCAGGCCCAATCACACTTTTTCTTCTAATAAAACACATCTCACGGCTGCATTTTCCCAGCCATTCTGACACCCTTTGGTTGGTACCTTTCTGTCAGCCAGCATCGCTTGGAAGTGGTATTTTTAGCCAGGCAGGTTTGACCAAAATCCATCTCTGAAGCGCGTCTTGTGCTACAGCAATACTGACAAAGAAGGAATCTGAGTGTGGTTTTCTGTATGTTTTGTGAATTTGTGTAATGATCGAAAAAATTTTCATCACTTTACCTGGATGCATTCAGTGCTGTGAATACTCATTGTTCTGAAGAAGTGATCATTACTCTGATGCATCACCTTGTCTTTGAGTTTTAGTAGAAATTACTAATGTGATGATTGACTCATATCTCCAGGTGGTTGTTGTTTGTTCAGTATAAAGTGAGATTATTTTCGTAGTAGTGGCGTAAGTATAGTGCAAGTTACAATCTTCACATGTTTTTGTCCATTTTGGCATGGTCATATTCGTGATCTTCAGTGCTTTAACTTTCTCAAATTTCTAAAAATCGCAGTTCGTTCTCTGTTTTCACTCTTTTCTGGAGGCTTGAATTTGGCTAAAATCGGGTGTTAGCTGTTGCCCGGCCGAAGCACGCCACCGGCTGTGGGTGAACTAGGCCATGTTCATGGGCGCGCTGCACTTGTGTGTGTGTGTGTGTGTGTGTGTGTGCGCCGCGCGCGCGTGTGTGTGTGTGCATGTGTGTATGTGTGTGTGTGTGTATGTGTGTGTGCGTGTGTGTGTGTGCGTGTCTGTGTGTGTGTGCATGTGTGTATGTGTGTGTGTGCGTGTGTGTGTGTGTGTGCGTGTCTGTGTGTGTGTGTGTATGTGTGTGTGCGTGTCTGTGTGTGTGTGTGTATGTGTGTGTGCGTGTGTGTGTGTGTGTGCGTGTCTGTGTGTGTGAGTGTCTATGTGTGTTGTGTGTGTGTGTGTGTTCGCGCAAGGAACGCATATCTCTCTCTCTCTCTCTCTCTCTCTCTCTCTCTCTCTCCCTCCCTACTCTCTCTCTCTCCCTCCATATTGCATGCTTGTGTGTGTGTGTGTGTGTGTGTGTGTGTGTGTGTGTGTGTGTGTGTGTGTGTGTGTGTGTGTGTGTGTGTGTGTGTGTATGTGTGTGCTGCGTTCTTTCAGATTTTTAGGGACTGAAAGGGTTTGTTGAGAGAGAAGGGACGGAAAGGTGCACGCTGATGATAACCAGCAGGGCAGAACAAAGTGCGCCAATGAGGGAAAAATGAACGCTATTGATAACCAGCAGGGCAGAACCAAAAAGTGCGCCAACTGAAGGGGAAAAGTGCACGCTATTGATAACCAGCAGGGCAGAACGATCTTAGATGTCTGTGGGGCCAACTAAAGAATCTCGGATTTGTGCGCCGTGATCTGCACATTCAACACACACAAAACAAGACAAGCTGTATTTAAGTATTAAAAAAAGAAGAAATATATTTGAAGAAAAGGATGATTTGTATTTAAGTATTAAAAAAAGAAGAAATATATTTGAAGAAAAGGATGATTTTCAAAAAAGTGTTGCACATCAATATTACACCAAATCACAACATGGGTCTTGGTTCAACATCACCAGACTGACACAAACAAAAAATGATGCAAACATTAACTTATGGACCAATCTGAACTAAACATTAATCCACTAAAACCACTGAGTCATTGTAACCCATGCCAACAGCATGGGTCAGAGGTGGCTCATCGACATCAGTAAAGGTCTGAAGCCAACCGTGCTAACAAACTTTGAACAGCTGGCACCTTTGCGTGGACACCTTGTCCATTAACATAAGTGTGACATTTCCCTCACAAGAGAAGTATGTGGCTTCAAAGAGTACATGTAGTCTGCCACACTCCAGCACCAAAGGCCATTTCTGGCTTTTGACATGAAGTGCACGAGTAAGGATCGATACATCCCAGGTTCGATACGTCCAAGGTTTGATATGCCCCACACACCCCACACCCACCCATCCCACACCCACAAGCACCCCCACACCTCCACCACACCACCCCCACACTAAACACCCCCCCACACTCACACCACCTCACCAAACACCCCCCCACCCACACCCCCACCATCCACACACCTCTACTACCCCCACACTTGTGGGTGTGGTGTGGGTGGTGCTGGAGGTGTGGATGGTGTGTGGGTGGTGAGTGTGAGGGTGGTTTGGGTGGTGTGGGTGTGCTTGTGGGTGGGGGTGGGGTGCTGTGAATGTGGGTGGTGTGAATGTGGGGGTGTGCGTGGTGGAGGTGTGAATGGTGTGGGTGTGGGTGGTGAGGTGGTGTCAGTGTGGGGGGTGCGGGTGTGGAGGTGTGGGTGGGGTGGTGTGTGGTTGGTGGATGCGGGGGGCTGGGTGGTGTGGGTGGGGTGGTGAGGGTGTTATTGGTGTGGGGTGTGGGTAGTATGGTTTGGGTATGGGGTGGTGCGGGGGTGTGGGTTGGGGGTGTGGGTGGTGGGGAGGGGGTGAGATGTGGGTGTTGGTGTGGGACGTATCGAACTTGGGACGCGTCGAACCTGTGACGTATCGAACATGGGACGTATCGAGATGTCCCCGAAGTGCACACTGACACAGACTACTCCTAGCAGTCCATCCATCTCCAGCACCTGACAGGGATATTCAACACCTGACACCTAATCATATAGGTGTTTCCTATAACAGGAAACTGACATGGCTTCCTGAGGATGACCAAGGGAACAAAATGGTTCGGGGTCCAGTGTTCCGCAACCATGGTCCGACGAAGACCACATCACTGTCAGCTTCTTGTTGTTTGTGCAGCCATGCGCACGGATGATCCTGTTGCAGTGCTTCTGGTATACTGGCCATCCAAGTGATGGAAATATGACTGCACAGGCCTGTTCAGGGCAACGGAGGCAGCAAAAAACTGCCACAAACCTGTGTAGACAGCATTCCCAACCACTGCCATGCATTCATTCCTGAAAGCATCCTATGGTGTAGCACGGGGTGCAGATGTCAGCACTGCAACATAGATCACATGCTCTGCATTGAGGTTGTCTGATGGTGCACACCAGTTCTGGCCATCAAGAAATAATCCTTCCTGCAGACACAAAAAATTACAAAATTACAACAAAAATGGATTATCAAACGTCAAAATCACCACAAATGCCTTTGTTGTAAGAAAGCAAGAAAACCATTTCTCTATTTTGATGTAAGCTAAGATGCTTTGTTCTGTCATCAGAATACGATTTCCATCGGCTTACTGTATGAAGCTGACCAAAATCAAATGAATGACAAAACCTGCTTTGTCGATATTTGTAAAAAATACTGCATGGTGTGGTGTCGGTCGTCAAAAAGTGTCACACGTCAAAACAAGGAAGAGTATTACAACATACCTTCAGATGCAGACAGTTCCTCATCAGCAGCAAAACTCCTGCGAAATGCACGTGACCACAAAGTTGACAAACCAACGTGTAACCCACGTGTGTACTGGAAGTGAATAACATCATTTTTGCGATATCGTTGAAATGAGAAAGAAAATTTTGGGCTGGGTGTCGGACGTCAAACATTACAAACACATTTCCGCGACGGTAACAATCGCAATTAAAAAACAGATGAGAATACGCTCAATACTTTTCACTCAAATAATGATTAACAATCGTTTCCAGAGTACAAAATGACACCATTTTGGAATCTCTAACCCAAAACATTTGTAAGAACAACACACTCAAAGTTTCGACGGCGGTCTTACAACACGTTATAACGCGTGACACCGAAAATTTGAACGGCCAGAATAGACGCATCAAGAAATTCCGATCCATTCGGCAAGTTTGTGTATGTTAATCGAGGTATATTTTGCTCACATGCTTAGTTTCAAGTGCTTTAATCACACCTAGGCTGAGCACGGCATCTTCATTTAGTGCTGACTACGAAATGTCCGTTTTCGACGCCATGATTTTTAAGACAATTTTGTACAATATTGCACGTGTAGAGCAAAATACAAAAAAAAATAGGCTTGAAGTTATCTCCACTATCAGTACATTCATTCTACCACACAAACCAAAAGAAGAACACGGGTTTCAGATGTGAAAATAATGTTTTTATTGCAGTTCTCATGAACACCCTCTCAGCATCCCACCTTTTGGCACTTAGTCATATACAATTATATATTATAACCATGTGATTCCCCTCTCCGAGCGGAGACAGGCTGCAAAAGGGGGGGGGGTTGAGTGAGGTTAGGATTTTATGCAGAGGAGAAAAGGTGAGTTTTGAGAGCGGACTTGAAGGAGACAAAAGTAGGTTGCTGACGGACTGAGAGAGGAAGTTTGTTCCAGGAGAGTGGACCAGAAACAGAGAAGGCTCGTGGACCATAGGTATTGAGCTTAGTGCGTGGAAAGCGAAAAGTCAGAGGATCGGAGGCAGAGTGGAGGGTACATGAGGAACATAGATCTCAAGTAGGCTTGACAGGTAATCGGGGGCTGCGTTATTGAGGCTTTTGTAGCACATGGTGTCTAGTTTGTACTGTATGCGCTTTGATACAGGGAGCCAGTGAAGTTGTGCCAGGAGAGGAGATATGTGGTCAGCTTTTTTTCTTTTTGAGTACAAGGCATACAGCATTGTTTTGAATGCGCTGTAGGATGTGAATGGTGGAGGCAGGAAGACCAGACAGGAGTGAATTGCAATAGTCAATGCAGCAAGACATTATGAAGGAGAGAACGAGTTTTGCAGTTGTTTCCACAGAGAGATACTTCCTGATCAGGCTTATACGATGGAGATGATAGTAGCAAGATCTGGCAGTTTGAGAAACAAAGTTGTTCATGGACAGGGTAGAGTCAATGCAGACACCAAGGTTTTTAGCTGAATCAGAAATTGGGACTGATGTATTACATAATGGGAGAGAAAGAGGAGGCAGCTGAGAAAGTTTCTGACGGGTGCCAATGAGGATAGCTTCTGTCTTGTCATCATTAAGCTGAAGTTTGTTGAACGTCATCCAGTTCTTAATGTCCGAGTAACACTCAGTGGTGCGAGTCAACAGGTGCTGTATATTATCAGGTGAGTCACTGTCTTGAAGTTGGGTGTCATCAGCATAGAAGTGGTGTTTTATAGAGTGGGAGTTGATGATGGTGGACAGGGGGGAGGTGTAAAGAGTGAAAAGAACACGGCCAAGGACAGATCCTTGTGGAACACCACAGGTCTGGTATGCAGGTTGAGAGTAAGTGCCATTGATGAGAACAGTTTGTTTTCTGTTTGATAGGTATGAAGTGAACCAGGAGAGAGCAATGTCAGAGATGCCAAAAGTATGATGAAGTCTAGAAAGGAGAATACCATGGTCAATGGTATCAAAGGCTGCAGACAGATCAAGGAGTGTGAGGAGAGAGACTTTGCCAGTATCAGTTGCAAGGAGGAGATTGTTGAGAATGTGTAGTAGGGCAGTTTCAGTGCTATGGCACTGGCGGTAGGCTGACTGGAAAGGATTGAGGAGATTGTTGGCAGACAGGTGAGAGTTCAGCTGGTTGAGGACGATTTTTTCAAGGAGTTTTGACAAGAAAGAGAGATTAGAGATAGGCCGGTAATTTTTCTGTTCATTTGGGTCTAAATTGTGTTTCTTGAGGAGAGGGTGAACAATAGCAGACTTGAAAGAATCTGGGACAGTTCCAGTTTGAAGAGAAGTGTTGATGATGTCAGTGATGAATGGGAGGAGAGTAGGGAGACAGTCGGAGTAGAGAGAACCTGGAAGAGGATCCAGTTCGCAGATTTTGAACGACATGGATCTGATTGTGTTGAAAATTTCTTCTTGTGAGACTGGGGTAAAAGTAGTAAGAGGTGTGCCAGAGAAGGAAGGGTCAGGTGGGCATGGTTGACAGGGTGTCCTGTCAAGCCTGTCACGAAGAGTTTGTATTTTGGTGGTGAAATACTTGGAGAATACAGATGGGAGTTCTTCATTTGTATGTTTTGTTGGGAGAGGTAAATCTTTTCGTGTGCCAAGGAGATGATTCATGGTTGTAAAGAGTTCTTTTGAAGAAGAGGCATTCAGGATTTTGGTTTGGAAATAGCTTGTTTTTGCTTATGCAATGAGGGTGGATACTTTTGTTTTAGAGGCTTGGAAAAGTTGCCTGTGTACATTGAGTTTGGATTTGCGCCAGCAGCGCTCTGCTCTGCGGCGGGCACGTTTTGCACAGGCAATCTCATGAGTGAGCCAGGGAGTAGGGGGGCGGTCAGGTAAAAGACGGGTTGTGGCTGGAGCATGAGTGTCCAGAAGATATTACCATCAACAACACCATCAAAACAACAATAACATCATAATAACATAACAGCAGCAGCATCAGTGGTGGCAGAAATTCAATTAGAACAAGCAGTAGCACATTTTCAAACTGCACTGTTAACATGGAAGAAGCAAACTGTCAAACAGAATAGTCAGCAGGTATTACATTATTTATGTTCTTTTCATTCAGTAAAATGAACAAGTTGCCACACTTACTATACTTAAAAAAGAAATTGATGTTTTAACACCTACTCCCTTCCTGTGTTTCAACTAACTTACAGACCTATTTCAGATTTTTAAAAGTGTACAAATTATAAAGTCGGAAATGTACACACAGACACAGTCACAGACACAGTCACACTCACAGTCACACTCACAGTTACACAACACACACACACACACACACACACACACACACACACCACACACACACAGAGACTCACAGTCACATATGCACACACAGTCACACACATACACTTGTAGTTCATACACACACACACACACACACACACACACACACACAGTCACACAGAGTCACACACACACATACACACAGCCACACTCATACACTTGCAGTTCACACACACACACACACACACACACACCACACACACACACACACCACACACACACTCACTGTCGGCTTCATTCAAATGCATTCCTCTCTTGCAGACAAATGCTGTTAAATAGTTCATGTAGGATCAAGTTGCCAATTTTATTTTCTCAATGCAAAATAAAAACGAACACACAAATATCAATGGTAACAATCTGTGACATTTATTTAAACAACATGCATGTATAAAATTATCATTTCAAGTACACATGTGCTCACAAATCACATGCATACATCATACATGTGACACTGCACACATACAAAAAGACTGACACTAGTGACAGAGTTAAACAATGCATGCATACACACACATACACACACACACACACACACACACACACACACACACACACATACACACACACATGCACACACACACACACACACACACACACACACACACACACACATATGTTCATACACGAGTGCACACGCACACATACGCACAGATACATGTTCGTATACATGCGCACACACACACATGCAGTACACATTCCCCCTCCACTACCCCCTCCTCTAACACACACTCACACACACACACACACACACACACACACACACACAAACACAGTGACTGACATGTCACCCTTTGCTATGGAATCATTCATTGTAACTTATATAAGCACATACGCTGTTACATCAACACATGAAATTTAAAGTAGTAGGCCTACTAAAAGCTGAAGTCAGACTCCAACATCATCGTCCATAGGTATTTTCCAAAGACCATCACGGAGTGGAATATACTAGAAGAATCAATCGTGCATGCCAAGAGTGTCGGGCCCTTTCGATCGGCCATCCGCCATCCGGCAGCGAGACAAAAGACCCAGAAGTTCTCGTGCTCTCTCTTCCGTCGCATATATGCTGAATAGGCCAGGCGACGTAACTATCCAGTCCAGATCCAGATCCAGTTCATTGTTCATAAATATGTAACTGCACCGATCATCCCACTGTCAAGAACTCAATTACTGCATCAGACATCAGTCTAATTAAATTATTCACTGATCGAGACTACTGATCATCGTTGGTTCTTACCTTCAGTGTCACATCACACAGTTTCCCTTGTCTCCTGATATCAGAGATTACTGGAAAAGCTTCAGATGGAAGATCATTTTGTCTAAAAATTACAGTATCCTCACAGTCTCTTTCGCTGGGTTTGTTTCTCGGAGAAGTTGTCAAGTTCTCGAATGCCTTTTCGAGCCCGTCGGCCATGTTGACGATGTACTTTAACACAGTTGTTTCCCTTGATTTCCTTAGCAGACGACGCAACACTGTCTGAGCCAGAGTAAAGACTATTTCTCTGGTGGAGCTTGTTATTTTGTGACGGTTGAGATTTAGCTGTTTGGCATAATTCTAAGCAACTGTGTAGATCTATTTGTTTTCGTGGCAATACGGTTACAGTTGACTTGCTAGGGAAAAAATTGTAACCTAACAGAAATAACAGAAACCTCTCTCTTCCCATACCTCTCCACTGAAGAGACAATCAACAACGGAAGGGAGAGCACTCTCACGAAGCTTCCGAAAACTGATGGCGAGCACAGTATTCAACAGTTCCCACTAATTAAATGTGCTGTGTTCTCTGATCGGGGGAGCGACTCAACTGGGCTATGGACCGGAGAGGATTTAATGCGTCACTCAATCGTCAGAATAAGGTTTGGGAGATACTGTGTGTTGCTCTTAGCTTGAGGAGCCGGTGTGTCTTTTACTATTGTCATAATTTCCAAGGCAACGGCGGTGGATAAAATTAGATTAGGTTTAGGCCAAATTGTTTTAATTACAGAGATAGTAGCATAAAGATGTTAAACTTATTAATTATTTTTTACGCCCAACCCTTGTCCTTGTGGGATCTGCACAAGTCCAGGTATATCGTCTTGTGTCATAGCAAATGAGGTAGTATGCACTTGGACAGTTCCATATTCGCTCCATGCAAATCTGCCAGTATTCATCTGACAGACTCCCTGAGACTGCTCAAAACCTATGTGCAGGCAAGGTCTTGAAATAGGAAAAGGGAGAGAAGGGACCATGAAAAGCTAGGCAATCACCACAAGAATGATGGAAACATCAAGATAGGCAGTAAACAGGCCAGTTTTTAATGTTGCAGGCTAGTATTGAACTCGAGACATCAGACCTTGAGTCCACAACTTCATCAAAAGAATTAACCAGCCTGAATGTCGAGTTTTGTAGGCAGAATAGCTATCATCTATCATCCTTACTAAATGCTAAATTGCCAGTGTCATGGGTGAAAGTCAATTCTACTGCATAAGAGTAGATGTAGTACTATTATTTTTGACAGACTGCTGCGGATGTATGCAAAATTTATGAAAGTTTAAAATTTAAGTGGCATTCTAAGTCATGAGTAGTCGCAAAACAAGTTTGTAGAATGAAGATACCATTATTGCTGAAGAACAGGCCAGATTCTGCAAGGGCAGAAGTATCTGAACAGATCTTCAACCCGTGTACCCTTTTCAAAAAAAGCATCTCCAACACCAGGAGAAGTTTTTCCACATCTTCAAAAATTTGAAAAGGCATTTGACATACACTGGCAAGAAGCACTGTGAGCCACAGTGAAGAAATGTAACATCTGGACGAAGCTTATCAACACCATCCAGCAAGTATACTCCAAAGCAACCAGTGCAGTACTTATGCAGGGTGCTACTGGAAAGTGGTTCCAAACTTCAGTTTGAATTTGTCAGGCCTGCCTTCTGTCCTCCACACTTTTCAGCATATTCCTGAAACACATCATGATTGACATAATAAATAATAATAATAATAATAATTACAATATTTATATAGCGCAAAATCTTGATAAAATCAAATCTAAGCGCTGAAGCAGACACACACGCAGGCACGCACGCCCGCACACACACGCACGCACACACACAGACACACACACACACACACACACACACACACACACACACCCACACACACGCATGGCTATAAATGGGGAGAAAGAATAAAAGCAATAAAAGCAAGAATAAAAGCAATGGAAAATTATAGAGAGCATAGCATACAATTATATATTATAACCATGTGATTCCCTCCGAGCGGAGACAGGCTGCAGAGGGGAGGGTTGAGTGAGGTTAGGATTTTATGCAGGAGAGAAAAGGTGAGTTTTGAGAGCGGACTTGAAGGAGACAAAAGTAGGTTGCTGACGGACTGAGAGAGGAAGTTTGTTCCAGGAGAGTGGACCAGAAACAGAGAAGGCTCGTGGACCATAGGTATTGAGCTTAGTGCGTGGAAAGCGAAGAGTCAGAGGATCAGAGGCAGAGCGGAGGGTACGTGAGGGAACATAGATCTCAAGTAGGCTTGACAGGTAATCGGGGGCTGCGTTATTGATGCTTTTGTAGCACATGGTGTCTAGTTTGTACTGTATGCGCTTTGATACAGGGAGCCAGTGAAGTTGTGCCAGGAGAGGAGATATGTGGTCAGCTTTTTTCTTTTTGAGTACAAGGCGTGCAGCATTGTTTTGAATGCGCTGTAGGATGTGAATGGTGGAGGCAGGAAGACCAGACAGGAGTGAATTGCAATAGTCAATGCGAGACATTATGAAGGAGAGAACGAGTTTTGCAGTTGTTTCGACAGAGAGATACTTCCTGATCAGCTTTATACGATGGAGATGATAGTAGCAGGATCTGGCAGTTTGAGAAACAAAGTTGTTCATGGAGAGGGTAGAGTCAATGCAGACACCAAGGTTTTTAGCTGAATCAGAAATTGGGACTGATGTGTTACATAATGGGAGAGAAAGAGGAGGCACCTGATAAGATCATGGCAGCGCATTCAGCACTGGAAGAAGAACAATCACGAACCTTCACCTTGCAGATGACATTGATGGCCTGGCAGGCAATGAGCAAGAACTCGCCAAGTTTGTTAAAAGACTAAATGAAACCTTGGCAAGATATGGCAGGGAAATCAGTGGTAAGAGGACTGCGTTAAGGGCGGGTCGTAACACCACCATTACTACTGATATAATTGTCCATGGACTGAAGCAAAGCACTGTTCAATAATTCACATATCTGGGATCAATTATTAGCTCTGAGGGATCCAAACCAGGAATCGTTTCATGTGTAGCAAAAACAACGTCAGCACTGATCAGGCTGAAAACTGTATGGATGGACAAGAACATATTCATGAAGCACAAAAGCAGCCTTTTATTTGCACAAGTATATTCCATGATCCTTTATGCATGCAAAACATAGACCCTCGCAGCAGATTTGGAATGCTTTTCAATGTGATGTAACTTAGGATGTATTAGGCTTGAGCAATGATGTAGCAATCCTAAACAAAGTTTGGGATATTCACTTTTCTGGACTTTCTGAGTCTCTGCCACTTTTGTCATGCATGGTCGAATAGCCAGTTTCAAATCTATGCAATGCTTAAGACAAAAGATAAGTTATGATATATTTTAGACATTATTAGACTCACTTGTAGTATGAATTTGATCATTTCTAAGGATATCTGAAGATGTTTTGGTGGAAAATTACCACTAAAACAATGTATGTGACATAACATTCTCAAATCTGAAGATGTTTTGGTGGAAAACTACCAATGAAACAATGGATGTGATATAACATTCATAAGCATTATGCATAAAATATAATATATAGTCACTAATTGCTTTGTTTTAATGTTACTGAAAATTGGTTGTTTAAATGTTCTCCATCTCTGTTCTCTTTACATCGGTGTTAAGTGAATCAGTCATGTCACTTTTATCACATGACATGATGTGTACTGACAAGCTTATCAGTTTCCATAGATCTATTCCCTCACTTTAAGGATTGGGTTGTATTTATTTTGTTCTGTGTGAAGACCCCTGAGAAGAGGCATCATACGGTTAAAATAAATGGTCAAAATAAATGAATTACAGAGATAACGGCACTAGCAAAGTATGATCAAAGGAATATACTCTCATGAAGCATGAACCATTCTCCCATACCAAACCCTGGTCTTGTCTGACCACAAAATATGATTGCGATAAAAGTTCTAACTCAACAAAGATTTTCATTTCAGAATTGCACCTGGCCTAGATGTGCATTTGAATGAGCTCTCAAGGACCAAAAAATATATGTTACACAGCTTGGAAACCCAGGATAAACCAGACTATTTTCCGTTTTGAGTTTTTAACTGATACTAAAATGTCAATGTTTATATAAATTAACAAGAAAACAAACAGAAATAATCTGCCTGTCAGAGTTTTCTTTTTAGACACATTTTTACATTTTCAACAATGGAAGTAATCCTAACATTTTCAAAAATTTTCAGTATTTTTAAAATTGTTTTGTTGTTGTTGTTGCTTTCGAAAGCTTTGAAATATAGTTCTCTAAGCATATCAGTTGTTATTAATTTTGATCCTATTATTGTATTAAGCTATTAACTTGCTGGCTGTCTCTGCAGCTGAGTTATCCTATGCTCACCTGCCTCATCTGTCAGCGTCACCGGGTTCAGTGTTGGCCGCTGCAATCTTTGACGCCACAATCTCCCTCCAGGCGACTTGGTCTTGACTTTTGTGGACAATTTCTTAAGTATTTAGGCCACTGATGTTGGTTATGTTCTCAATGTATCAGATTGGAGGTCTGCCTTTCTTCCTTTTTGCCACTGTTTTTCCTTGAAAAATGGTCCCCATGAGGTCCGTGTTCTTGCTGCGTGACACATGGCCAATGTATTTTAGTCCTCTCTTCTTGATGTCTGCTAGTAGTATTCTGGTGGTATCAGGTTCTTCCAGGACACGTTCATTAGTCCTTCTGTTTGTCCATTTGACATGTAGTAGTCTCCTACAAAACAACATCTGTGCTTTCCCATGCTACATCACATAAGCATCCTCATCTTAAATATTTTATGTTCTTTGTAAATGACTGTGTGTACTATCACTAGACCCACAGTGGTGCTGTGGGGAAGACTGTTCTCTATTGTTTATAATCACTCATTGAACAGACCAGTGCAGCCTTGTTCTCTATTGTTCATAATCAGTCACTGAACAGACCAGTGTAACACTGTTCTTTATTGTTTATAATCAGTCACTGAACAGACCAGTGCACTCCTGTTCTCTGTTGTTCATAATCAGTCACTGAACAGACCAGTGCAACCTTGTTCTCTGTTGTTCATAATCAGTCAATGAACAGACCAGTGCAACCTTGTTCTCTGTTGTTCATAATCAGTCAATGAACAGACCAGTGCAACCTTGTTCTCTGTTGTTCATAATCAGTCACTGAACAGACCAGTGCAACCCTATTGTGTGTGTGATATCATCCAACCACTCCTGTTCAAAATTGTCAAAAGTAAATAAAATTCAGTGCACGTTTTGGTGATTCCCAACTCGTTTTAGCAGGAAGCAAGTGAAGTTGCCTGAATACGAAAACTGGGAATAAATCATCATGAATAAATCTGATAAGATTTATTATATTTGATTTAGCTTGATGTGTAGGTCAGAAAAGTGATTATGAATGCGGTATTATTGAGAAAAAATGAAAAAGAACATGGTGCTCCTTGTACCTACATGCAACTGAGGTCCATTAGAAAAAATGTATCACCAGCACGTATGCTGCTTACTTATCATTTGTTTAAAAAGTTTACCATCCAGTGATTCATCCGGCGTACCTGTGATAAATTTCACGGAGAAGGATTTTGGAGATGAATAAAGAGTTGTCATCAAATTCATGGAGAAGGATTTTGGAGATGAATAAAGAGTTGTCATCCAAACCACTCCTCCAGACGAAGCAAATTTATAAATTTATGTGTGCAAGATTCTTGTTTGGATTTAATTATAAAATTTCAGTAGTATTGCAGCACATTATTACCACTTTATTATGATTGTCGACGGACTTTTTTTTCAGACGTCACTGCCATCCAACATGGTTGCAATGAGTGCGGTAGCTTTTCAAGATCACTGGTCACGCACCTTGGACATGGGAAAAACGATCGGTCCCCGTCAAGTCAATTTAGGTCCTGCAGCAAGAGCAAAGCAGAAAAAAGACATAAGGCCAGTTGTTGACACAGGACGGTGTAAGTCTAACAGTTTGATGGTGTACGTTTTCTACCCTCATGATATCCTGGCTTGACAGTCTTGATGGAGGCAGACACAAGAAGATCATTGATAAAGAAGATCAGGAAAAGACAAGCAACATTTATAGGGCATTTTATGAGGAAAAGGAAAATTAGAGCACCTGGTCACAACAGGAAAACTGGAGGGAAAGAGAACACCAGGTAGATCCCAGGGAGAAAATACTGGACGGACTTGCAGGATGGCTGAGGGCAGAGAGGGTGGAATATGTACCTGCAGCGACAAGGGATATATTCGTATGGAGGGCCATGATTGCCAACGCCATGTGGCAGGGCACATGATGATGATAACAATGATATCCTGGATTGTGGTGCAGTTGTTAGCACAATGGAGTAATGGTTGGAAAAGTTGTTGGTTCAAATCTCATGAATTCTGTCAAAATCATTGATATTTTTTGGCCCTAATCGACTCTTACCCAGTCTTGTGCGTGTTATAGGTTTGTTGGAAAGACTGGGACCATCTAGTCGAGTCTCATCCACTCCATGGATGCGTCACTGAGGGTGTTGCTCAAATTTCCGGACCAACACCACTTGTGACTGTACATGTATCTCTCGTGCCTGGTTGACACAAGGATATATTTTGAAAGAAAGCATAGAGTTCGGCAGTGTCGTGTAGTCTCAGTCCAAAACGGAACTCCATACCATCAAGGTTATCATCCCCGTCACCATGCATCATTGTAACTTTATGAAAAGTTATCCCAAACTCGTGTGACCAGAGCTGAAATGGTCCTCCTCTTCTTCCTCCTCCTCCTCCTCCTCCTCATCATCATCATCATCATCATCACCATCATGTGCCCTGCCGCATGGCGTTGGCGATCATGGACCTCCATACGAATATATCCCTTGTCGCTGCAAGTACATCTCCCACCCTCTCCGTCCTCAGCCACCCTGCAAGACCGTCCAATATTTTCTCCCTGGGTCTACCTGGTGTTGTCTTTCCCTCCAGCTTACCTGAAATGGTACACCATCCAAATGGAACAAACAAGCAACAGAAAATATTCAAACCCTGAGAAAAGTTGATATGTCTACCATCTCATTCCCCTATAACCTTTGGGTTATGGGAACAACCTTTTACCAAGAATGAAGTAGAAGAAGATACATACAGCCAGTTAACGTGACTTGGTGTAAGTTAGATGGCCTCATAACAGTAACTATCATAGTAATAATATTTAAAGTAACAATGTTACAAGAGATGGAAGATGGAGTGAATAAGCAGACATATTGTCCAAAGATTGAAAGGAAAAATGGTACATCAGAGTTTGCGAATTTCAGTGATTCTTTCAAGTAGAAATACATGTACATACCACTTACCAGTCTGTGTTCTGTGTGGTAAAGAAAAAATCTTAAACTTTATGTGTTGTTGTTACTTTGATCAGCACGAGATTCTAGTGATGTCATTCTGATTTTGTGGCTTCACATATATTTTTCAAATGATGAGAGCGTAAAATACTACACCATGTTGTAGAGGTGTGCTAATATTTGTCTGTTGCTTTTTTCATTTATCTCTCCTATATGCTACCACTGGGTCAACGTTTTTGTTGTTTAACATGTTAAACCACCTGCATGAAATGCAGCTATATCCCAAAAGCTGATCAATTCTTAAATACTAATAGAAAATCAGCCATACTGTAGGATAAGTGTGCATTCAGGCTTGTGTATATTCGTGTGTGAGTGTGTTGGGATTTGCGTGCATGCATGCGTGCCCTCGTGTGTGTGTTTGTCTGTCTGCCTGTCCGTCTGTGTGTGTGTGTCTGTGTATGTATGCCTGTGTGTTTATATTTATGTATGTATGTCTGTGTGTTGTTTTAAATGAAGGCTATCATGCTGTGTGTGTGTTTAAAGAATAATATTCATATATTTTTACAATTGTTGATGTTCAATGTTTTAATGTATCATATTGTTGCCATTATTTTTTTCAATGTATGTAAATGAGAGAGCCATCTCAGCAAAGCCAGAAAAACTTTCAAAACGCTGAACAGTATGGATGTCCCCCACCCTCAACCCCAGTACAGCTCCAGCCCGAACTTGTTACTGTACCACAGCTGTGTTCTTTCCATCACACTTTGCAACTCAGAATGCTGGACGATGACAGAAGGTAACCTTACCAAGCTGTCAACCAGCAACACAAAGAACCTCTGAAAAATCACACGAATCTTCTGGGCCAACACCATCTCCAGTCAACAACTACTTGACTAATGCAATCAAGAGAGTATGGACACCATCATCACGAAAACACGATCGATGGAGATGGATTGGACACATATCATCTGAAGACAGCAGGATAGCATCACCTGGACTGCCCTTCACTGGTCACCAGAGGGAAGATGCAAGAGAGGAAAACCCAGGAACGTCTGGGGATAAGCAGCAGAAGGAGAACTTAACTCTCAAAGGGTCAAGTCTTTGCTTTGCTGGCGTGGTTGACGATGCTGGATGCTGGTGGACAGGGTGTGGTAGTCAAAGGGTTAGTGTCTTGACATACACAGTTGGGGTACTATACAGAGGTTGGCCCGGAACAGACAGAAATAGAGAGCCAACGTTGCTGCCTTTCATGCCAGTGTGGTAACGGGCAGTAATCAAATAAGTGTTAATGATAACCGCTGTGTGACCTTTTATTAAGAGATGACATAATAATATAAAACAGTTAATTTACTTGACTTGAATTGGTCTCTAAAATAATAATATAAAACATAGTTAATTTACTTGACTTGAATTGATCTCTAAAATAATAATGTAAAATATAGTTAAGTTACTTGACTTGAATTGATCTCTACATCTATGTTTGCATCGTTACGTTTTAAAGGAGCTGAGTTTGGGAGTAAGAGGACAATTACTAGCTGAAAAGACATTCCAGTTTTATTTGAATGATATATTTGTTTGGGTGTATAACCTCCATCATTATCATTTCTTTCAACCCTTTTCATTTTCAGCAAAGCCAAAGCCAAAAGTCGGCCAACCAGCGGAAAAGGAATATGTCCTGGATGAAAAGCCTCCTCCTTTGACTTTGGGTAAATTTACTTTCAGTTTCAGTTTTCTCAAGACAGCGTTTGATTCAAGCAAAACTTTATTTTCAAAAGAATGTCCATTGATGTATAAATACAACAATGAAACAATAACACTGAGCAACATCTAGCTCTGAGCTTGTGGTGTGCTCTTTCAAACATGCATGATATATGATAGCTAAGTAAGAACTGTATATTTACATTCAGTTCACGAACTTAAGGTATGATAATGATGATAGATAAAATCAATATCGATACACATATACTCAGAAAGTGAAAAAGGGAAGAGAGATTCAGAAGGAAAGAGAGAGCAGGAGAGAGAGGAGAGGGTGGGGGAGAGAGAGAGAGAGACAACCATACCAAGGCAGTTGAGAACAATGTAACAGTTAAAACCACTTCAGTACTGAACATAATTGAAGACAGTGTTTCTGCACTCATGGAAGCAAATTGCGTATGCATCATTGCTGCTGATGCCATTTGACAGGAAAAGATCCAAAATAAGCAAGGCATATGCTACAAGCCTGTGTATAAATCCAGTGCTCTAGTAAGATGTTTTTTTCTAACTTGTCGGTTCTTCATACTGTTGTCTATGCTTACATCAATGTGTTGAATTATTGGAACAAAGTTATGCCGCCTGTAATGCCCTATGGAGCTTTGCTTACATCAATGTGTTGAATTATTGAAACAAACTTAGGCTATAGAACATATCAAATCAAAATCAACATGAAAACTGTCAACGTAGTCCCCTAAAATGTCAGTTTACTAGAACAAGGGTGAACAACGGAGAAGAGAACGGTTCAGACGTTTGCCTGCCAATAACTTAAACTTTGAGGATCCGGGGTTCGTTTTCCTTTAGGGGCCTCGACTTTTCTCCTCATTCGACAGAAAAATTGAACTGAACGTCTAGTCCTTCGGAAGGGGATGAAAAATGAGTCGGACCCATGTGCCTTCTGGCCTGCGCACGCTAAAGATTCCGCGGCAGTTGAAAATTGTGAAGAGCAGGGCTTTTCCTCGGCTGCCCTGGTGTAAAACGTAGGAGAGATAGGTTGATTTCCAAGAACCCTCGCCTTGAAGGCCAATTAGCCTACTAAAGCCCTGGTTAAAAAAAAGACGAAAGGCTAGCGCCACACTGCAGTGACGTGCTCTCAAAGGGGAGAGCAGTCTGAGTTTTATATGGTAAATCCACTGTTACACAAGAAATGAATATGAATATATCGCACACAGGCCTCCAAAATCGGAAGTCTTCTTGCAACACACAAGAATCCGCATCCCCACCCATCATCACAAACATCAACCTCCACCCCCTCCACCCGTCATCTAGAATACAAACTATGTCAGGCAGCTGTCGTAGTCAAGTGGGTAACAAGGTCTGGGGTTCACACCTGTCTGAGTACTACCACCTGGTGGGTAAACGGTGAAGATTTTTCTGATCTTACAGGTCAACAGGTGCACAGACCTATTGTACTTAAACCTGCTTTGTGTATGTATCCACTCGCAGAACATCACATATGCATGTAAGTCATGTTCGTTAGTGTTCAGTTACTTATGGAAACATGAATGAAAGCACGCAGGAGTTCATTAAATTTTAAGAGTTTAGAGCTTATTCATGAAGGATTCATCGTACTTGGACAATTCCATACGTGCTCCATCCAATCTGCCATCTGTAGTCCGGTAGACTCATTAAATCTGCTCTAAACACTATGTGCTGGCAAGACCCCGAATCTTTTTCTTTATTTCTTTGATTACAAAAGAAAGGACACAAAGAATGTTAAAGGGAAAATACACAGTTATAACCCTTTGACTCCTGCACCCGGTCCACCAGCGTCATGCAATGCCAACTTGCAGGAAGCTGGTGGATAGGATGCTGGAGTCAAAAGGGATAAATTTTTGCAGTTGGTGGATAGGGTGCGAGAGTCAAAGGGTTAAGTTTGTGCATTTGGTGGATGGGGTGTGGGAATCAAAGGGGTACATTTTTGCAGTTGGTGGATAGGGTGCGGGAGTCAAAAGGTTTGAGTTGTTCTTAGTATCTGAACAAGAAAACAGATGAGAGCTTGTATGTTAATGTCTTTGTGTGTGTGTTTGTTTTGTTTTGTTTTGTTTGTTTTTTTTTTTTTGTTTTGTTGGTTGTTTTGTTTGTTTTTTGTTTTTTGTTTGCTTTGTTTGGCATGATTTGTAGGAATTGTTTTCATAACTAACTGTTGTAATTGTAAATCTGTTATTTGTAATATGATCAGGTTATCACTATTACTTATCATCATCATACTTTTTTCCAGCTCAGAAACTGGGCCTAATGGAGGCACCCACTCCACATTTGTCTGAGAATGACTGGAGTAACGTCAAAGCCAAATCTAATGCCAGAGATGATTCCAGAGAGCCATGTGTCATTTGTAAAGAAGATTTTGGACTTCAGCCACAGGTTAGACTCACTGGAACCTTCTGTCTTTAGTTAGGTTGGCAGCATCATTCATAATACATAATATGGAGAAGAGTGGTAGAATGGTTCAGACGTTCACCTGCCAGTGAATAAACTCGAGGTTCCAGGGTTCGTTTCCCATTGTGGCTTTGACTTTTCTCCTCAGTTTGACCAGAATATCCAATTGAATGTCTAGTCCTTCGGAAGGGGATGAAAAAAGAGTCGTACCTGTGTGTCTTCTGGACTGTGCACGCTAAAGATCCCAAGGCAATTGAAAATCATGAAGAGCAAGGCATTCATCGGGCTGCCCTGGCATGATGATGATGATGATGATGATGGTAGTGATGATGATGATGATGATGACGATGACGAGGACGACGACGATAATGATGATGATGATACATTGCACATGATTTATGTATTTGCGCTGTTCATGTGCAGGCTGTATATCAGTTAGGGCTTTCACTTTTAGAGTTTGTCATAAATGGATTCGTCGCAGTGATGTATTTCCATATGGGCTCCACCCAGATCTGTTCGCAACTATCTGGATGACTCTTTTGTGCAGGCAGGTCTTGAGATGTTAAGAGGATAAGAGTTCTTATCATAAGTCAACCAGCCTGTAAAGCCAGTGTTCTTAGCTTTTTTTTAAAGATATAATTAAGATATTTTTAATGTAAGATAACCCAAATGTGGATTATGGGTTTGTTCTATTGGGTAGTCATGAATGTCAAAGTGGTTTGAATTGCAAAGTCTGTTTTCTGAGGTCAGTACCAATAGTGTGGAAATAAAATCAGTATTTTCATGGCTATGTTTGGATGGGGTTTAAGCCCTTTAAATCATGGGCTGACAACATACAAAAATCTGGAACATACAGATTTGAATAGAATATGTATATACATACATACATACGTACATAAATACATACATACATACATACATACATACATACAATACATACATACATACATACACGCATACATACATGCATACATACATACATACATACATACATACATACATACATACTATATACATACATACATACATGCATACATACATAGACAGATAGATGTGTGTGTGTGTGTGTGTGTGTGTGTGTGTGTGTGTGTGTGTGTGTGTGTGTGTGTGTGTGTATGGGATGGGCAGGGGAGTTCACAGCCATGTGAAAAATAAGATGTAGTACTGATTTAAAAAAAAACAACTAAATTCAGGTCACATTTTCATGAAAATAAAAGGGTTTAGGACTGTATACCTTTTAACTGGCACCAGTCCATTTTTCATGTCATGTAAAGATAATTGCTGTGGATAAGAGTTTAGGCTAAGTACCGCTTTGGCTTCTGTTTGTCTCTTTTTTCAACAATTATCGTCCCAAGATACCTGCCCGCAGCTGTGGAATGTTTGTACAACTAGTGCAGCAACCCTGGCCTAAGCCACCAAGTGTTAACCCTGGCCTAAGCCACCAAGTGTTAACCCAGGCCTAAGCCACCAAGTGTTAACCCTGGCCTAAGCCACCAAGTGCTAGCCCTGGCCTAAGCCACCAAGTGCTAGCCCTGGCCTAAGCCACTAAGCACTAACCCTGGCATAAGCCACTAAGCGCTAACCCTGGCATAAGCCACTAAGTGCTAACCCTGGCATAAGCCACCAGGTGCTAGCCCTGGCCTAAGCCACCAAGTGCTAGCCCTGGCCTAAGCCACCAAGTGCTAGCCCTGGCCTAAGCCACCAAGTGCTAGCCCTGGCCTAAGCCACTAAACACTAACCCTGGCGTAAGCCACTAAGCGCTAATCCTGACCTAAGCCACTAAGTGCTAACCCTGGCCTAAACCACCAAGTGCTAACCCTGGCCTAAGCCACTAAGCGCTAGACCTGGCCTAGGCCACTAAGTGCTAACCCTGGCCTAAGCCACTAAACGCTAACCCTGGCCTAAGCCACTAAGTGCTAGCCCTGGCCTAAGCCACCAAATGTTAACCCTGGCCTAAGCCAATAAGTGCTGGCCTAAGCCACCAAGTGCTAGCCCTGGCCTAAGCCACTAAGTGCTAACCCTGGCCTAAGCCACTAAGTGCTAGCCTTGGCCTAAGCGCTAACCCTGGCCTTAGCCACTAAGCGCTAACCCTGGCCTAAGCCACCAAGTGCTAACCCTGGCCTAAGCCACTAAGTGCTAACCCTGGCCTAAGCCACCAAGTGCTAATCCTGGCCTAAGCCACCAAGTGCTAATCCTGGCCTAAGCCACTAAGTGCTAACCCTGGTCTAGGCCACTAAGCACTAACCGTGGCCTAAGCCACCAAGTGCTAACCCTGGCCTAAGCCACTAAGTGCTAACCCTGGCCTAAGCCACCAAGTGCTAACCCTGTCCTAAGCCACTAAGTGCTAACCCTGGCCTAAGCCCCAAGTGCTAATCCTGGCCTAAGCCACTAAGTGCTAACCCTGGTCTAGGCCACTAAGCAGGCTCCCTGGCCTAAACCACTAAATGCTAACCCTGGCCTAAGCCACTAAGTGCTAACCGTGGCCTAAGCCACTAAGTGCTAACCCTGACCTAAGCCACCAAGTGCTAACCCTGGCCTAAGCCACTAAGTGCTAACCCTGGCCTAAGCCACCAAGTGCTAACCTTGGCCTAAGCCACTAAGTGCTAACCCTGGTCTAGGCCACTAAGCACTAACCCTGGCCTAAGCCACTAAGCACCAACCCTGGCCTAAGCCACCAAGCACTAACCCTGGCCTAAGCCACTAAGCGCTAACCCTGGCCTAAGCCACCAAGTGCTAACCCTGGCCTAAGCCACTAAGCGCTAACCCTGGCCTAAGCCACCAAGTGCTAACCCTGGCCTAAGCCACTAAACGCTAACCCTGGCCTAAGCCACCAAATGCTAACCCTGGCCTAAGCCACTAAGCGCTAACCCTGGCCTTAGCCACTAAGTGCTAACCCTGGCCTAAGCCACTAAGTGCTAACCCTGGCCTAAGCCACTAAGCGCTAACCGTGGCCTAAGCCACTAAGTGCTAACCCTGGCCTAAGCCACTAAGCACTAACCCTGGCCTAAGCCACCAAGTGCTAACCCTGGCCTAAGCACTAAGTGCTAACCCTGGCCTAAGCCACTAAGTGCTAACCCTGGCCTAAGCCACTAAACGCTAACCCTGGCCTAAGCCACTAAGCACTAACCCTGGCCTAAGCCACTAAGCGCTAACCCTGGCCTAAGCCACTAAGTGCTAACCCTAGCCTAAGCCACTAAGTGCCAAGATGTTGTCAGAAACAGGAGAGTTTGAGTCTGGCTTGATCATTGTGTTTTCTGTGGGCAGGTGTTGCTGTCTTGCAGTCATGTATTTCACAGGGTGAGTTGAATGAAGCTTCTCTTTTGTGTGCTTCATCAGCATAATGTGCTGCATAGAAAAATCAGGCCAACGGCTAGAGTCATGTATATTCACAGAGTGTATTTACAGAATAATATCATCTGCGTTATCTTTATTGGATGTGGTAAATAAAGTGACCGATTGCGGGCCCCAGTAGCTTAGTTGGTTTGAGCGTCAGATTCGCAGTAATGGTTATGGGTTCGAATCCCAGGGTGTGCTATATTGAAACATGCCATCTCAGTGTCCCATCTTAACATCATTACTGTTCTGGTGGTGTCAGTATAGGATTAGATAAGTCCCCCTTCCCCCACTTCCCTGGGATGGTTATTCCCGTCGGCCATATCACCTGAGGTGGGTGTCGACGTAAAAACTGAACCAAATCAATCAGTCAGTCAATCAAGTGACCGATGCA
Organism: Monoplex corrugatus; assembly: GCA_030674185.1. Lineage (NCBI taxonomy): Eukaryota > Metazoa > Mollusca > Gastropoda > Littorinimorpha > Ranellidae > Monoplex > Monoplex corrugatus. Next base: position 54,138,255 of record JAPXFY010000023.1, read on the forward strand.
GCATGAAAAAAAATGTCCAACTTCATCTTTTTGAGAGGGTGATGATGGTTTGAAAGAATGCTTTGTCAAATGCAGGTATACATCTTGTTTGGCCTACACTGTGCAGGTTCTATGTTGCTGCACAGTCTGCATTCTCCGTCTTTGGTGTGTGTACTCTTAGAATTCATGGAAGAACTAACAGAGACGATGGAAAAATGCGGACAAACAGACATTGTCATCATGGATTTTGCCAAGGCCTTTGATAAGGTAAACCACTCGCTCCTCCTCCACAAGTTACATCAGTATGGAGTCTGGGGCCATGTCAACAGGTGGATTGGGGGATTTTTGCAAGATCGCCAACAGGCAGTTGTGGTTAACCCTTTGACTCCTGCACCCTGTCCACCAGCAGCCAGCATTGCCAAGCATGCTAGCAAAGCATAAACTTAACCCTTTGATTCCCTCACCCTCTCCACCAGCTTCCTGCAGGAAGCTGGTGGAGAGGGTGAGGGAGTCAAAGGGTTAAGTTTTTGCAGTCGGTGGATAGGGTGCAGGGATCAAAGGGTTAATGGAACCAGTTCAGACTTTGTCAGTGTCAAGTCGGGAGTACCTCAGGGCTCTGTTTTAGGACTGAGTCTATTCCTCGTCTACTCAAACGACCTGCCCGAAAATCTCTCTGCACAGACACGTCTTTTCACGGATGACACAGCTTCTACCGACTTATAACATCAAGTCAAGACCAACACGATCTGCAACAAGACCTACAAAAGCTTGAAAAGTGGGAAAAGAGTTGGGACATGGCTTTCCATCCTGGCAAATGGACCACTCTTCCAGTCATCAGCCCCAAACGAAAGAAAAAACTAATTGTCCCAGTCTATCACTTACACAACAAGGCCTTGGCAAACGTCACATCGACCAAATACCTGAGGGTCACCATCTCTCAAGATCTAAGCTGGGACATCCACATAAATAACATCAATAGAAAAGCCGACAAGACCCTCGGCTTCCTGAGGCGCAACTTGAAGATCAGTGCCCGTCACATTAAAGAGACTGCATACAAAGCACTGGTGTGACCAGTCCTGGAATATGCCTGCACTGTTTGGGACCCGTACACAAGCGATCACATCACCACCATTGAGGCAGTGCAACGCAGGGCAGCCCGCTTTGTAAACAACAAGAATCATCGATACGCAAGTGTCCAACAAATGATCAGGGAACTAGGTTGGACACCGTTACAGAGCCGTAGGAAGATCGCACGGCTCACCATGCTCTATAAGATCCGGCATGGGCTGGCGTATGTGGATTGTGGAAAGGCTCTTATGTCTGACGAAAAACCAAAACTTAGGGCTGCAACATCACGAGACAGAAGATCTCATTCTCAACAGCTCAACCGCTTACAGTGGAATGAAACTTGACAGAGGCTGCTGTGTCATCAGAAACTCTTACCTATTTAGGGCAAGAGTTTGCAGCCTCCTACAATATTTTTTTTCTGCGTCTGCTCCCCATAAGTGTCAGAATAATCAACTGGATGATTGTGGACACTCAATGGATGAAGATGAAGATGAAGTATATGCTTGGTATTTCTGCATTTCCATAAGCCACCAAACACTGACATGGCTTTTAAGTTCTTTAGAGCATATTTGATGTTCTGTGTATGTATATACATGTGTACATATATACCAATGAAGGGATTTCAGGCACTAGTTGGTCTGCTTATATGTTGACCTGTGAGATCGGAAAGTCTCCACCCTGCACCCACCAGGTACTAACCAGACAGGTGCAAACTCAGCATCGTAACCATCTGATGATTATGCTTGTCAGTCCAATTGTTATTTTGTTTATCTAGTTGTGTATTTCATCATTGTAGATGATGAACATTAGCCATGTATTTATTTGTTTATTTATTTATGAAAAACAAAGATAAACCACAGAAGTGTGGTTTCGTGCATATGAAACTTGTGTGTATTTATCAAATGACTTGTACATTTGTCTTCCTTATGTCCTTTTTTTTTTTAGAATAATGGTAAAATGATTGATGTCTGATTTTACATTGTCTGTCATTATTGGTGATGAACTATGTTCATACTGAATTAATGTATTCGCACACACGCACACACATACACACACACACACACACACACACACACACACACACACACACACACACACACACACACACACATGCACGTACGCACGCACGCACGCACACACCACAAC